>CM014277.1:54641406-54671399 GCA_004135705.1 Alloteropsis semialata
ATAGTATGTACATTATCGTTAAATGACTTGCTTGGTGTGAGTGTTTGATACCAAACGAAGGCCACCAGAGAAGATGACCAGATGTCAACGCTGCGTGTTGTGCCCATGTCCATGTGACTATCTGCGATGAGTCTCCCTCTCTCCCTCCCTCCCAACAAGTCCAACAGTCCAACCTTATCCCTTCACGCTGTCCGCACTCGTCATCCTCTAGATCCATTCTCTAAAAACCAAGTATAATTTTCAAAATACTTATAGAAGTCTAGTAAGCAATAATTTTATTTTATATTATAACAAATATTCACGTGTGACAAAGGACTTATTTCAAAAAACCAGTAAATAAGAATGTATATTAAGTAACGAACAAGTTAGTACCTAATAGATTAAAATTATTTATTATTTATTAACAAAAGAACCTATCATATTACAAAATTATTATATTTAATAAATTGCATATGTTGTCCGAAATGTAGCAAACAAAAAACATATATTTACAAATCAATAGAACAAATATTCCATATATGCACAAAGAATCCATAAGTTGATTACATACATATCTGTAGAAGTCAACGGGAATCAATATTTTTTATTTGGATCCCTACCACACCAGAAACCTTGATCTCAAAAGGACATATTTGACATTTATTCTTCTATTCATAGTTTGGTTCAACCTTAAATCTGGAAGGAACAATCAAACCTAATCTTGGCATATTACATCTCAGCCAAGCATCTGTTAGGACTTGCTACTTGTCAAATTTACTCCATCCACCAATGATATCTTTCTCCCATTTCCTTTGAAGTGAAGATGCACGTGCCCAGGCACGTGTTTTAAAAAAAACTTAGCAAATGAAAATTTAAATTCATAAAAATAAAGTAAATAATAGTACCTATGACAAGAGTATATATATTTAAAAACAATAAAGCGTATAATTTATCATTACATATATTAGAACTATTCAATAATATAATAGCTTAATCCATACCATAATTCCTCCCTCCCTTCCCCCTCTCTCCCTCCCGTTTATGTCTGAGAACTGACTACACAGGTCACAGTTGAATTTTTGTTTCTCGTGCTAATGATATAAACTTTCTTAAATTTATTATTCCTTGTGACAAAAAAATTTGCAAATGTCTAGCGTGAGAATAGATCATTTTTTCTTTCCTTGCCTCGGAAGGAAGGGCATTAATCACGCGTGCAGTATTAAGGGCGAGATTTTGGGCAGGGACACCCCAATTATTTTAGCAGTCATTAGCGATGATTACTTGACTTTCCTTGCCTCGGAAGGAAGGGCATTAATCACGCGTGACTTGACTTTCCTTGCCTTGGAAGGAAGGGCATTAATCACGCGTGCAGTATTAAGGGCGAGATTTTGGGCAGGGACACCGCAATTATTTTAGCAGTCATTAGTGATGATTACTTGACTTTTCTTGCCTTGGAAGGAAGGGCATTAATCACGCGTGCAGTATTAAGGGCGAGATTTTGGGTAGGGACACCGCAATTATTTTAGCAGTCATTAGCGATGATTACTGACTTTCGTTGCCTCGGCATCTGGCAGCTCGCGCAGTCAGCAACTCAGGGTGGCACGGAGGCTAGCCATGGAGGAGGTCCCCACCAACGCGCCCCGGCTCAAGCTCACCATCAGCCCGTACTACCACGACCTCTTCGTGGCCTCACTTTACGTTCCTAGTTGACATGATGCAAATAGGTGGGCCCACCATGTTACTTCCTAATGGGCTCGTTTGTCCTGGCTCTAACTCCTGAAAAAAATAGCTCTAGCTTTTGGGTGAAGCAATTTTTTTTCTCTGGCTCCTTTTGTTAAAAAAATGTTTGGCATAATGGCTTCTAATTTTTTTTAGATGAATTGACCTTTTCTCCTTTTGTTAAAAAAATGTTTGGCATAATGGCTTCTAAATTTTTAGATGAATTGACCTTTTCTCCTCGTCTGTTTTTTATCTGTGTAGGTTATTTTTTCTTTATTTTTTCTCAATATTTTCCACCACCAGTTCAATGTGGCAGCGCATCAATTTTTTTTCCTCGGTGACCACTCGTTCTTTTCTAGCTGCATGGCCTGATCCGCCTCTCGCATCCTTATCCACTGCGCTGCTCCCTGTGACGTCATGATCCACTGCGTTGCTTCATCTCCGCGCGCACGCAGTAACCCCACGCGATGCATCGCTGTAGCTGCGCCCAGGCGCTGCCCCGTCGTCCCCGGCGCCGGCACCCATGGCAGCCGAGCATGGTCCCCATAGCTGGGCTGCCATCCACGCCGTCGGAGCTTCACGCCATTGGAAGCAGGGCCTCCATCCCTACCACAAGAGCTCGCAGCATGAGACAGACGCGGTCGCCATGGCGGACTGAACGGGGCTCCACGGGGACCTGCTTGACCCCGTCGTCGTGCGCTTTGCGTGTCGCGTCCCTCGACCTCCTCTGCTTCCACAACGTCTGCGCTTCCTGTCGCGCCGCCGCCGCAGCCTTCGCCGTCCGCTGCGTTCAGCCCCGACCCGACCGCCATGGCTGCTCATCCTCACAGATGTCGAGGCGGACGACGGCGTGCCGCGACCGCGAGGTCCCCGTGGCCACCCTTCCCCACGGCATGATCATTGCCGTGGACGACCACGGCGATATGCACCTTCTCGACCACGCCATTGGCAGGCACAGGCCGCTCCCGCCTGTCACCTAGCTCCCACTCCTCGCCCGAGTCGAGGGCCTCCACGGCACCGCTGCGGCGGCGGCGCCCCATCGATGCCCTGAACCAGAAGGTCGTGCCGTTCCCACCCCGGGCGGCGGGCGTCAATGCAGCTTCTTAGTGGAGTCCCCCGCGGCGAGCTGATGCAGGTGGAGCTGCTCCGCCCTGTGGTGGCTGCGGGAGGGGAAGCGATCGTGGTGCGCGTGCTGGACGAGTGCAGCAGGACATGGGAGGAGACGGGGGACATCGGCGACACCGCGATGCATGTGGACGCGATGGGCGTCGTGGCCGCGTCCACCGCAGAGTGCCCCGCGCACCACGTCGATCAGGGAAGGAGGAGCTAACATTCTGGAGAGAGATCAGAAGATGGAAGCAGCAAGGTGGAGGCCCGAGGCGAAGCATCTTTTTATAGCCAAGACGGCGGTGTCTTCGCTCGCCCGGAACGAAGGCCATTAATCACGGATGCGAGATTGCGGGCGAGAAGCACGACGGTGTTCCAATTTTTGCCGTGCGTGCCAAGGATCTGCGCCAGGAAATCACAGAGGAGGTAAATGTGTGCGATAATTATGGACGGGGATAAATGGTGAGCGACAATTATGGACGGAAATAAGTGGTGAGCGATAATTATTGACAGTGATAAATGATGAGCGATAATTATGGGCAAGGATGGGTGTGGGGAAGGGGTGGGTCCGGCGGGTACGGCTAGGAAACGTGGTGAGAAAAAATGGGATGAATCAGCTAGGAAACAACTAAGGAATCGTTCTCCCCCCCTTTTGGTCTTCGTCCTACCTGCTATGTGGGCCCAAAAAGATGATTTGTGAGGTGAGGGTAGGTTTATTGTTGTGTAGGATTTGACATCAAATCTCTCACTCTTTATAGTATAGATAAAGAGGTCCTAAAACCCCCCCGTTTAACCCTAATCATCCCTAAACTCGTCATTTCATGCGCCAAATTTCTCCGGAATTCCACCAAACTCGAACACGTCTATCTTTCATCTATTCCGGCCGAGCTATACACAAATCATCCCAAAATAATCCTCCTTCCTATTTTATTTAATCATTTCCTGTTTCGAGCTCATCGGTAAAGGTTTGATTGTTTTGTTTTTATGTGTTTGTTGTGTGTGCCGTAGACGACGGTATAATCGAGGAGGAGCAGCCGGAATACGCAGGAGAGTACCGCGAGCCCCAATCCGATGACCCGTACCGTGAGCAGGAACTCCTGGAAGCTTTTGACGGCAAGTCCAATCCCATCCTTTGATGCATGTTTATCCCAGTTTTATAAACACAACCTATTGGCCTTTGATAATTGCATTGTCTTTATTAAAAACCCGGTTGGATAGCCACTCCTTGATTGTTATAACCATTCCTTGATAACCTAGTTATCACTAAATATGATTTGCTCTGTTTGGTTGATAACATTTGCTTAGAATGCTTAGGACTTGTTCTAATTACTTAATCAATCATGACAATTACTGGTTTTATAAAGAAGAAAAGTGTGAGTGTGTTGAGTAAAGAGTTGGGTTTCGGGTTTTGAAAGTAAAGAAAGTGTTGGATAAAATGGATGGGTATTTCTTTGTGAAATACCATTTGGTGGCTTGTACCTTTGTGGTTAAGCAAGTTGGGAGATATCCATTTTGTCCGGTTTTAAACCGAGGTGATGTGTTCATCTTGCCTAACCCATTTATCTCATACAACCACTCGACTCTTGTATGGTGCAAGGGCTTAGTCTAAATCCCACTAGCCGTGCTGTTAGTTGTCTGGTGGCAGGTGTGCAGCGAGAAAACTAAGTGCCGTCTTAGTGACATGGTTGCCGACTTGGTGTCATAAACCCCTTGGTTATTTTCTCGAGATGGCTAGGCAGTTTTGGCTATGGTGGGTAATGGCTTCGATAGGATCCGCACTGGCACTAAGGTGATCGTGTTGCGGTACCCTACTTGTGGTGAAAGTGTACACCTCTGCAGAGTTTCCAAACTATTCGAATAGCCGTGCCCACGGTCATGGGCGAGTTATGGCTTGGTCACAATACTAAGGTTTTGGGATGGGTTGGAGTGTGTGTTTTGAAATTGTGTTCGGCTTTGTGCCAAGAGCTACGGCGGATGGGAAATCCGGTAGCATTTAAAATTGGGATCCTTTGTGGATCAACCCCCACTTACTTAGTTGTGTTACTTAAGCTTGCTTTGCTAAAGTTTTTCCTTGATAAACCATTGCATGAGTAAAACTGGCTTTATTGCAAATTAAACCTTAGCCTTATTCCTTGATATATCCTGTGCATAATTCTGTGTTAACCCCTCCGTGGGTGTGGTTGGACTTGCTGAGTACTTTTGTACTCACCCTTGTATTTGTTGCTTCAGAAGAAGACCCGGACTTTGTCGTTGAGGACACCGAGTAGGTGGTTGTGCCCGCACCCGACTTTGCCTGTGGAGTTTGGTCCTGCCCGAGATGCTTTTGCTGTCGCACAACTCTGATCCTTTTGTTGAACCGGTCTGGTTCATCATCTGGCTCATAGCCGTAGTTTACCTTTTGGTTATCCTAGCTTGTATCAAGTTTCCTCCCCATCGGGGAGTGTAAGGTTCTGAACTATCTGTTGAATAAATGTGTATCAGCCTCCTGGGACTGATAATTGTATCACATTTAGTCTCTGCTTAGGCAGGGGCGCTTCAGCAGGCCATAGATGCAGTTGACCAGGGAGAGTTCCACCCGGACAGAGAAAAGGATGAGCTCACGTTTGCTCTGCAGAATCCCGAGCATCCTGGACGGACGCGAGGCAAAAGACGGGTTCCGTGGAAGTGTGGGTTTGCCGACTGCATTGAGTCTCGTAGAAGTCGCAGCAGAAGAAAATACGAGGAGTTAGAGAAGATGCGACGACTTGAGGAAAGGATACTGCAGAACGAACAAAGAACAGGGGAGGTTCAACGGCAACTGGAGATAGCACTTAGCGTTCAGCAGCAAAGCCGTGGATCCGCCGGTGCTCCAGTAGACACAATTAGCCCTACCCAGCATCATCGAAGCAGTTGCGTGTCCGCTGACGTCCCAAATGATTCTCAAGTCCAACGCTACCCCATGGACGATATAACCAGGCGGACGACCTGTGAGCTGCACAGTCCATTCAGGAACTTAACATTCAAGGTGGCGTATGGTAGTGCTTTGCCGAGTCAGGAAGGAGATTTCTACCATGGAGGGCAAATACCTGCTGGGTATGCTAGAGTTGGGGTGGAGCAGGTCTTGGTCGGGTACATATCACTCCAACTTGACATGCCTGGAGGTGACGGGGAGACGACACTAGAAGAGACAGCTCATGGTGTTATCCTATGGGAGAAGCATTACATCGTCTTAACTCCTGAGGGGCCTTCGTCGTCGGCCCAAAGCTCAAGGCCATCTCCGCCGCCTCCAGCTCCGCAGTCCCCGCCGCAGCAATATTCGCCTGCTCTCCCTGAACAAAGGTCTCCGTCGTCTACAACTCAGAAATCTCCGTCGCCTCCAGCTAAGCAATCTCCACCGCCTGCACCTCCGCCGGCAAAGAAAGCTAAGCTACAGAAAGCCAAGGCACCAGCAAAGCCACCGACAAAGAAGCCAGCAAAATAGCCAAAGCAAGCCAAGGAACCTTCCAAGCTACCATGGGAAAAATCTGATGAGGAGTGCAAGCAGCAAAATCTGGCTGAGGTTAAAGAGTTCTTCAAAAAGAAGGAGCCCGAGAAAAAAGAAATAGTTGATTTTGCTAAGTCTGTTTTTTTATTGGTATGTCTAAAGAAACTAAGAAGAAAGTGTTGTCAGACTATGACCGCTATATTAAGAAATCGTATGAGAAGAATAAAAGGGAGGAGAAAGAGCAACGGAGGCAACAGAGCCGAGAGACTACCGAGAGCCAAAAGAGGGTCAAGCAACAAAGGAAAGGAAAGGATGTTGCTCAGCTCGGTGAGCAGGAGAAGCAAACAATTGATCCACTCATAGTGAATGATGGACTTGGACCTGTTGATGTGCTTCAGTTTTGCAAAAGGGCAGGATTGACGCCCTCGCAAATGCTGAATGAGACCCCAAAGGCTATACCAAGGTGGCCATTTCAGCTTGGCTTACCTTTAGTTGATCCCGATACGTACCGCACGCTGTTAACAAAAATGTACAGCTTACATGAATGGTACCTTAAGGCGTCAACCGAAGGGCAGAGAATGGTGGGATTGAAGATTAGAGATGATGACTACTTTCGTGGCGATAATGTTATGTATCTGAAATTCTCAGAAATATACTAGATATACCATAGGGATGCCCTTGACGTGTCTCTCCTTAGCTTCTGGGTGCTGTAAGTGCTTCGTTTATTTCTATATTTAACGTCTCCTATATATTGTCAACTGTATTATTAAATATTTCATTCTTTTAAATTGTATCCCGTAGAATAGAGATTGAAGTATGCAGGAAAAACTCATACTTCCACTTGGGCTTCATCGACCCAAAAATTGTAAACCAGTATATGTTACAAAATTTTTATGAAGACACAATGAACAACATTGACAAATTCTTACGTGTACAACATTACAAGACAATGATTCTATTTCTTTACAACTTTGGGTGAGTACTTTTACTGTCTTGTGCATCTGCCTATTTTCTTCGTAACATAATTTTTATTTCAATTGACGTGACCCTTGGTACAAAACATGCATGTAAATAGGTTTCATTAGATATTATTTGTTATACAACCGGACATAAGCCTGTTGACCGTCATGGACTCATTGAGGGGACCACGGGATGCGTACCAACCTATGATTGACCTCCTTCAAAAGTAAATTCCGTCCTCGCACTATTATTCCTCTTTAGATCAGAATTCCATTTATTTCACATGGTGTGCGCAGGTGTTGGAAAAAGTTTCGTGCAGAGCACACAGGTCCATTCAAGGAACACGTATCAAGGGAGACTTTCCGATAAATACTACTATGCACAGGCACACATCTCATTTTGTTTGTTTCATTATCGTGAATATACATGTAATGACTTGACCATTTCTCCTATAAAGTGTTATAGGCAGAATGAAGGCACCAATTTATGTGGATATTATGTCTGTGAGTTCATGCACACTCTTGTAGGGCATAGGATGATCTGCAGTAATTGAGAATTGACGGTATGTTCCATTTCCATGGATATCTATATGTATGTATGTATTCATGTGAGTCATAATAATATTATTTATATTTTTCTATTAACCACATCCTCAGATGATGCCTATGAAAGATGAGATCTTACCAATCCAAAGAGTCGCGGCGATTCAAGAGACACTCTGCGGATTTATAATCGATGAGGTCATGAGCAAGACAGGGGCATTCTGGTGGAATGGACACGAGGTCGATAGAAGGAGCAAATATTAGGCATTTTGTAAATATGCATATATATACTCCTTTGAATTCTTGGTGTAAATATTAATATTCGCCTTTCAAAACTTGTTATAATTAAATATATATGTAAGTTTAATATTATTAGTGTATATATTAATTAATATTAGTATTAATAGTTTAATACATTAGCCATGTATAACTAATACGTATATGAACACACATATATATTAATATACAGGTATAATACGTATCTCTGTATAAAAGAAACCAGAAAAAAGAAAAAGAAAAACAGAAAAAAGCCCTTTAGTCCCGGATGGTAACACCAACCGGGACTAGAGGGGCTCCGCCCTGCGCGCCGCGTAGAGCCCCTTTAGTCCCGGTTGGTGTTACCACCCGGGACTAAAGGGGCCTTTTAGTCCCGGCGCCGTAGTCCCGGTTGCGGAACCGGGATTAAAGCTGGTTCCGCACCTGGACTAAAAGCGGTTTTTCTACTAGTGAATGCACAATAAAGTATATTTCAATAGTGCATTTATTTAATACCATAGATGTAATCTATTTTTCTAAAAATTCATCAAAGTTAGAGCCATTTGACTCAGGGAAAAAAGTGTCATGCAGTTGCCGACAAACTGCTTGTAAAAGCTATTATGTTAGACTGATTAGGATCAGTGTTGTTGCTACTTTTCAGTTAATAATCTTGTTTTTCCTTTTGTTCCTCTCAAATTGCAGACGCACCTACTGCTGTAGTCAAAATTGTAGCTAAGGAGGCAGTCCTTGGGAAGCTTTGTATATCCTCTCGACGACGCCATTGAAACGCCGCCTCGCTCCCAAGGTTTCTGAGTCCTGGAAGTTTTCTGGACAAAGTTTCACCTACCATGCATTTGGGCCAATTTTTATCTGTAATAACCATCTCATTTGTCGTTGCCTAGCTAGTTGCTTGATTCGACAAGCTATTCAAAATCTAATCTGATTAATTATGTGAAGAGATTTGGAAACTGCGCTGCTGAGGTGTTGCTAATCATGCTGCATGCTTTACTGGTTCAGAGTTCAGACTACCATCATTTGGCTCTAACTTCTTGGGATGGTACCATGCTTTCCCGTTTCCCCTATCGCCGCAGTGGAGCCCCTTTTGGGATTAGATTCGACCCGTGATCCTGGCGGCTTTGGTCGCTGTCGAGGAACAGTCCGAATTGACGAACTGAATCGCGGGCTTGACCAGCTCGAACCCAGCACGCACGAACTGATCCACCGGCACTGTCTAAACTACTGGAGGCACGCACGGGAGCACAAGGACAACGCGGACAGGTATTGCCGTGGACGCGTCCACGTCAGCACCACGCCTTCCTGTCCTGGAATGGCCGGGACCCGACGTCGACGGGCGGTGGCGGCTATGCGCTATCTCTGTCTCTGGCGCCCGGCTCGGTGTTGCAGTGGCGTTTGCTTGTGCATTCAGGCTTGCAGGCCACTGTAGCTCGTTGAAATCAAACCGGCTCGATCGGCACAAACCGATTGTGGAAGAGGACGATGATGACGACCCTGGGAAATCAAAATCTGTCACGTCGCGATACGCGCAATTAAGCTCGTAGAAAAACTTTGGCCGTGAACAGTGTGACATGGATGTCGAGAACAACGCGTATGAAGTTGAAAGCACGTGTGTCATCGTACTGCTTTTGAAGCATTATTTTAGTGTTCGTTGGAGATTACAACATTTTAAATTTTATTTAGTGCCATCACACGAGCTTAAACTAATACTACCTCCGATTGACCTTTTGGCAGAAAACTCTTGCACCACATACAACCCCATCGCTCTGGTCTGTTCACACCTCTCCTTCATTGACCGGTCTAGCCCTGTACACGTATACAGGCAGGATAAGCCAATTCCGTCGCAATCGCAAGGGCATTTTCGTCCATCGACAGGCGGAGGCTTTGGACGGTTGATCCCAATCTTCAACCGGTCGCGTCAGTCGTTCACTATCACATGTACTGCTTGATTGTGTGTTTCCGGGCAGTTAAGCGAGGAATCAAGGACGGTGTTGAAATTATTAAATGATTAGTGGGCTAGCTACTAGGGGAATATGCTGATGACTTTTTGACTTGTTAACCAGCTAAAGATGATCATTAGCACGTTGAACGTTGACACCCAGCAGGAAGGATTAGAGGTAGCGCCTTTTAATTTATTTTGTCAATTTTTTAAATATAAATTAATAAATAAAGGTGATAGAAAATGGAGAAAGAAAGGAATATTGTTGTTGTTGGTAGTAGGGATACGTAGCTCTGATGATTAAGCTCTTAGACCCAACAAGCTACTCAAGCAAGAATCATGCACATTTCTGGACGGTTAAAGCCAGATTAGCATCTGATTGTTTTTGGCAACCTGATTGTTGCATGCCGGTTCTGAGAATAAATTGAGCATCAGTGGAATTAATCGGTTGTTTTATTGACGGAATGTTTGTGGCGGTGGAGGATGCCATGACATGATTCATGCCCGACTCGTGGTTCGTCAACACGTGTCGCCACCGCGGAGTAATCGTGTAAATAAATCGTTTTTTTAATATCTGAAGTAGAGTAAAATGTGGTACTCACTGATGATGAGCAGATATTCCATTGGACGGAAATTAATAAATTAAATCGTTCTTTTAAATATCTGAAGTAGTTGCATTTGGTTTTTCAGGTCAAGAAAAGGAAAAGAACAAAAATAGAGTTCGCCCGTTTAATTCAATGTCTTCCAGAAGGAGCCCCCCTATCTGCTCGCGACCGATGGGCGCGCATTCCTCACGTTATTACGCGTCAGGAACAGTGCTGAATCCTTTGCAGAACCGCCACACAGGATACGGGTACACACATTGGAAAAAAAACTTTGTAGATTATTTTTGTAATAGGAAAGTGTCGAGCCAGTGATGGCAATGTCTTTTCTTGATCTTGCTACCTGTCAACCGATTGTAACGAGATTATGCCATTGTCTGTTAGCCATCAGCAGCATCTGGACAGTGCTTCATCATGTATACAAGGTGTGGCATCTTGTTCTGTTGTGTTGTGACTAGCAACTTCTTTGATGGGTTAAATCAAGCATATCTATCTGACTATCTGCATAGGTTGATGACATTACCATTATTGCTACTAATTCGGTGGATCTTAGGCCTTGTTTAGATTCGCGAAATTGCACCAATTCAATCAAAAAGCAACGCATTGAACTACGTGTCCCCTCTCTACTTTTTCAATTCCCAATGCATCTCCAATCATTGAATTCAATCGAATTCTCCCAATCTAAACAAGGCCTTAGTGGATTTGTACTTAATGATGGGGACGAATCCAGAGCAGTTACATTGACTCATAAGCAGATTTGTCTGATGTGCAAGCGTTTTAATTATATCATAGTATAGTATATGTATGCACATTCCGCACATCAATATAGAAGTCGTTGGTGTGTGTTCAGATTTTGCTTTCATCATAACCTAGTTATGTGATTGTTTCATTAGTGCAACTCTGGCGAATCAGCACCCTTGATATAGTTATGCTTAATTTGGTATCTAGTGGTGGAGCCAGAAAGCGGAGGTTAACCTAATTCTCTATGATTAAGTTAAGCATATACTAGCTAGTACATTCTATATATCTTACTGATATGTGACCTAGAGAGACCACGAACCCTGAATTGTTTTACTGTTAGTCCATAATAAGTTATCCCACCTTTTTATTACTTGCTACCATGCTCCCTACTTGATTAGCATATCATTAGTCACTAAGGGCCTGTTTAGTTTAGAGTTGTAAGTTTGCGAAAGAAAGTTTCCAATTCTAAATCGAAGATTAGGAGGACTAAACATGATCTAATTATAAAACTAAATACACGGATGGACGGGAAATCGCGAGACGAATCTATTAAGCCTAATTAATCCGTCATTAGAGATTGTTTACTGTAGCACGACGTTGTCTAATCATGGCCAAATTAGGCTTATTAGATTCGTCTCGAAAGTTACCGGGGGTTATGGAATGGGTTTTGTCATTAACACACGTTTAATACTTCATGCATGTAAGATTCCCTTTGATGAATAGTGAAGTTTCAAAGTTTCAAAAGTTTCGGTGGAAACTAAACAGGCCCTAAGAGCATGTTTATTTCAAGGCCTGGCAAACTTGTCTGGCGCAGGCAGCCATCCCAGGCATCTGATTCCGGATGCCTGCGGCTGTCGTTGCTGTCTGGGAAGGCAGGAACTAAACAAGCCTGAAATAACTAATAATGCATCGTCCCATGCTAAACTTTGATATAAAAATTAACGCTATTATTCAATGTACTCAAGAAAGGACTTTGTATTTTTCTCCACGAGGGAAAATTGAACGAGTGCATTTATTACCAACAATTTTTCAAGGTCAAGTTCAACGCTTTCAAGATATGTGTGTTGGAAAAGGTTGAGACGGTAAAGAAACATGGACTCGTGAAAGCGCAGGAGCTCAAAAGATATTGCATCATTTATTGCAGTATGGGACGACAAAGCGAATTGGATCCTCTTTTTCTCTTCCCTTTTTCGTAATTCGTATAGTAGGACAATACTGGGCTAAAAGCACGAAATACAGTAAACTCAAAAGTAGTCCTGAAATGTATGCGCGCCACATTTCTTTCTTTTTTTTTTTAAAAATGCACGCCACTTGGGAAAAGAAAGGTGACAAGGAAGCTTCCAAGCAAAGAAATTAAAGCATTTGGGCCGCAAGTTGGCTGTAAATGAACATCCACATTTCTGCATGGTGCTCAATTAATGTTACTTATAATTAATTTCCTCCATAAGCATATACGTACCACATATTTATTTTAGCTAACCGAAATTGATAATCTAAAAGTAAAAAGCATCTACAAGTTGATGATATAGTTTATATATAGTAATTAACATATGTATTTGATTTTATGAAACTAACAAACAAAGTGGGTCTGCTTTGTAGCTGCTGTACTACCAGATAATCATGTACAAGCTTAATTATGCAAGGCTTCCAGCTAATTACCTATTCCTCTTTAATTTCTTTCTGTCGCAATGTCACTCTCATAAAGTTGGTTATGTAAAGACGGAGCACCGAAACAAAGCTGAACGTGATAGAATGCACATAGGATCACTAGCAGTAGCAATGCATCGTCACGGGTATTCTCATTTCTTAATCATAGATACATGGTATAAACTTGGTGTCCTAGATCTACTACAAAACAGAGAGTATAGGGTTAGGGTTAGACCGTCGGTCATGGCGGGCGGATCCATAGAGCGGTTCGCCATGGCGGCCGTAGATGTAGTAGTGGAAGCAGTGGGCGGCGGCCGGTCCGGGACGGCGTCGCTCGTCCTTGGGCGGCGCCGGTCGGGGCGGTGGCACCGTCTCCGGGCGATGAGCGTCGAGGGCGACGGCGGCGGCGGTGGAGCTTCCCGCCGCTCCAGTGCTCCCTCGGGTCGGTAGGGATTGTGGGTAGGGTTTGTGGCAGCGCCGGTGAATCTCGTGAACGGAGCACCGAAACAAAGCTGAACGCAGAAGTACCTCCACTATGCAGCAATTCCACGTCAAGTTCATGCTAGATTTCTTCAACCAGGAAAGAACATGCGTGATATAGCACATTACGAGTCCATTGGAGTAGTCTAATGAGAAGGCTTCTACCCCTCCACTTGTATCCTGACTTCTTCGTCGTCCACCTGGCCTAATTTCAGATTTGCCAGGTTTTTTAAACGCGGTTTTGACAAAGTCGCATATATATTGCATATATTTTGCTTGTGCGTGTTGCCCTTCCAGACTACCACAGTTCCACCATGGAGATTCACCAAATCCTGATCATGCCATCATGGCAATATGACCATTATGTCTGGTCTCCCAATAGAAAGACTTGCATTGTCGTCGTAGGAACCATGGTCGTCATTTTTGCTTGGTGTGGCTTATAGAGTTGTTTCATTTTTTATGTGGAATAAAAAACAGAGTTATTTCACTATGGTACTTTGTTGTGGGGTGAATCATTTTGGATCGCCGATCCAAGTATGTGTTTTGTTGAGAAATCATCTCATCCTACATGAGGCGGTGGTCCGTCAAACCCATTCCATAAATTTTGGCGGAATGATAAATTTCTCATGTTCATACTAATTATTAGTTTGTGGTGGATGAGTCGATGATGGGTCAACCCATGTCGACCCATTCCTAAAAAAACAGAAGTAAGAAGACGACGAATCACCTTAATATATCCTCGAACCAAAACACACACTGAGTGATTTTATCCAACCATCCAACACTACTGGAAGCTTATACTTTGCCGTGTGCCTGGTTGTTTGCCGTGTGTTTTCTATCGGGCACACGATAAAGCCATAGTTTACCGTGTGCTTTATTTTGGCACACGACAAAGTCATAGTTTGTCGTGTGCTTTTTTTTGGCACACGACAAAGCTATAGTTTGCCGTGTGCTTTTTTTTTGGCACATGGCAAAATCATGACTTTGCCGTGTGCTTTTTTGGCATACATGTTGACGAAAAATCGGGTCAACACACGAGAGCGCTAGATCGCGCAGCACGCAATCGAGCTGCTCGCGGCCTCCCTACGCAAACCGGTTTAACCGGTTTGGGAATCCGATCTGACCGGTTTTCCCTGGGAGCTCGGGAGCGAACCCTAAACACGCCTCCCGGAAGGATCCGTCGGGGAGAACGTGTGCAGGGGTGCCCTAGGGTCGGCAGGCCACCTAGGATGCCTTCAAACGTCGCGGAGATGAAGGAAGAACAGCAAGTAGGGTTGGAAAAGCTAGGGTTTAGGAGATACGAAAAAGTAAAGGCAAAAATAGTAGATTTGATTGATTCGATTGGATATATCCCTCAATCGGCCGAATCCTCTTATATTTATAGGGAGGGTAGGTCTTGTCCCGCAAGAAAACCAAGTTACAACTCGTTACAACCTCGAAGTCCTAGTCCTAGTCGAATTACCACAGGCAAACCGGTTTAACCAGTTCCCAAACCGGTTTAGGTCTGGGTCTTTCCTTTTGCGTCCAATCTTCTGTCCTGATCCTCGCATTAATTCCTGCAACCTTCTTAGTCTTTCAAGCATCACAACAGATGACATGCTCTTCAATTGCTGCAATCCTAATATCTTTGGACTGTTAGGTTGAGGACCGGTTAGACCGGTCTGGCAAACCGGTTTCACCAGTTTGTCCTGACCCGTGTCAATTTTGGTTGTCAACATATACCCCCTATTTTTTGGTAAAGCTTGCGTACCATAAAACACATCAGCACCAAAACTGTCATCTAAGGACGATGTTTTAACAGAATCCATCGGCCATTATATTTTTCTAAGGGCGATATTCAAATATCGGTCATGTGCCACTTCATGCTTCTTGCCAAACACTTGGATAGTACCTCTTCAAGTACCTTCCATTCAGCGCCTTAGGTAAACGTCCTCCTTACAGCGTCTCCACCATATAAGAATTCCCGCCATTGATCTTGAACACTTGATATGGACCTTCCCAACTTGGAGACCACTTACCGAACTTATTATCTTTAGCAACAAGTGGCAATATTGTCTTCCATACTAGATCACCAACTTGAAAAGTCTTCTCTTTAACCTTCTTGTCTTATGCTCTAGCAACTCTGATCTTATCCTTTTCAATTTCCTTAAGAGCTTGTAAACGCTTATCGGTCACTTCATCAATGTTGTCCATCATCAAATCATAATATTCACCAACCGAAAGCTTATTTTGCTTAGCAAGTCTATAAGCGTCCAGATTCACCTCAACGAGCAAAACGGCCTCTTGACCATAAACTAGCTCAAAAGGAGTAACCTTGATAGCACCATGTCTAGATATACGATGAGCCCACAAAGCTTCAGACAACACTTCATGCTACCTTCGGGAATTTTCCTCTATCTTCTTCTTGATCAACTTTATCAAAGTCTTGTTACTAGACTCGGCCTGACCATTGGCCTGAGCATAGTATGGAGATGAATTGAGCAATTTGATCTTATATATATATCAGCAAAAGCTCGCACTTCTTTAGACATAAAAGATGTGCTTTGGTCTGTAGTTAAAGTTTGTGGAATGCCGAATCTATGAATAACATGCTCAGTAATAAACTCAATTACCTCCTTATGGGTCATATTCTTGAGAGGAACGGCTTCGGTCCATTTAGTGAAGTAATCTGTAGCAACCAACACGAAGCGATGATCCTTTGCAGAAGAAGGATGTATTTCTCTAATAAAATCCAATTCCCGTCCTCGGAAAGGCCATGGTTTAATAATAGGATGAAGTAATACAGCAGGTACCATCTGAATATTACCAAATTTCTGACATTCTTCACATCCTTTGTAATAACAAAAACAATCGGCCATCATAGTAGGCCAATAGAATGCAGCTCTCCTAAGCAACCACTTCATCTTAGGAGCCGATTGATGCGTACCACAAATTCCCTCATGAACTTCACCCATGGCTACTCTAGCTTGATCAGCACCCAAGCATTTAAGCAACAAATCATCGGCGGTGCGACGATGCAACTCATCGTCAAGCAACGTATATTTGAAAGCCAAACGTTGAATTTTCCTGTCTGTTCCAGAACTAGAATTTTTCAAATATCTAATAATAGGCGCTCTCCAATCATCCACTTCGGCTTTTTTATTTTCAGCAGCCGAATTTGGACCAGAAAGCGACAGACCGGTCTGACCGGTCTCTGAATCGGTCTGACCGGTTCCTGGACCGGTCTGACCGGTCTCCGCAGCGGTTTGACCGGTCAGGTCTGGAACTGCTGCAAGCGCTAAAGCTTCACTTGTGACATTAGCAATCAACGGCCTTTTTCTATGAAAATATCTTCTGGACATTATAGCCGGATGCTTGTTGTGCCAAAGTATTAGCTCTAGGATTTTCACATCTCGGTACATGATATATAGTGAACTCATCAAAAAATGATATAATATCAAGGCACTTGTCAAGATAAACATTCAATGAACCTTCCAAACATTGACAAACCTTGGATACTTGTTGTACAACTAGCAATGAGTCACCAAAAGCCTCAACATGTTTTACTCCCATGTCATGCAAAATCTCTAGCCCGAATAATAAAACTTCATATTCGGCTTGATTATTTGTGCACTCGTCTTCTAATCGGCTAAGAGCTTCAAAAACAGCTCCATTAGGAGAAACAAGAACAATTCCAATGCCACATCCGTTCTTGCAAACCAATCCATCAAAATGCAATTTTCATGGAGTAAAAGTCATGTAATTAATTTCTAAATTATGCTCATCTTTAATCCGATGTTCAACAATAAAATCAGCTACAATTTGGCCCTTCATAGATTTCAAAGGTTCACAAGCCAAATCATATTCAATAAGCGCATATGCCCACTTACCGATCCTCCCACTCAAAATCGGTCTATGCAATATATACTTAATTACATCGGCTTGACATACCACAATGCAAGTACTAGACAACAAATAATGCCTCAATTTTGTACAAGCATAATATAAAGACAAGCATAATTTCTCAATAGGTTTATACCTTGTTTCTGCATCCAAAAGCCGTCGACTCAAATAAGTAATAATATGCTCCTTGCCATTTGTCTCTTGAGTCAAAACAGCTCCAATAACATTATCTTCGACCACAATATAAAGCCTAAATGGCACCCCATTCTTAGGCGCTTTGAGCACAAGCCTCTTGCTACTTTGCCCCCCAAGTAAAATCGGCTTCATTCTTTAACCGAAGTATAGGAGTAAAATCACTAACTTTCCCAGACAAGTTAGAAATAAACCGCCTCAAGTAATTAACCTTGCCCAAGAATTTCTGCAAATCATGCTTGCAAGTAGGCGCTTTAATTTTTCAATAACACCTATTTTCTTAGGATCTATCTCTATGCCTCTTTCAAGCACCATGAAGCCTAAAAATCTTCCAGCCGATACACCAAAAGCACATTTCAATGGGTTCATCTTCAGACCATACCGACGCATCCTTTCAAATGCAAGACGCAAATCAACCAAGTGAGAATTTAATCCAGCCGATTTAACAACAATATCATCAATATAGACTTCTAGGATAACACCAAGCAAGTCATGGAAAATCAAATTCATCGCTCTTTGATAAGTTGCGCTGACATTCTTTAAACCAAAAGTCATCACAATCCATTCAAATAAACCAACAAAGCTGGGACATTTAAAGGCTGTTTTGTATACGTCTTCCTCGGCCATAAAAATTTGATTATATCCCGCATTGCCATCAAGAAAGCTTATAACTTTATGACCAGAAGCATCATTAATAAGCATATCGGCTATAGGCATAGGATATTCATCTTTGGGAGTCGCTCTATTAAGATCTCTAAAATCAATGCAAACTCTAATCTTATTAGAACCCTATTTCTCAACAGGCACAATATTAGAGATCCATTCAGCATAGCGACACGGCCGAATAAACTTAGCTTCAAGCAAACGATTAACCTCTTCTTTTATTCGATCATAAAATAGAGGATTGAATCGTCTATTGCCTTGTTTATATGGCCTAAAACCGGGTTTGATTGGCAATCGATGTTCAACTAACTCACGGCTTAAATCAGACAACACTTCATGCTACCTTCGGGAATTTTCCTCTATCTTCTTCTTGATCAACTTTATCAAAGTCTTGTTACTAGACTCGGCCTGACCATTGGCCTGAGCATAGTATGGAGATAAATTGAGCAATTTTATTCTATACATATCGGCAAAATCTCGCACTTCTTTAGACATGAAAGATGTGCCTTGATCCGTAGTTAAAGTTTGTGGAATGCCGAATCTATGAATAATATGCTCAGTAATAAATTCAATTACCTCCTTGTGAGTCATATTCTTGAGAGGAACAGCTTCGGTCCACTTAGTGAAGTAATCTGTAGCAACTAACACAAAGCGATGACCCTTTGAAGAAGAAGGATGTATCTCTCCAATAAAATCTAATCCCCATCCACGAAAAGGCCATGGCTTAATAATAGGATGAAGCAATGCAGCAGGTACCATCTGAATATTACCAAATTTTTGGCATTCCTCACACCCTTTGTAGTAACGAAAACAATCGGCTATCATAGTAGGCCAATAAATTGCAGCTCTTCTTAGCAACCATTTCATCTTAGGAGCCGATTGATGCGTTCCACAAATTCTTTCATGAACTTCACCCATGGCCAATCTAGCTTGATCAGCATCCAAACATTTTAGCAACAAATCATCAGCGGTGCGACGATGCAACTCATCGTCGATTAAAGTATATTTGAAAGCCAAACGCCGAGTTTTTCTGTCTGTCCCAGAACTAGGATTCTTCAAATATTTTATAATGGGTGCTCTCCAATCATCCACTTCGGCCTTTTTATTCTGAGAATTTTTAACGAGCGAATCAGAACCAGAAGACGAGGAACCGGTTTTACCGGTTTTAGGACCGGTCTGACCGACTTCTAAATTGGTTTGCGCAGCGGTTTGACCGGTTTGGTCCGAACCTGCTGCGAGCGCTAGAACTTTTCCTTCAACGACAACAAGCATCAGCCTTTTTCTATGAAAATGTTTCTTCTGAACATTATAACCAGATGCTTGTTGTGCCAAAGTATTAGCTCTAGGATTTTGACACCTTGGAACATGATGTATGGTGAACTCATCAAAATATGGTATGATATCAAGGCACTTGTCAAGATAAATGTTTAATGAACCTTCTAAACATTGACACACCTTAGATACTTGTTGCACAACCAATAATGAGTCACCAAAAGCTTCTACATGCTTTACTCCCATATCTTGCAAAATCTCTAGCCCGAATAATAAAGCTTCATATTCGGCTTGATTATTTGTATACTCATCTTCTAATCGGCTAAGAGCTTCAAAAACAGTCCCATTAGGAGAAACAAGAACTATTCCAATTCCACATCCGTTCTTGCAAACCGATCCATCAAAGTGCAATTTCCATGGAGTAAAAGTCATGTAATCAATTTCTAAATCATGCTCATCTTTAATCCGATGTTCAACAATAAAATCAGCTACAATTTGGCCTTTCGTAGCTTTCAAAGGTTCACAAGCCAAATCATATTCAATAAGAGCATACGCCCACTTACCGATTCTTTCACTTAAAATCGGTCTGTGCAACATATATTTAATAACATCGGCTTGACATGTTACAATGCAAGTACTAGATAACAAATAATGTCTCAACTTTGTACAAGCATAATATAAGGACAAGCATAATTTTTCAAAAGGTTTATACCTTGTTTCAACATCCAAAAGGCGTCGACTCAGGTAAGTCACAATATACTCCTTGCCATTTGTCTCTTGAGTCAAAACTGCCCCAATAACACTGTCTTCGGCTGCAATATAAAGTCTAGATGGCACCCCATTCTTAGGCGCTTTAAGCACAGGTGGCTGTTGATGGTCCATATAACAGAAAATCCGACCGTCAATAGGCTCAGAAACCAATAAAGATCAAGGCATAACTTAGGCATTAGTATTCAAATAATAGTATACCATGCATATCTGGAATATATTTGAGTACAGGGACTACGGTGCAGAAGATGGATAAAACTGGGCACAGGCCCAGGTCGGCCGACCTGGCTAGGTCGGGCGACCTGGTCTGGATCCCAATCGAGCCCAAACTCCACACAGGTCAAGAAGCACACAATGTAAGGATCTTGAATGTTGATTCATGGTCGGTGGAAGTCAAGGGTGGAGGATGAGCCACATGTCCATCACATGGATTGAAGGGCCCACAACCAGAGACAAATGTACCCAAACCGACAGTACCCAACTAGAACCGACCTTAGGACCCACATGTAAGCCTCCCAGAGGAAGGTGGGCCCTAATGGCGGTTATGGGGAATCGGCCGACCCAGCCAGGTCGGCCGATCCTCCTGTGCGCCCAACTCGGCCCTCCTTTGACCTGAAGCTGTAAACCGCCATGGAGATGACATCTGAGCCGTGGAGAGTCGAAGACGGTGGATCCAAGGGTCGGCCGACCTGGGGGATTCGGCCGACCTAGGCCCACCTCCAACCGACCTCAACCGCCTCTGGCCGGCTCCAACCGCCCTTGTGATGCTATAAATACCTGCAAGGGGCACCGTACTCAACACACATCAGAAGAAGAGCTCTCTTTGCTACAAGCTTAGTCTTAGTCTTAGTAGTGATAGTCATAGTGTTAGATCTGCTGAAGGGCTTCTGAAGGAGTCTTGGTAAGTTCTAGAGTTCATCTCTTGTATTCTCTTACTTACTTCTTGTACTCTGATCTTAATGGAAATACCTTCATACTTATGTCATGTGCCTCAGCTATGCTATATTTATTTAGTATATACTACTTATGTCTTATATCTTAATCAAGTGAATGTATGCAATGTCATTGGCTCAATGTGCCTCTTGGTTGCTCTATTTATTAACGTGATAGATAGAGTTGTATCTTGTATTGCAAACATGGTGTTTGGGATACGGTATGCTGTTGAGGGTACCGCTGCCCCACGGATTAGTAGAGGTAGGCGGCAGGTGGTGACAGCCCTGTCCGTCCTTTGTAATCCTCCACGTACGGGAGTGGGTATTAGGCCTTTATGATAAGACGTCCTACTGTCGTCCCTTGATGAGGGAACCACTGGATACCTCGATATGTCCTCTTGCATATGATCATTGAATGAGCTTGTATAGGGTATTGTAGTATAACTAAGTCACATTTGTATGATGCTTGTGAAACCTTGGTGATCTTCACTAATGTATTATTACCAACTAAGACTACCATAATGATGAGCAATGAACTTCTGTGTGTCACTCTACCCATTCATTTCTATATTCTTTACCCCTGTTTAGATTATGGTATATTAATGCTGTTGTAAGTAATTACATGGGATGACATCTCTCTCTTAACTAAACGCTTTCCCTGCGGATAAACAAATAACGATACTCTGGAATACTCCCGGGTGAAATGCTACAATGTACTTCTGTGCGCTTGCAGAATATCTGTAACGTCTAGATTTACGATGAAGTATCTCTAGTACCATCACTACTCTAAGTGGTGATGCTAAGAAATACCAACAGTGATGAATACAAATATCTCTTTATTTCCTCAAAGGCCTCTTGTTGCTTTGCCCCCCAAGTAAAATCGGCTTCATTCTTTAACCAAAATATAGGAGTAAAAGCACTAAATTTCCCGGACAAGTTAGAAATAAACCGCCTTAAGTAATTAACTTTGCCCAAGAATTTCTGCAAATCATGCTTACAAGTAGGCGCTCCAAGCTTATTGATGAGATCTATTTTCTTAGGATCTACCTCAATGCCTCTTTCATGAACCATGAAACCTAAGAATTTTCCAGCCAATATACCAAAAGCACACTTCAATGGGTTCATCTTTAAACCATACCGATGCATTCTTTCAAAAGCAAGACATAAATCAGCCAAGTGAGAGTTTAATCTGGCCGATTTAACAACAATATCATCAATATAGACTTCTAGGATAATACCAAGCAAGTCATGAAAAATTAAATTCATTTCTCTTTGATAAATAGCGCCGGCATTCTTTAAACCAAAAGTCATCACAACCCATTCAAATAAACCAACAAAGCCAGGACATTTAAAGGCCGTTTTGTATACGTCTTTCTTGGCCATAAAGATTTGATTATATCCTGCATTGCTGTCAAGAAAACTAATAACCTTATGTCCAGAAGCATCATTAATAAGCATATCGGCTATAGGCATAGGATATTCATCTTTGGGAGTTGCTCTATTAAGATCTCTAAAATCAATGCAAACTCTAATTTTATTAGTACCCTTCTTCTCAACAGGCACAATATTAGAGATCCATTCAGCATATCGACATGGCCGAATAAACTTAGCTTCAAGCAAACGATTAACCTCTTCTTTTATTCGATCATAAAATAAAGGATTAAATCATCTATTGCTTGTTTATATGGCCTAAAACCAGGTTTAATCGGTAAACGATGTTCAACTAAATCACGACTTAAACCAGAATCATCTATTGTCTTGTTTATATGGCCTAAAACCAGGTTTAATTGGCAACCGATGTTCAACTAACTCATGACTTATTTTTTAAACTAGGCATCTCATGATACTCCCAAGCAAAACAATCAGAGTATTCTTTCAACAACTCGATTAATTTAACTTTACATTCGGCTTTCAAATTTCTGTTTACAAAAGTGGCCTTGGTATAGAACCATCACGTATATCTATCTTTTCTAAAGGATCAGCCGATGTAAACCCTTGTCCTAATTTCTCTACTTCCTCAAAATCATTAATGGCTTCACATGCATCGTTCTTATTTGACCGATAACGCTCCACCCTTTCTTTTAGCCACTTCTCATTTGTATCCATCTACTCTTCATTATCCGAATCGTCCGATTTTTGAACCGGCCTTAGAGCAGCAGACACAAAGCCATCCTTAGTACAAGCAAGGAACTCAAAGTCCGAAATATCAATTTCGGTCAAGCATTTGACATTATCATGAGTCCCCAATATAGATGCATCGGCCATAGCAACACATGCCGAAGAATCCGCATGAACAACCTCAACTTCGTCACCAACCCATTGAATTAAGCATTGATGCAAGGTAGAAGGCACACATTGATTTGCATGAATCCAATCGCGCCCCAAGATCACGCTAAAGTTATCTTGCACTCCCTGACGAAGAAAGCAGTTGCCAACGTCGTGCTCCCAATAGTAAGCTCCAATGATGCAACTCCCTTGGCACTCATTGGCTCTCCTCCTCCAACGCCGCTGATCGTCATTCTAGTCTTGATAAGCTCGCTATCCAATCCTCCTAATTTCTTGTACAATGAATATGGCATGAGGTTCACAATAGCACCACCATCAACTAGCATCCTAGAAATTGGCTTCCCTTTAATGTGGTCCTTCACATAGAGAGCTTTCAGATGATTATCCGATTCCAAAGGCTTTTGAAATACAGCATTCCTGGGAGCAAAATCAACTTGAGCCACTCTCTCATCATCTTCGACAAAGCAATAGTCGGCGTTCAAATAGATAACATTGACATCCATGTCTGTCCTACTGAGTGAAGGCTCAAAATCAACAGCTTCTTCATCATCATCCATCTGAACATCTGAAATAGCAGTGGGTGGAATCGAAACCTTGGCCGAAGAAGAAAACGCATCGGCCACAGAATCTTCAGGCAAAACCGGTTTAACCGGTCCCAAACCGGTTTCACCGGTTCCAACTGCCATATCTGGAACAGAGGCAGACCGGTCTAACCGGTCTGAGAAACCGGTTTGACCGGTTTCGGCCAGCTCAGCCGAACCCTTCACGACCGGCCCATCCTTCTCAGATGTTTTAGCCTGATCATCTTGTGCACCAGAATCATCTTTGAAACTCTGTTCAGATTGTGGAATCATCGGCTTAACCTCATTGAACCACTCCTCCCTCTTTTTTGCCGATTCTTCCTCTCCTTGCTTCTGAGTATGCAACCGCTGCAATCTCCTCTTCTGAGAGTGAGATAGACCAGGAGGACACCACTTTGGTTGCGTGCATTGAATTGTCCATGCAATTTTCGCGGCCAAATCACCAATAACACTAGGACCATCGGCCATCGATGGATTTACTATTATAGAGCCAATTTGAATGGCACTCTTCACAATTAGCTTTTGAATAGCTGGTGCAGGCTCTTCTTTCCTCTGAATAGGACGATATTCCTGCTTAGCGGGCTCCTTCTGTAACGTCCCGACCCCCCGGGTCTGGGCCCGCTTACGCCTGGCAGCTCTCTAGGACCTGAAGAATTCCCTCACAGACCAACACGAGTCTTTTCTGCGCACTTTGTCCTCACTCATGCGCACCCGGGAAGGACTTCCCGGTCGGTCACCCATCCCGAAATTGCTCCAGGCCAAGCACGCTTAACCTCAGAGTTCTTTCGAGATGAGCTCCCGGAAAAGAAGTTGCAACTTGTTGGTATGAGTATTCTATTAATCCTATTAAGCCTTGGGCCAGGATGTCACATCCTCCCCCTCTTAGAAGACCGACGTCCTCGTCGGTCAACCCCAAGCCAGGAACGTCCTCTCTTGGCCACGTCCGTGTGCCCAGTGCCAGTGCATGTGCCATGCTGTGTGACCACTCTGGGCTCACACCAGCCATGCGCACCATGCCTGCTCAACTGCGACCCCACGCGCCCGTGAAACCGCGAGAGTCGGCTCTGATACCAATTGTAACGTCCCGACCCCCCGGGTCCGGGCCCGCTTACGCCTGGCAGCTCTCTAGGACCTGAAGAATTCCCTCACAGACCAACACGAGTCTTTTCTGCGCACTTTGTCCTCACTCATGCGCACCCGGGAAGAACTTCCCGGTCGGTCACCCATCCTGAAATTGCTCCAGGCCAAGCACGCTTAACCTCAGAGTTCTTTCGAGATGAGCTCCCGGAAAAGAAGTTGCAACTTGTTGGTATGAGTATTCTATTAATCCTATTAAGCCTTGGGCCAGGATGTCACACCTTCCCTGGCCGGCGCTGGAAACCGGTTTGACCGGTCTGAGGAACCGGTGTAACCGGTTCTAGCTGCTGCTGCACGGCCTTCGGTTGCTGGAAACCGGTTTGATGAGCCGGTTTAACCGGTCTGTACTGCTGCTACATGGCCCTTGGCTTTTGTTGGAAATTTGCAGGCCCAGGCTGTGGTGTATTAATTCTGGCGTGCACAGGAGTACTAGGCCGTGGTAGATTTGGTGCAGGACAGTAAGGCACATACATCACGCCATCTCTCCAAATAGGTTGAGGAGGAGAAGGTCGAAACGGCCTCCATGGCCTGGATGGACCAGCACCATTGTATGAGCTTGGACCTTGACCCCATTGTCGCTTTGGTGGCCCCATCACAACAATATCCCTTGGCGGCGATCTCGGTCTCTTTTTTAACGGCCGATCCTTTTGAACGGCCATATTTTGGGTATGCTTGGCCATAACTTGATCAAAGGTCGCCTTCGGCCTAAAAGCTTTCCCCTGATCTTTGTTCTGATTAGTCTTCCAAGTACCAACTTCGGGACGTTTAGGAACAAACGTCCGGACCGGTATCTAGGAAGAACTGGTTTGACCGGTTTGTAAAATCGGTTTAACCGGTTTATCCTGGACAGCAGGACCAACTGGCTTTTGATCCCGTTCTTGAGAGCTTGATTGCTCCCCAACTCCAGAAGTCTTTACTGTGATGAGCAAAGTCTTCTTTCCATCAGGAGTTTGTTTAAGCACCACTTCTCTCCCAAGTACTTTGTCATGTTCCGTCATCATCCTTGGTTCTCCAACCACAACATTCTTGCCTCCTGTTGTATCGGCATTGTCAGGTCGAACCAACATCTTGGCATTCTGAAGATCCATAGTGTTGACCATCATGTTGTTGACTGGAAACGGGCTCTTGTCAATTTGCATCTCATTCAAACTCAATCGTCCTTCATTTATAGCCGATTGAATTTGCCGACGAAAGAAATTACAATCATTAGTCGCATGAGAAAAGGAATTATGAAACTTGCAATAAGCACGCTGTTTTAACTCCTCAGATGACGGAATAGTAAAAGAGCATTTGATATATCTATTCTTATGCAATTCATCAAAAATTTTATCACACTTGGATACATCAAAAGTAAATTTCATCTCCTCACGCCGATTCTTATGAGTCGGCTTAAGAGATGTGCAAGTAAAGGCTTTATTGGATGCTGGCCATACAAATTCAGTAGCCAACACTTCATGAGACTCATCATCAGAACACATTAGCCCGATGAGCTCTATGACTTTCCTTCACATCTTTACTTCGACCTTCAATAGCCAAAGCCCTTTGATGCAATTGGCTCACGCTATAAAATTCAGAATTTTCTAATTTTTCTTTAATGTGAGAACACAAACCATTGAAAGCCAAATCAGCAAGATCCTTTTCAGAAATAGAAACACCAAAACAACGGTTTCTAGTATCACGGAAACGCCTAATGTAATCATTAATAGTCTCATCCCGTGATTGTCGAACCGATGCAAGATGTGATAGCATAAGCTCATTAGTACCCGAAAAGAAGTGATCATGAAATCTTTGCTCTAACTGTTCCCATGACATGATAGAATTAGCAGGTAAAGATGCAAACCATGAGAAAGCAGTACTAGTTAAAGACAAAGAAAATAAACGTACTTTTAAAGCCTCACTAGAACTAACATCACCTAATTGTGCCATATATTGACTTATATGCTCAAAAATGCTTTTATTATCTCCCCCATTAAACTTGACAAAATCAGGCAATCTAAAACCAGTGGGGAAAAGAGCCAAATCAAACCTAGGAACATAAGGCTTTTGGTACAATTTAGCCTTATACCTAACATCTACTCCCAAATTCTCTTTAAGAACTGAAGCCAAATCAAGTTTATACTGAGAGAAAATCTTATCCAAATATTCTAAAGAATTATCCTGTGAATTTGGCTGTTGAATATTTTGCGTGGGAGTAGAAAATAGATTCCCTGAATCTGTCCCCGAAGAACCGGTTTGACCGGTTCCAGAAACCGGTGTAACCGGTTTCGGTAGGCCAAGCGGGTTTGCTGATAATTGCTCCTGCATTTGTTGGCCGAACCTCCCGAAAAGCTCGTAAGGTACTGGGCCTTGTGCAAACAAATTTCTAATAGGTGGGGGTACAGAATATCCGTAGTTTGAATTTTACAGGGTAAAATTTGCAATTTCATTACTAGTTCGGCCATAATTAACCGAATTAGGGAAAGTTGCTGATTGTTGAGGCATAGTGGGCTGAGTAACCATTGGGTTGGATGGTGTAACAGATTGCCCCTCAAAATAACCCACCGGCATGCCATACACAAGGTTGCTCTACGGGTTTCGCCGGTGTCTTAATTTCAGGTGCAATAGGTATCTTTGGAATCAAAACACTAGGATCGGCGGCAGGTTGAGCAGCCATGGGCTGTTTGCCTTCCGATTCTATTCGCTTATCCCTCATCCAGTTTACCAATCTAACGTTGTTCTCAGCCATCTTATCCTCCATGAGTTTGAAAAGGACTTCTTGAGAAATTACCTCAGATTGCTCCTTAGGAAGAGCCGATGAAGTTGATGCAGTTGGACCCACCTCCTTGAACTTGGAGACCACGCCCTTGCGGTCCTTCTTGAAGTACGAGAGGTAGTAGAGACGATCTTGCTCCGCCTTCTTCTTCATGTACTCTTCGAGCCCTTGACGATCTTCAGCGGATAACTCATCGTCCTTCACAACGATGATGTTCTCGAGATCAAACTCGGTGTTAGAACCCATCTGACCGGAGTTGAGTAGATCGGCTGCACGAACCAGATCTTCAATCCCCAGCGGAGTCGCCAAAAGTATGTCGACGCAAAATCGGGTCAACACACGAGAGCGCTAGATCGCGCAGCACGCAATCGAGCTGCTCGCGGCCTCCCTGTGCAAACCGGTTTAACCAGTTTGAGAATCCGGTCTGACCGGTTTTCCCTGGGAGCTCAGAAGCGAATCCTAAACACGCCTCCCGGAAGGATCCGTCGGGGAGAACGTGTGCAGGGGTGCCCTAGGGTCGGTAGGCTACCTAGGACGCCTTCAAACGTTGCGGAGACGAAGGAAGAACAGCAAGTAGGGTTGGAAAAGCTAGGGTTTAGGAGATACGAAAAAGTAAAGGCAAAAATAGTATTTGATTGATTCGATTGGATATATCCCTCAATCGGCCGAATCCCCTTATATTTATAGGGAGGGTAGGTCTTGTCCCGCAAGGAAACCAAGTTACAACTCGTTACAACCTCGGAGTCCTAGTCCTAGTCGAATTACAGCAGGCAAACCGGTTTAACCGGTTCCCAAACCGGTTTAATCGGTTTAGGTCTGGGTCTTTCCTTTTGCGTCCAATCTTCTGTCCTGATCCTCGCATTAATTTCTGCAACCTTCTTAGTCTTTCAAGCATCACAACAGATGACATGCCTCTTCAATTGCTGCAATCCTAACATCTTTGGACTGTTAGGTCCAGGACCGGTTAGACCGATCTGGCAGACCGGTTTCACCAGTTTGTCCTGACCCGTGCCAATTTTGGTTGTCAACAATACAGCAAAGTCATAGTTTGCCATGTACTTTTTCTTAGCCAAGTATATTTTAAAAAACACTCGGCAAAGAGAAATTCAAAGCATATTTTTGAAGTAGTAAATCAATTCAAATTAAAAAATTTTGACCTACAAAGTTGTATAACTTCACAAGATGTACAACTTTTAGTTTGGTCATTTCTTCATTCGACAAAATGATAGTAACATTGTTCATAAAATCTATATCTCTCGTAACATTATTCACAAAATCTATATCTCTCGTATAGCCTTCCCACATTGAAAAAACAATTTTTGCTATTTTTTCAGTTTTGTTTCTGTTCACAGCAAAAAACCTTTGCCGAGTGTCAATTAGCACATGGCAAAGAGGTGTTTGCCGTGTGCCCGATTGTAAGGCACACGGCACATGGCAAAGTCCTCTTTGCCGTCATGCCTAGTTGCCGTGCGGGCTTTGACGTGGATGGCACACGGCAAAGCCTTTGCCGTGTATAATATGGGTTTTGCCGTGTGCCTCTGGCACACGCAAACTACGGGTTTTCGATAGTGCAACATAGAGTTCTTATTCAAGACTCTAGTACTCCCTCCGTTCCAAAATGTAAGTCATTCCAACATTTTTGGAGCGTCAAACCATTTTATGTTTGACCAAAAATTTAGAGAGAACTACAAATATTTATAGCTAGATTCTTCTCAGGGATGGAAAGTCGCATGCATTACCGGCGTCTCACATATACCATGCATGGGCACTCGCATGCGTACATCAGTACATGCATCCAGCTGGGCAGCAGAGTAGAGAGTGACATGGTCGAAAAACGGCCAAACAGGGCGACGGATGGGTACAAGAATGGTGCCGTCAAGCTAGGGCGTGCTCTTTATCAAAAAAAAAAAACAGAACAAAAAAACCTAGGGCGTGCTCCAAACTAGGTCCGGCTTTCACGGGCCAGCAGCCGCTTTGCTTTGCTTCATTTTGTTTCCAGCTTTATTCCTTCCGTGATGACTGATGAGTGATGAGCTGAGCTTTAGTAGTCGCAATGGTCATAATCATGTCTCTCTAGTC
>CM014277.1:54679129-54707890 GCA_004135705.1 Alloteropsis semialata
GATCCAACATGGACATATTTTGTGCATTTTTTGTTAGTTGCAACTCAGAAGCATATACAATTGCAACTCGGAAGCATATACAATTGCAACTCGAGTTGCAACTCTGTACGCAACAAATGTTTATGCAAATGCAACAAATGTTTAGTTTCGTGACACGAAGACAAATACATTCAAAAATACAACGCAACAAATGTTTAGACAAATGCAACAAATATTTATTTTTGTGACAAAGGGACAGAAACATTCAAAAATATAACACAACAGACAAATGCAACAAAATGATTAGATAATAGGTGAAAGTCAAACATTTGTTACAATTGCAATCGAATTGCATCCAGCTGCAAATCCTGTTGCAACTGTGGGCGCAACTGAAAGTCAAACATTTGTTGCATTTATTAAACAGAAAGTCAAACATTTATTGCAATTGCAATCGAATTGCATACAACTGAAAATTCAGTTGCAACTCTGGCGCAACTGAGTTGCAACTGGATATGGTTATAAACACCACATGCAAATATAACATATATAGAGTTGCAAATAGAAAGCACACAGAGTTGCAATTCACTAAAAGACGCACGAAATATATTCATGTCGGATCTAGTTTTTTTAAGCATATTTTTTTGAGTAAGATGCAACAAACGGTTCGTAGATTCAACTTACGGTTTAGAAGATATCGCATTATTTCAATTCGAATCAAAAAAAGATTCTGCACATGCATGTAATCGGGTGGGTGGGTGGAGCTGGAGCACATGAGGTGGCATCACGTGTTTGGTTTGAACTCTTAGTTTTGCATGTATGCGCGTGCGCTGAGAAGGTCTGTGCATTTGTTATACAGAATGCACCCAGGTGCATTATAGCAAAACTATATATATATATATATACACACACACACGACAACGCTATTCTACACCTAGGGTGTAGAATGGATTCTACACCCAACCAACCCAACACCTGTTTTGACTCAACCAAACCAGCGCCCCCCATCGTATCCCCCGTTCAATCCAACCCGATAACCCATCCGGGCTTCGTCCCCGCGAGCGCGAGCGGCGAGCGCGCGATAGCGCGTCGAGCCGCGAACGCGAGCAAGGGCAGCAGGTCGGCGCGCCTGCGCGGTGTGGGGCGCGGGTGCTGCAGCAGCCCTAGCAGCCACGCGCTGCACTAGGCCTAGGCGAAGGCCCACGGAGCCGCGAGCTGCTCCGGCGAGGGCGCGGGAGCGCGCCGACCTGCAAGGGCGATGCAGGTCCGGCGCGAGGCGGCGCCAATGTGCTGGCAGAGCCGCGGACCACCGCAATGGGGCGAGCGCGAGCCAGACCTGTTATCGAGCGGCACGCAGCTAGGGGCGAGCACCGGGCGGCGGCGGAGGATACAGTAAGCGAGACCTGGTAACCACGAGCATGCACGCATGGCAGAGCGCTTTCCTCGAGCTCAAGGCAGGATCCTTCGGCGAACTGGCCAACAGCTACTTGCATCCAGAGATTCCTCTCGTGCAGCGTCTTCCTTGCCACCACTAGCAGCAATTCCCTTCTTATCCTTGTTTTGTTTTTGCAGATCGAAGTCACATGGAGCAAATCCGGCAAGACTCACAAATCGACGCATGCCCACTAATTTGAACCAAAATCCAGTGTGGAATGCTCACAGAGAAAGGAATTTGATTCAGTTCTATTCATCAGAAAATCGAACTTTCTCCACTCTCTACCTCTGTCCGTTTTAGTAATTTTGATCTAAAAATTGAAGTACTGAAGGTAAGCTGTATAACTCCTAGTTCAGTAACGATGCATGGGTTTTCGGTGCTATTCTGCGACGTAGTGATTGCTAATTCCGCTGAAACTATTAAAGAGGACACACTACAGTAATTTAAAATGAGTGGACTCTGCAACCACGAGAGCTGAATGTTCACATATATTAAATGATTACTGAACTATTGCGGTTACTAAACTGCAGGCATCAAAAAGTCGGGAGATGATCTTGGTTCAGACATAAATGATTACTGAATGAAATAAATACTGACATAAACATGATGGTTACTAAACAAGGATTACTGCAAAATTGCTAATCAAAATAAACAATGGTACATTTATTCACATGTTTACTGAACAGATGTTTACTGAAGATATATTTAACCTAGATATTCAGAAGCAAGTGCCGGATATATATTTACACGATGGTTACTGGGATCTAAGTAGCTGCAGTTTCATGGCGTTCTGTTACTGAAACAAAACAAAAAGAAAAAATGTTACTGAACAAACCAAAAAGCAAAAAAAAATGTTACCCAACAAAATTCAGATTACCGAAACAATGTGATGTTACTGCAGATACTAACCAAGCAAGTGTATTACTGAACATTACTAATGCAGCTAGATATTACTAAACACCCAAAAACGCAAGTGTATTACTAAAAAAATATGATTGCTTTTCACTTCAGAGGTATGTATACAAAATAAGCACATGATTACTGAGCATCACGTAGTTACCGACAACATGTAGGAGGGTGCACACACATGTGATAGGTACAAAAACATGAGATCGCAAAACAGAACAACAAATTACTGACAGCACATGTTTACTGAACCTAATTACACAACATTGGTGATCCACCAATCACAAAGAGACAAGGACGTCCAAGGAAATTGAGATTAAGACACCCACTTGGACTTGAATCTTCAAAGAAACAACCACCACCATGTGGCTATTGTGGTGCTACTGATCATGTAACATCAGCTTGTCCATCAAAGTCAAGAAAGAAATACACAAAAGAGCTATAAATAAATGAATAGAAAAATTGTATTGCATAATATCAAGTTATTTATGTCTTATATCAGTGCACCGGAGCCTATCAGTTTGGGACGAGTGCCCCACTAATCAGTGTACCGGAGCCTATCAGTTTGGGACGAGTGCCCCACTAATCAGTGCACCGGAGCCTATCAGTTTGGGACGAGTGGTCCACTAATCAGTGCACCAGAGCTTATCAGGTTGGGACGAGTGCCCCACTAATCAGTGCACCGGAGCCTATCAGGTTGGGACGAGTGCCCCACTAATCAGTGCACCAGAGACTATCAGGTTTGGACGAGTGCCCCACTAATCAGTGCACCGGAGCCTATAAGTTTGAGACGAGTGCCCCACTAATCAGTGCACCGAAGCCTATCAGTTTAATTTCATAGTTACTGAACCCGATGGGACGGAGTCGCCCCCCAAAACCCAAAACCCTAATCAGTGCACCGGAGCCTATCAGTTTGGGACGAGTGCCCCACTAATCAGTGCACCGGAGCCTATCAGTTTAATTTCATAGTTACTGAACCCGATGGGACGGAGTCGCCCCCCAAAACCCAAAACCCTAATCAGTGCACCGGAGCCTATCAGGTTGGGACGAGTGCCCCACTAATCAGTGCACCGGAGCCTATCAGTTTGGGACGAGTGCCCCACTAATCAGTGCACTGGAGCCTATCAGTTTGGGACGAGTGCCCCACTAATCGGTGCACCGGAGCCTATCAGGTTGGGACGAGTGCCCCACTAATCAGTGCACCGGAGCCTATCAGGTTGGGACGAGTGCCCCACTAATCAGTGCACCGGAGCCTATCAGGTTGGGACGAGTGCCCCACTAATCAGTGCACCGAGTCTATCAGTTTAATTTCATAGTTACTGAACCCGATGGGACGGAGTCGCCCCCCAAAACCCAAAACCCTAATTAGTGCACCGGAGCCTATCAGGTTGGGACGAGTGCCCCACTAATCAGTGCACCAGAGCCTATCAGGTTGGGACGAGTGCCCCACTAATCGGTGCACCGGAGCCTATCAGTTTGGGACGAGTGCCCCACTAATCAGTGCACCGAAGCCTATCAGTTTGGGACGAGTGCCCCACTAATCGGTGCACCGGAGCCTATCAGGTTGGGACGAGTGCCCCACTAATCGGTGCACCGGAGCCTATCAGGTTGGGATGAGTGCCCCACTAATCGGTGCACCGGAGCCTATCAGGTTGGGACGAGCGCCCCACTAATCGGTGCACCAGAGACTATCAGGTTTGGACGAGCGCCCCACTAATCAGTGCACCGGAGCCTATCGGTTTGAGACGAGTGCCCCACTAATCAGTGCACCGAAGCCTATCAGTTTAATTTCATAGTTACTGAACCCGATGGGACGGAGTCGCCCCCCAAAACCCAAAACCCTAATCAGTGCACCGGAGTCTATCAGTTTGGGACGAGTGCCCCACTAATCAGTGCACCGGAGCCTACCCAGTTGGGTCGTCTATGGCAGGGGACACTTGGTCGGCCCTAGCCAGTTGGGTCGTCTATGGCAGGGGACACTTGGTCACCCCTAACCAGTTACTGACACCACAAGTAGTTACTGACAACATCAGTTACTGACATTACTGAAATAAAGTAGGGCCTTCTATGGCAGGGGACACTTGGTCAGTCCTAACCGGTTGGGTCATCTATGGCAGGGGACACTTGGTCGGCCCTAACCGGTAGGGCCCTCTATGGCAGGGGACACTTGGTCGGCCCTAACCAGTAGGGCCCTCTATGGCAAGGAACACTTAGTCGGCCCTAACCAGTAGGGTCGTCTATGGCAGGGGGTACGGAGTTGTCCCCAAACCCACCAACACCTTCTGAACCCGTTAGGACAGAGTCGCCCCCCAACAATCCCCAACCCTAACCAGTAGGGCCTTCTATGGCAGGGAACACTTGGTCGGCCCTAACCAGTAGGGTTTTCTATGGCAGGGCATCACTGATTCAATAGCATACATGGGGGTGCTGCCTGACAAAGAAGAAGATAAATCAGCTTGTGTCCATGACCTAACACTTCAGATGTATGTATACATTGTCATGTTTACACATGACATCAACAAAATCCTATGCCACAAGAGTTAACACGCTTAATTTAGCATTGCTTTTCACTTGTTAGAGCAGTACCCCACCACGAAGATCAGCACCTAAGATCAGCAAGCTCCGCCATATCTGCAAGGTGCAGCTGATCTGGAGATAGTTCTTCGATCAAAGCAGGTAAGGGCCTTCACAATTGCTCTTGTGGAAGATAATGTAGTAAAAAAGTTGTGTCCTTTACTGGGTCTAAGTAGCTGCAGTTTCATGGCATTCTGTTGCTGAACAAAATGAAAAATAAAAAACAAAAATGTTACTGAACAAACCAAAAAACAAAAAAGTGAAATTATGAATGCTGAAACAAAAATAAAATATTTTACAGTAAAAATTAATGAATGAAGTAAGCACATGAGAATATGCATGCTAAAAGCTGATGATTACTGAGCATATGTACATAGAGACAATCGAACCATTACAATTCACAACCAAGTGCAATCTGCTATTTCGTTTGTTTTTTTCTAGTGCAATCTTCTATTTCGCTGGTGATCGTATGATGAGTCGATCAAGCGCAGCGATCAGCATGAAACACGTGATGGCCTCCCAGTATCTACACTTCTATCAGCACTGCTCCAAAGTCATCTCAAGAATCAATTGCTGCACAGATAGTTACTGAACATATGTATGCTAATCTACACCTTAGCAAACATGATGAGATGGATCGTCAATACTGAACAATAGGTGATTACTGGATAGCCAAAAAATTGGATACATTCTCTGATGACAAGATAGAATGTTTGATTACTAGCAGATTACTTGTTAGAGCCTCAGAGGAATAATGAACATAGAATGTCTGAGCATAGATACATAGGGAGCATGAATAAAAAAATGCGGTATCTTATCATTTAGATTCTAGAACCAATGCCATATGCACATATATACACATGCTTGTTACAAAAAAAATAGCAGCCAACCAAGATCCCGTAATGCACAATTGACACAATTTTGTACACACCCATCTGGCCATCTTCATTTTGTTCTTCACTTGTTGGATCTGTCTCCGCCACAAAGTTCAGTTCCCGTATCTTTGTGTTACTGTGGTGATTCTTCAACAAGCACCTTGATGTCACTGACACAAAAGCAATAAGATGAACACAATAATGAAAGGAGATAAAGAGTTACTGAAAGAAGATGGACTACTGAAAGAAGATGTACTACTGAAAGGAGATAAAGAGTTACTGAAGAACGAGATGAACTACTGAAGTACTAATTTTTTTCTCAATTATAATAGGCAACATCTTTCAGTAGATTTGTTTCTTTTAGTAACAGGTATTTTCGCTTATTAATATACTAATATGCCATATAATCTTATCCACCGCTGGTCATATCTTTTTGTGGCCAGTGAAACATTTCGTCACTAGCCAGTCGAATGACATATTTTCTTCATAGCGGTGCCATAGGCTGCAGGTGCACACAGTATCCCATCTTTTCTTCATTGGGAATATGTGAAATTACTGAACCATCAATTACTAAGGTTACTAAAAACGAAAATACTAAAGAAAAATAAAATACCGATGATAAGAAACGAGCTATAAAAATAACTGAAAAAAGAGCTACTAAATAACTAATGACGGACAGAATTAAAACACTAAACAAAACATGAAGGAAGGATACAGCTTGGAGGGGATGCAACAGGAAGGTTTGTGTTAGAGAAGTCTTATTCAATAATATTCACTCTCATTTAGTAATTAGCATCAGTAGCATAGAATAAGCACTGAATAGGGAAATACTGAATCAAAAGTAGGATTTTAATCAGCAGTTGTCGAGGGTAGACCCTCAGGGGTACCCAGAAGGCGGATTGGCCCAACCGGCAGGGAGCGGCCCAGTCCGAGTGCTTCCGGGCTGGTCCCACCAGGCAGGCGGCCCAGCCAGAATTCCTTGGCGCGCAGGACACGAACAAGACGGCGTGATCTGCTCGGATACGCGCTAACAGAGATAGAAACTAGCCGGATTCTTAGGAGAGAATATCTGTAACAAAGATCCTTGTAATCCGGGTAGGACTAGATCTCGACCGACTTGTAACCCAAGGCAGCCAGACTATATAAGGCTCCCTAGGGACCCCCTCCAACGCATCTACACCCATACACGAGACACCCCAGAACCACCACCAACATCAATACAATCACACCCCCGACACAGGACGTAGGGTATTACGCTCATAGCGGCCCGAACCTGTCTAAACCTTGCGTCTTGTGTCACCATCGATTTCTGATCTGCGATCGTCTCTCGTTACAAATCAACCACGTGGGCTACCCTGTGTGGACTGCCAGGTCCAAACATCCGACAGTTACTGAGATAAATTACTGAGCTACTGGTGCTCTGCCTAACCAAACTGAAATAAATTACTGAGCTAACTACTCAGCATATTGCATCGAGCATTCAGTAATCACCTACTTGCTAGGATACACATGTTTTTAATTAAATATGAGATTATCAAAATTACTAATGATTAATGCTACTGAACAAAAAAAAGGCATATGGCCATATGGGTGCTACTACTTATTACTAAAAGGCAGATAAAATTGTACTACTGAACTAAAAAAAAAGGCATTGTACTATTCAACTAGCATATTACTGAAGCTAAAAAGCTCACATAAACTACTAAACTAAGTAAAATGCATCGATGCAGTAGTTCCATGTTAGATTTTTCAATTTGACCCATACTCCTGCTACAACTGCATGGATCACACCAAGAAATCCATGGAAAAAAAATGTCGCATAGAGGATCAAATTTGGACCACCAGTACGAGATGGGGATGTCACGGTGTGAGAGGCTCACCTCAAATTACTCAGCGCTGCTACTCTTTCAAGACCAGGGAGGAGAATAGGAGATGATATCCATGCCACCATAGCCACGAATCGAGAAAATTTGAGGAGAATAGGAGCTGATATCAATGCCACCATAGCCACGAATCGAGAAAATCTGGGAAATCGAAACCCTAGAACATCAAAATAAATCAAAATCGAACATCCATGAACACCAAATTGAGCACGGGATTTTGAGGATGGGACGATGTACAAGACCCTCACCGGAGAGCCGCGTGTAAGCTCGTGGAGCCTCCCTTCCACCGCGGTCTGCAACGAACCGACGCCGCGCCCGAGCCGCTGCTGCCACCGCTCGAGGTCCGCACGCCGAGGGACCGCGACGAGGGGAGGAAGCCGGGGTTCCCGCTCGGGGGAGGGAAGCCGAGGGACCGAGCTCGGGGGAGGGACGCCGGGGGGGCGCGCCGGGGGGACGCCGTGGCCGCACGCCGTCGCCGCACGCCGCCGCCGCCCGCACGCCGCACCGCCCGTGGGAAAACAAAATGAATTTCAGAATTTGGGGGTACGGGGGTATTAACGGGCGCGCGGGGTGGCGTGGGTCGTCTGGGCCGGTGGGTGGGTTTGGCTGCCTGGTTTGGTTGGTTTGGGTCCTAGGTGTAGAATTCTATTCTACACCTTAGGTGTAGTTTAGCACATATGTGTGTGTATATGTATATATATATATGTGTATATATATATATATAATGTCTATTCTACTCGCAGCGCGTTGAATAATAATCAACGCATCGCCGGACCGCCGCTCCTCTCCGACGAAATCAGCGTAACCGTGAAATCTCACAGTGAAATCGTAATATGGAAAGCATATTTACTCCCATCATTTACTATATTATTAATGGAGGGAAATAAAGGTTCAGCTTTTCCCGCAACCATAATTACTGCTATCATTACGCATTCTCTTTCCTTCTCTCCCTCACGCTGCCCCGGCCCTGTGGCTGTTGTTCCTCCTCCAGAAAGGGATTGCTTTGGGAGGGAGGATGTTGAAGGCGCATATGCCAGTGGCGGCCGCTCTTTGTGACGAGCAGCCGAGCAACGCCGTGCGGCCAGTTTCGTCGGTGAGCGCGGGGGCGCAGAATCTAGTGAGTGGCCAACCGAGCTCGATCTTCCTCACGCCGCTGCCACGATCAATCCTTCCGGAGAGAAAGGCCTCTCGGCGATCGATGAGCAACGCCTTGACGAGAAAGGCTTGTCAGCAGATTCGGCATAGGCTCTTCATCGAGTCTTCGTCAGCCATCACATATGACGATAACATGGACAACGACCAACGGCGCCGATCTACTGGCCTTCACCGTCCGTCCCTCCCGGCAAGGCACAGGTTTACCCAGACCCTTCATCGCTCTTGACATGCATCGGTCCATCGATCGAAGCACAGGTATTGCGGCCATGTTTAGATGGAGCTCCAACAAATTTTACAAAAAAGAATCTTTCTTGCATGGAGTACTAAATGAAGTCTATTTGCAAAACCTCTTCATGGATGAGCGTAACTTTTCGAGACGAATCTAATGAGCCTAATTAATCCATAATTTGCTACAGTAATGCTACAGTAATCATCCTCTAATCGTGCGGTCAAATGCCTCATTAGATTCGTCTCGCGAATTTACAGGGGGTTGTGGAGTTAGTTTTGTAAACTGACTTTATTTAATACCTCTAATTAGTGGTCAAAGGAGGGTGAAAAAAATTTCACCCTCCATCAGATTATTTTATTCTCATCTCCAATTTCTCAATTTTCTTTTATGAATAGACTTCACTGGATCCTGAATTGTGGGGAATTTTTACTTTGCTAATTGACTCCCGATGACAACATGATATAATGCAACTAATCTCAACCCATGAGATAATCTAATTCTCAACCAAATATTTCCATTTCGCATGCAGATGGGAGAATCATGTAGAGCAGGACTGAAAGGATGAGCACCTCTACGTCGTCCTGCACCTGCTCTCTAAGAGAAGCAAGCACTCATGGCGTTTGTCCTTAGATAAGGTGACTAGATTAATAACAAGATTTGGTTCTAGATATGATTCAAAATTTGTGTGCAATGCAAGAGGATTTAGAATTGCTAAATTGTTTGTACAAGGATTCAAATTTTGTTCGCACCGTGTACAATTACTATTTGAGACTATGATTTTTTTCACTTATGAGTTATTACTATTCCAGATATTGAACTTTTACTACTTGTTATGGCTTTGTCTGAGCCTAAGATTTTTACTGTTCTAAATATCAAATATTTACTTCTATTACAACATTAGTAGATATAAAATTCTAGAATAAAACTTTTATGGTTCTAAATATCAAATTTTTATCGCTCTTAGATTTTTATGTTACAAGTGTGGCTTTTACGGTTCTAAACATCTAATATTTACTCCTGTTACAACACTAGTAGAATTAAAATTTGAGAATAAGATTTTTACGGTTCTAAATATCAAAATTTTATAGCTATAAGACTTTTACATTACATGTATGGATTTTTACGGTTCTAAATACCAAATATTTATCCGTGTTATGTCATTAGTAGATTTAAAATTTTGAGAATAAGATTTTTATGGATCCAAATATCAATTTTGTAGTTCTATGATTTTTACATTACAAGTGTGAATTATTTGTATAAGAGAGTACATGAAGTAAATTTAAAATTTGCGAATAGTAATATCCGATCCACTTAATTTGAATAGCCATCGATTATAATAGAAACTATTGCTGCTACTATTGGTCATTTGGTTTTAAAATAATACTCTTTCAAATCAATAATATTACTCTTTTAAATCATGTAGAGCAGGACTGAAAGGATGAGCACCTCTATGTCGTCCTGCACCTGCTCTCCAAGAGAAGCAAGCACTCCACGGCATTTATCCTTAGATAAGGTGATTAGATTAATAACATGATTTGGTCCTAGATATGATTCAAAATTTGTGTGCAATGCAAGGGGATTTAGAATTGCCAAATTGTTTGTACAATGGTTCAGATTTTGTTCGCACCGTGTACAATTACTACTTGAGACTATATTCTTTTTCACTTATGAGTTATTACTATTCAAGATATTGAACTTTTACTACTTGTTATGGCTTTGTCTGAGCCTAAGATTTTTACTGTTCTAAATATCAAATATTTACTTTTATTACGATATTAGTAGATATAAAATTCTAGAATAAACCTTTTATGGTTCTAAATATCAAATTTTTATCGCTCCTAGATTTTTATGTTACAAGTGTGGCTTTTACGGTTCTAAACATCTAATATTTACTCCTGTTACAACACTAGTAGAATTGAAATTTGAGAATAAGATTTTTACGGTTCTAAATATCAAAATTTTATAGTTATATGACTTTTACATTACATGTATGGATTTTTACGGTTCTAAATACCAAATATTTATCCGTGTTATGTCACTAGTAGATTTAAAATTTTGAGAATAAGATTTTTACTGATCCAAATATCAATTTTTTTTATAGTTCTATGATTTTTATATTACAAGTGTGAATTCTTTGCATAAGAGAGTACATGAAGTAAATTTAGAATTTGAGAATAGTAATATCCGATCCACGTTACTTCATTGACGGCACATGCCAAAAAAATTTCTTATGTGACGAGAAGTAAAATTAATTTGAATAGCCATCGATTATAATAGAAACTATTGCTGCTACTATTGCTCATTTGGTTTTAAAATAATACTCTTTTAAATCAATAATATTACTACTTCATCTTGACTGTAAAAAAGGTCTCTATACCTCCAAATGTGGATATTTGCAATCCTATTTCACCTTGAGTGTTAATTTTCATATCATTGTGATTTCATCGTATGGAAGCAAATGAGTATTTCTTTTATTGATATAATTATATGAAGTTGTGTCTCTACATATTTAAAATACTTCTAATTCACCAGCACGTACTATGGAACAATAATTTTCTGATGTCTCCAAGAAGTAATTATTCTTGTGCGCTAATTGCTCCAAAGACTTGTATCCCCAAATACAATGGATGCGTGTATTGCTCCCTGAAATTGGGTCCTGCACTCTCAAATCCAAATAAGATATCTTAATCATATCTTTATTCAGCATGCATTGAAGGATGGGCCAGCATGTATTCCGCGTCCTCATTAACCCAGGTTGCATTTGCATGATCTATTTGTACGACATTTTTCTGGCGTTTGCTACAATTTTCCTACTGGGCACATGCAAACAAGTGTGTTTTTTTTTTCATGGATGGCTCGGCGGGACGGCTGCACATGTACATGTACATGCTTTTCTTGTCGTCAGAGCGATGGGCGGTGAAAACATCATACGTGTGAAAAATAGATCATATATTCCCAGCGACGCCTAGTATATTGTGCTATTTATTGTATATTTTCCGGATAACATGTGCGTCACTAGAAAAATTAGCGAAGAAAATTGGATTGATGAACGCACACGTACAACTAAATTTACTAGCTTCTCTCGCTGTCGCCGGTCACGACGCGTCATCAATCCAATCTCGCCAGTCACGACGCTGTCCACAAAATCACCGTTCTTCAGCGAACCTCGCCGGAGCTCCGGTTGTCTGGCGGTGGGGAAGAAAGCCTGCATCTCGATTTTACGACAGCCGCATGAAAACGAGGATGATATTTACAATTCGGAAGCCTCGCTGGAGCTTCGCCGCAAGAGTCTTGTAGCATCTCGGCGGCGGCGCCCTCCACGCCAGGCCCTGATGTCCACTGCACGTCTCTGTCCATGCCACGCCCATCCACGTTGCGATTTATGCCATGTCTCCAGCATTGGCTTCATCTGGATTTAGGAATTCAACAAGCGCATTAAAAAATCAGCCTCATAACTCACGAGCATTCAATTTTTACGGTTGAATCGTGCTTTGGTTGATGATTTACTACAGCACCACCTCGCCGGTGCTACGGAGGAGCGCCACCGTACGCGTTGAATACTATTGGACGCGCAGCGCGACAAATAGTCTTTTATATATATATATATATATATATATTCCTTTTTTATACAAAGACCATATATATAACTTCCGGCATCTGCACCAATTAGTCAAGGATATACATATACAACCATTAAACTCCACAAATTAAACATCTAAATAGGTGCACATCAGGTAAAATGAGACACAAGGGCAATCAACAAACAATCTGGGAAGCCCACATTTTCAATCACAATAGCTGATCAAGGAATGCAGTCCAAACCAAGAGTCAAGTACTCAAATATGGGTACAGCAAGATTAGTGAAGTAGCGCTGGTTTATAAATATATTCCACACAGTCTGCACACAGTGATTTGCATGAAAGGGATGGACCGGCCTACAACCTAGTGAGGGCATATGCCCCCACTCAATTTCCGATATTTAATGGACAACACACGAATTTTCCGCGAAAAATAACGCAACTTGCGGTAGAGGGCCTTTCCACATTGAAAAGGTTTTTGCTATTTTTTCAGATTTGTTTCTGTTCACGGCAAAAAAGCTTTGCCGAGTGTCAATTAGCACACCGCAAAGAGGTGTTTGCCGTGTGCCTAGTTGTAAGGCACACGGCACACGGCGAAGTCCTCTTTGCCGTAATACCTGGTTGCCGTGCGGGTTTTGCCGTGGGTGGCACATGGCAAAGCCTTTGCCGTGTGTAATATGGGTTTCGCAACTACGAGTTTCCGGTAGTGCAACATAGAGTTATTATTCAAGACTCTAGTACTCCCTCCGTTCCAAAATGTAAGTCATTCCAACAGTCTTGGAGGGTCAAACCATTTTACGTTTGACCAAAAATTTAAAGAGAACTACAAAGATTTATAGCTAAATTCTTCCTAGGGTTGGAAAGCCGGCAGCATCAATTTCCTTCAAGGCCTTCAAATGCTTATCGGTCACCTCATCAATATTATCCATCATTAAGTCATAATAACCAACAGCATCAAGATCATTTTGCTTAGCCAACCTATATGCACCCAGATTCACCTCAACGGGCAAAACGGCTTCTTGACCATACACAAGCTGAAAAGGAGTAACCTTTGTAGCACCATGTCTAGATATACGATGACCCCACAAAGCTTTAGATAAAACCTCATGCCACCTTCTAGGATTCTCCTCTATTTTCTTCTTAATGAGCTTAATCAAAATCCTATTACTAGACTCGGCTTGACCATTAGCCTGAGCATAGTATAGAGATGAATTGAGTAATTTAATGCCATACATCTCAACAAACTCATAAAGTTCTTTTGATATAAATGAAATACCTTGATCAGTAGTCAAAGTTTGTGGAATGCCAAATTTATAGATAATATGCTCAGTAATAAACTCAATTACCTCCTGATCTGCCATATTCTTCAAAGGAGCTGCTTCGGTCCACTTCGTGAAATAATCAGTAGCCACTAACACGAAACGATGTCCCTTTGATGAAGGAGGATGAATCTGCCCAATAAAGTCCAATCCCCATTCTCGAAAAGGTCAAGGTTTGATAATAGGATGCAATAATGCTGCTGGAACCATCTGAATATTCCCAAACCTTTGACATTCTTCACAACCTTTGTAGCACAAAAAATAATCAGCCATCATATTTGGCCAATAAAAACAAGCTCTTCTCAGAAGCCACTTCATCTTAGGAGCCGATTGATATGTACCACAAAAACCTTCATGTACTTCCCCCATAGCAACCTTAGCTTCATCAGAATCCAGACATTTCAATAATAAATCCTCAGTCGTCCGACGATACAATTCACTATCAACCAAAATTATTCTAAACGCCCATCGTCGGACTTTTCTGTCATATTTATGACTAGGATTCTGTAAATATTCAATAATGGGTATTCTCCAATCAGCAACTTCGTCTTTAGTAATTTTAAAATGCTCAACAAACGAAGTGCCACTGTTAGCAGGTAAGCCGGTGCCACCGGTTCTGGAATCGGTTTCACCAGAAATTCTGGTACCACCGGTTTCAGAATCCGGTGCCACCGGTTTTTCCTGGGCAGAAAACTCGGCTATACAAAGTGTCGGCTTTCTTTCATGAAAATTTTGTTTCTGAACATCATAGCCAGACGCTTGCTGAGCCAGAGCATTCGCCCTTGGAATCTCATCTCTTGAAACATGATATATAGAGAATTCATCAAATTGAGCAATCATATCCAAGCATTTATCAAGATATGCATTTAAAAATCCATCAAAGCATTGATATAACTTATTAACTTGTTGTACGACTAGCAGAGAATCACCAAATGCTTCCACATGTTTGACTCCCATATCATGCAAAATCTCTAGCCCGAACAATAAAGCTTCATATTCGGCTTGATTATTAGTACAATCATTTTCTAATCGGTTAAGAGCTTCAAATTCAGCACCATTTGGCGATATGAAAACAACACCAACACCACAATCGCTCTTACAAACTGATCCATCAAAATGCAATTTCCATAGGGTAAAAGTAATATAACCGATATCCAAATCATTGTCATTAATACTGTGCTCAACAATAAAATCAACAATAATTTGGCCTTTCATAGATTTCAAAGGTTCACAAGCCAAATCATATTCAATAAGAGCATAAGCCCATTTACCAATTCTACCACTCAAAATTGGTCTATGCAACATATATTTAATGATATTGGTTTGACAAGCTACTATACAAGTATTGGATAATAAATAATGCATAATCTTGGTACAAGCATAATATAATGACAAGCAAAGCTTTTCAATAAATATATACCTTGTTTCGGCATCCAGTAATCGACGACTTGCATAAGTAATAATATGATCCTTTCCTTCGGTTTCTTGAGTCAAAACAGCCCCAATCACTTGATCTTTAGCAGCCACTTATAATTTAAACGGAAATCCTCTCCAAGAAACTTTCATGACTGGCGGCGAAGACAAGTAATATTTAATTTTCTCAAAGGCTTCTTGCTGTTTTGCCCCCAAGTTAATTCAGCTTCATCTTTTAACCGAAAAATAGAAGTAAAAGCACTGACTTTCCCAGACAAGTTACAAACAAATCTCCTCAAGTAATTCACTTTGCCTAGAGATTTCTGCAAATCATTCTTGCATGTAGGAGCTTTGATATTCTTAATAATATCAATTTTCTTGGGATCTATCTCTATGCCATTCTCATGAATAATAAATCCTAAAAACTTCCCAGCCGACACACCAAATGCACATTTAAGTGGGTTCATCTTTAATCCATATCGACACATTCTTTCGAAAGCAAGTTTTAAATCAGCCAAATGGGGTTTCAAACCAGTCGATTTAACAACAATATTATCGATATAAACTTCTATGACTAAGCCAAGCAAATCATAAAAGATTAAATTCATAGCCCTTTGGTAAGTAGCAACAGTATTTTTTAAACCAAAGGTCATAACCACCCACTCAAATAAACCAACAAAACCTGGACATACAAAGTCCGTTTTGGATATATCCTCTTCAGCTATGAATATTTGATTGTAACCAACATTACCATCAAGAAAACTAATAACTTTATGTCCAGAAGTATCATTAATAAGCATGTCGGCTATAGGCATAGGATATTCATCTTTAGGAGTAGCTCTATTAAGATTCCTAAAATCAATGCAAACTCTAAGCTTACCAGAATCTTTCTTCTCAACTGGCATAATATTTGATAACTATTGAGCATAACGACATGGCCTAATAAAATTTGCATCCAACAACCGATTAATTTCTTCTTTAATCCGGTCATACATATTAGGATTGAAACGCCTAGCAGTTTGTTTAAAAGGCATAAAACTAGGTTTAATAGGCAGCCAATGCTCAACTAACTCGCGGCTTAAACCAGACATCTCTTGATAATTTCATGCAAAATAATCAACATATTCTTTCAATAGCTCCATTAATCTAGCTTTATAATCAGCTTTTAAATTTTTGTTTACAACATCGGCCTAAGTACAGAACCATCACCAATATCAATTTCCTCTCTAAAGGATCAGCCGACGTAAAGCCCTGTCCCAATTTACTTATATCATCAAAATCTTCAATGGCCTCACACATATCGTTCTTTTGTGTCCGATAATGCTCAAGCCTTTGCTGCAACTATTCTGAACTATTCATTAATTCATAACAATTGGTTTAGCCGATTCTCAATCGGCTTTAGAACAGCAGGCACGAAGCCATCTCTAGTATAGCTGATCATCTCATAATCACAAATATCTAAACCTATCAAGCACTTGACATGATCATGCATGGACATGGTAAAACCATCAGCCACAGCAACACAAGCCGATGTATCTCCATGTACAATCTCAACATCGTCGTCAACCCATTGAATAAGAAATTGGTGCAAACTAGAAGGTACACATCTATTCGCATGAATCTAATTACGACCCAATATTAAACTGAAATTACCCTGGGCCTCAGTGACGAAGAAAGCAGTAGCCAATGTCTTGCTCCCAATGGTGAGCTCCATAGAAGCAACGTCCTTAGCACTCATAGGCTCACCTCCTCCCACACCACTGACAATCATGTTGGTCTTGATCAGCTCATCATCCAAACCACCAAGTTTCTTGAACATAGAATAGGGCATCAAATTAACAATTGCCCCGGTATCAACAAACATCCTAGAAACTGGCCTCCCACTGATATGTCCCTTATGTACAACGCCTTTAGATGATTTTCAGAATCTTTTGGTCTTTTAAATATAGCTTCCATTGGGCCAAAGTATAGATGAGCCATCTCCTCCTCCGGAATGACATAGTAATCTGAATAAAGATGCACCACATTAGTATCAACATTCATACGATCTGGTGATGAATTATAATCAACAAGTTGTTCATCATCCATATCCTGGGAATCCGATGACAACCTCTGATCAAACTAAGAAGTAACAAAAATTTCAGAAGCAATACGAGATGGCCCTGGATCAGCAAAAACCGGTGCCACCGGATCCAAAACCGGTGCCACCAGTTTTGGTGCGGCAGCAGGCACCGAGGCGGGCAAAACCGAAATCCGGTACCACCGGATTTGGTATTGGAGCTTCACCGATTTTCAACTTTCAGCCCTTGCCTGGAGGAATCGTGGGCCTGTATTTGTTGAATTTCTCCTCCCTCTGCTTCTCCAGTTCCTTCTCCTTCTCTTCTTGAAAGCGAAGCCGCTGCAACTTCCTCTTTTGCGTACGTTTCAACCTGGAGGACACCATCTTGATAAGAAATATTTAGATTTATCAATTTCAACTTTTTTACCCTCACCAAGATCTGCAGCAACATCTCCCTAGACTGATGCTTTAGCCTCATCACCAATCACAATTGGCCTCTTGCCATCGTCCTCAAGAATCACCTTGATGTCACCAATCTGAATCACATCAGCAGCAGTAGTCCTCTCCTAGTCGACATCCATCTCCTGTACAACTTCCTCCATCTTGTTGGGTCGATAAACCTGCTTGGGAGGAGAAGGCTGCCTTTTCTGAGGAAACCGGTTCCACCGGTATTGCAATCCGGTGCCACCGGTTTTGGGTGGTACATCCCAACCTGATCGACGAGGCACCGAACGGTTATCCACCAGTCTCTCATGCACTGGCACTCTGTCATTACCCCATCCTGGATGAAAAGGAGGGTAATGCATAGGGTAATATGGCATATACATCCCATTGTAATCCCACACCGGATATGGAGAATTATAATGCGGCGGCATCCACGGCATGGCTTGATATTGATATTGTGGGGGATATAAAGTAGCAACATCACCCTTCTGTCTCTTATTTGTCGTTGGAGGTGAAATTGGCTTCTCCTGACGCATGGGTGATCTCTTCCTCTTTTTGGCTGGCCAATCCTCATCAACTAGCCTTTGATTTGCATAATTGAAAAATAACTGGTCAAAGTTCGGCTTTGGTTTTGCAATCTTGCCCTGATCTTTGGCCACATTCACTTTCCAGGTCCTAATCTCAGGTCGCTTAGGTTTTAGCATCTTCGGGCGACCCTGACCAAAACTGGTGGTACCGGTTTCTGAAACCGGTGGCATCGGTTTGTTCTATGCAACAGGCTCAAATTGTGCTTTCGAGGATTGCCCCCCGAAATCTGAGACTCTTGCAGTAATTTTGAAAGTTTCCCTGCCATTTGGAGTCTTCTCACAAACCACCTCCTGATTATTGCCTTCCCCTTTGAATTTTCAGGTTTTGCATCACCTAGAACAATATTCTTCCCTTTGGTTGTTTCGACTTGATGCGTCCGAACCAGAACCTTAGGAGGTTGCATCTCAAGGGCATTAACAGGGAAAGATGTCTTGTCAACCTGCATCTCATGTAGGGTCACATATCCTTCATTCAAGGCCGATTGCACTTGTCGGTGAAAAATATTGCAATCATTAGTAGCATGTAAGAAAGAATTATGTAACTTGCAATATGCCCGTCTTTTAAGCTCTTTAGGTGAAGGAATAGCATGCAGGTGAAGGAATAGCATGAGACATTTTAATGTTTCTGTTTTTCAATAATTCATCAAAAATACGATCACACTTGGAAACATCAAAAGTAAATCACACTTTTTCATGCCGATTCTTTTGAATTGGCATAAGAGATGGACAACTGTACGATTTATTCTTAGAAGGCCAGACAAGTTCAGCAACATACACATCTTCCTCATCGTCCGAACTACCAAAATCATAGCTAACAACACGAACATTAGAATGATGAGTCTTATATGTATCTTTAGCATTTTTTAATTGGTTTTCATTAGCTAAAGCTCTTACTTGTACTTGATTAACTGAAAAGTGATCCAAGCCTTCTATCTTTTCTTTAGTAAAGGATTTCAAACCATTAAAAGCAACATCAGCAAGATCTCTTTCAGAAAGTGACAAATTATAGCATCGGTTTCTAGTTTCTTTGAATCGTTTAAAGTAATCCAAAACAGATTCATCTCTTTGTTGCTTAACCGATGTTAAATCTGTTAACTTTAATTGAGTACTCCCACTATAAAAATGATCATGAAATTTTTTCTCAAATTGATTCCATGAATGAATTGAACCGGGAATTAATGAAGAAAACCAGAAAAAAGCAGTTCCAGCCAAAGACAATGAAAACAAGCAGATTTTTAAAGCATCACTAGAACTAGCTTCCCCCAGTTGAGCAAGATATTGGCTAATGTGTTTCCAAGTGGTCTTACTATCATCACCATTAAACTTCACAAAATCAGGAACACGCCAATTATTAGGATAAGGAACAACATCAAAATCAGCAGAATATGGCTTTTGGTATAATCTAGAATTACCCACATCAATGCCGAGCTTATCCTGCATCATACTAGCTAACTCGTCCTTTAACTGAAAAAATTCAGCATATAAATTTGAACGAGCTAAATTAAATTGCCCTGTGGCTGTACTTTGAGCTTGAACAACATGAGGCATGCGATAAGGACTTTGCCACAAATATTGATCATACACATCATTAGCAATCCCACTAGAATAGCGTTTTGATTAGGTATAGGGGGTGATGTGTATGCACATGTCTCAATGTAAACAGAACGATTAGCCACCTCTGTATTTTGGTTAGGGACTACCGAAAGAGGAGCTGTAGCAGGTGGTACTGACTGCTGCGCAGCCTAGGTGACAAAACTGGTTACACCGGTTTCGCCGAGGCAGGCAAAACATGTGATGGCGGCTGCATTTGCCCTGTATAGAAATTAGCCGGCATACCATATAATAGATTTTCAGGTATTTTTCCTGGTGTAGCCGACACACTCGCATGCGTATTCTCATATTGCATAGGTTGTAAATTGTGTGCATAATAAGATGAATCTACCAACCTATCCTTTTCAATTCTATCCATCCTATCTATAAGAGCGCCCACTACCTCATCAGTACGTAAAAGCGCAGCACTAAGCTTATCATCAGGATTAGGAGTAGAATTTTCAGGTGGGTGCAAAGTTACCGGAGGTAATTCCTCCATCTTCTTGTCTTTCAACGTGAACGCCGGCATCATGAATTCATGAGTTCTCGTCACCTTGCCATGCGATCCTTCTTCAGCCCCATCAGGAATTGATTCTTGAAAAATTCTTGGGCTGCTTCAAACTTCTGATGCTCCTCATCACTGAGCTCCTCCATGGAGGGCACAATGATATTCTCCTTGTCCAGGTCTGCAGTAGATCCCATCTGGAAAGGGTTAGGTAGATCGTTTAGTGCAACCAAGATCTCTTACCCAGCGGAGTCGCCAAAAATGTGTTGACACTTTTTCTGATCAACACACCGAAACGTGCGCTAGCTCGCGCGGATCCGCAACGGATCGATCACCTGCAGCAGCCCTGACAAAACCGGTTCCACCGGTTTGGAAATTTGGTTCCACCAGTTTTCTAGGGTTTGCTGCGTAAGCCTACGAACACCGGCCCAGGAGGGACCCCATTAGGGCAAGCGCGCCTAGGGTTGCTCTGAGGTCGGCAGGCCACTCAGAACGCCGTCAACGCCGTAGAGACAAAGTACGAACAACAATTAGGGTCAGAAAAGCTAGGGTTTGAAGATGACAAAAAGTAAAGGTATTTTGTATTTGATCGATTGGATAAAACCTCAATCGGCCGTGACCCTTCATATTTATACGGTGGGGAGGTCTTGCCTCACAAGAAAAGCCCTACTAGGACTCGGGGAAAACTCGAATCCACAAAAAGAGTCCAAACCTACTAGGACTCGGGGAAAACCGGTTCCACCGATTTCCAAATCCGGTGCCACCGGTTTCTGTTGCCAGACTGGCTATAGAAGGAAACTAGTGCCTCCGGTTTCAGAATCTAATTCTATCGGTTTCTGATGCCCGACTAGCTTTGTGCCAATTTTTATCGTCAACAAAGTCAAAATAGTCCTAAAAAAATTTCATCCTTTACAATGCATATTGGAGAGAAAAAAGATGCCAACGAAGCTTCCAAGCGAAGAAAGGTCTAGGGCTAGTTGGCTGCAAAATGGGAGTTTGCTCGCATTTACATACCAAACTAGCTGTTTTAGGTTTATCTAGAATAGTTTTCTTTCTGAGGAATGGTAGTCCTCACCTCAGTAGATTTACCATAGATTCCGGTGAGACGGTAACGGAAGGTGCATGGCACCACTTACATGGATGACCTTGGCAGGTTTCAAGAGTACACAAGAGTGGGGAGACGATTGAGATTACATGAAAGAAACAAAGCTTTGAGGAGAGGAAACCATCACGTGGTTGACTCCAACGTTCTCCATTCCACGAGCGACTATAAGGCACTGAGTCACGTTCGAAAGATGGTAGTCCTGATCACATCTTCTATGGAGCACATCTGGATCAATCGATGCCCACCAATACCCTTTGAGGGGATGAAACCTCAAAGGAGGGAAGACCGGTGAAGGGAGAAACGAGAAGATGCAAGAGAGGGGATCATAGTCTCGCAAACCCGACATTTGGTGAGACGACGCAATCAAGATTCTTGGTTGACGACTTTGCAAAGACACCAAGGGCAACGACTGGCTAGCTAGCAACTTGTGCAATCATAAAGGGAGGAGAGCTTAAGCCAGCGACAACTATCTACAAGGTTAATTGAAATTTGATGTGCAATGTCTTCAAAGAAAATATCTTTGAGAAGGGAATGACATCAAAAGATGCCGCCATCACCCATCCGAAACACCGAATTTGGGGGTTTCACCGAGAGATCCAACACAGTAGGGATGCAACGAGATATTCTACGACGTAGAGTTTTCACACAGAACCCATCATGAGAGATGCACGTCTCACTTCTTGGGTTTGGGGTGGCTCGCAAGCTGTGCTGTGCCCTCCCACTGGAACATCGGGTCGTAGCACAAGCGCAACCACGCGCTAGCTGTGATGGCCGTTGCCCGCAGCGGACTTATTTAAGCGCATCCATCATGCCCTTCTGCTTGAGCTTCATTAGCTCTCACGAGCAGCAAGGCGCAATGTGGGCCATCCCAAACCCGCAACAGATTCATCGTGGGACGCCTCTAGCCCAGTGGAGAATGGGTTGCTCCCAATGGGAAGCCACCACCCCCATAAAACCGAGCCTCCAAGGTCCCACTACCGCTCGTGCCCAACTGAGACTCATGTTAGGTCATTGCCACCGTCTCCAAGGAGTGGATAAGGCCGCAATCGACCATGCCGACCACGGGTATATCAGATTGTCAGCAACCGGAATCACGCCCCCACCATGGATCCGGGCATAACTGCCCCGTCATGGAGGGGCTGTTTGTGCTTGGCTTTGGATCTTGAAATGGAGGAGAGCTGGAGGGAGAAGGGGAGATGGGGATTGTGTCGGCGTCACTAGTGCCTTGCTGGCCGCCATCGCGACGCGCCGCCGCTGAGCAGCGGCCTAGCTGGGCTCGAGATCATGGGAGCTTTTTGGCAGTATGGGTGGGTTCGCCCTCAAGATCTTGAGGGAGACGATGGGAGAAGAATCTTCGTGACTAGAGTCCCAAACAAATACTAAAATCTTGTAGACAAAATTATCAGTATTCGGAATTAAGCATTTTTGTTTTTGACTACCAATTTTTAGAACCCATATAGTTTAACACTAAACTATATGAGTTTTCAGAAATTGATAGTAAAAAAACAGAACTATTTGACTTAAAACAAAATTAAACTTGTAACAACTGCGAAGAGCGAGTATCATTTAACGGACTTAATTATCTATTAGTATTGCTTTGCTCGTGCTGCCACTCTCTAGTCTATACAATACACATCCTTCTTGTCCAACTACCACGTGGCTCACAAATCTGACGAGTTCTACGCCTCTCAACTAGGGCATTCATATATGGTGCACGCTGCGTTTCATCACCTTGTGTTTGACCCAATTAGCATGATCAACTGAAATTCCTGGATATATGCCTGTGTGTGCTCCTACATACTTGTGTGCTGCTTGCGTTTCCCTGGCTGTTTCAGATTTAACATTCGTTTCATTTTTCTTGCGTATATATTTGTCTCAACTCCGTTCAGGCTAGATAGAAGCTTCCTAACAATTTAGCACGAGCATAAAAAGTCTGAGTTTATGCATGGACAGTTATGTTGTACAAGGTCGACACAAGTGGGATGAAGAGTTGAACTTTTGATGACAAACCTACTTTGGCTAGTTCTCCTCAGTTCCGAATTAGGTTTCACTTTAGTTTCATCTTTAGTCAAACATTTCAAATTTTGAGATGGTTTACTTTCTAAAAGAAACGCCAACATTTGCAACGTCTGATTATTTTCGGTAAATGCACAATAATGAAGTATGTTTCGATAGTGCATTTATTTAGTACCATAGATGTAATCTACTTTTCTAAAATTTCATCAAAGTTAGAGCCATTTGACTTAGGGAAAAAAGTGACATGCAGTTTCCGACAAACTGCTTGCATTGTAAGGCCCTGTTTAGTTCGCCAACTTTTTTCATCGCTACAGTAAATTCGAATGTTCGGATACTAATTAGGAGTATTAAATATGGATAATTGACAAAACCCATTTCATAACCCGCAGGTGAAATTGTGAGTCTATTAAGCCTATTTACACCATGATTAGACAATGTCGTGCTACAGTAAACAATCTCTAATGACAGATTAATTAGGTTTAATAGATTCGTCTCGCGATTTTCCGTCTATCCGTGTAATTAGTTTTATAATTAGATCATGTTTAGTTCTTCTAATCTTCGATTTAAAATTGCTACAGTAAATTTCGTAAAGTTTTTTCACTGAATTTGAATAGGCCCTAAAAGCTAGTATTATGTTAGACTGATTAGGATCAGTGTTGTTGTCACTTGTCAGTTAATCTTGTTTGTTCCTTGTTCCTCTCAAATTCCCAACGCATCTACTGCTGTAGTCAAAATTTTAGGTAAGGAGGCAGTCCTTGGAAGCTTTTGTACATCCGCTCGACGACGCCAATGAAACGCCGCCTCTCCCATGGTTTCTGACTCCTGAAAGTTCTCTGGACAAAGTTTCACCTACCATGCATTTGGGCCAATTTTATCTGTAATGTAATAACCATCTCAATTGTTGTTGACTAGCTAGTTGCTTGATTCGACAAGCTATTCAAAATCTAAACTGACTTGACGAAGAAATGTGGAACTGCATGCTGAGGTGTTGCTAATCATGCTGCATGCTCTACTGGTTCAGAGTTCAGACTACCATCATTTGGCTCTAGTTTCTTGGGAGGGTACCATGCTTCCCACTATCGCCGCACAGTGAAGCCCCCTTACTGGATTAGATTCGACCCGTGATCCTGACGGCTTCGATCGCTATCGAGGAACAGTCCGAATTGACGAACTGAATCGCGTGCTTGACCGGCCGGGCTTGAACACAGCACGCACTGATCCACCAGCACTGTCTAAACTACTGGAGGCACGCCCGGGAGCACGGCCGTGTTTCGCAGGGACAACGCGGACAGTTATTGCCATGGACGCGTCCACGTCAGTGCCCCGTGGAATGGCCGGGACCCGACGTCGACGGGCGGTGGCGGCTATGAGCTATCTCTGTCTCTTGCGCCCGGCTCGGTGTTGCAATGGCGTTTGCCTTGTGCATTCAGGCTTGCAGGCCACTGTAGCCTGTTGAAATCAAACCGGCTTGATCGGCACAAACCGTTTGTGAGAAAGGACGATGATGACGACCCTGGGAAATTATGAAAATCTGTCATGTCGCGATACACGCAATTAAGCTCATAGAAAAACTTTGGCCGTGAACAGTGTGACACGGATGTCGAGAACAACGCGTATGAAGTTGAAAGCACGTGTGTCATCGTACTGCTTTTGTAGCATTATTTTAGTGTTCGTTGGAGATTACAATATTTTAAATTTTATACTTAGTGGCATCACACGCGTGCTTAAACTATAACCTCCGATTGACCTTTTTGCAGAAAACTCTTGCACCGCAAACAAACCCATCGCTCTGCTTCACGCCTTCTCCTTGGTTGCGCGTGTGACCATCGATACGACTTCACACTGGTCATTGACCGTCTAGCCCTGGCCACGTATACAGGCGGGCTCGCCAATTCCGTTGCGGTCGCAAGGGCATTTTTGTCCATCAACAGATGAGGCCTTGGACGGTTTGATCCCAATCTTAGACCAGTCGCGTCAGTCGTTCCCTATCACAGGTATTTGATTGTGTGTTTCCGGGCAGTTAAGCGAGGAATGAAGGACAGTGTTTGGATTATTAAATGATTATTAGTGGGCTAGCTAGGGGAATATGCTGACTTTTTGACTTGTTAATCAGCTAAAGATGATCATCAGTACGTTGAACGTTGACACCCAGCAGGAGGATTAGAGGAACCGCCTTTTAATTTATTTTGTCAAATTTTTAAATATAAAATAATAAAGAAAGGTGATGGAAAATGGAGAAAGAAAGGAATATTGTTGTTGTTGGTAGAGGTACGTATAGCTCTGACGATTAAGCTCTTAGACCCAGCAAGCTACTCAAGCAAGAATCATGCACGTTTCTGGACGGTTAAAGCCAGATTAGCATCTGTTTATGCTTTGGGAACCTTTCTGAGAATAAATTCAGCATCTGTCAAATTAGTTGGTTGTTTTATTGACGGAATGTTTGTGGCGGTGGAGGATGCCATGACATGATTCATGCACGATTCGTGGCTTGTCGACACGTGTCACCGCCACGGAATAATCATGCATGTTCCTTGGAAACAAAGATACAAGCAGAGTAATGTGGTACTCACTGATGATGAGACGAAGCTGTTCCATTATTGGACGGAAATTCATAGTCGTTATTTTTAATATCTGAATTAGTTGCATTTGGTCTTTCACGTCAAGAAAAGGAAAAGAAAAAAGAGTTCACCGTTTACTTCAATGTTTTCTAGAAGAAGCCCCTACTCGGGATCGGTGGGCACGCATTGCGCACGTGTCATGGAGGGTCCTTCAACTCTGGGCTGTTTAGGTCAACTGGATAGGATTAAGTACAGCGATTACGCGTCTGTAAAGCCGGTAATGGTTCAAAAACCAAAACAAATTCATACCAAACTATTTAGACTATATTATACTTCATAAACCAATCCAACCTTATCCATTTGCTTCTTCCTCCAATCCAACCTTATCCATTTGCTTCTTCCTCCAAACCAATCCAAACCATAAAACAAACTAAATCGGTTCAATTCTATAGTTTTATTAGGTGTGGCTTTGGACGTAGGGCCCATGTATTGATATGGCTACACCGATTTGCACAAAATAGCGGACCGTGGTTCTGAGAAACCTCCAACAAATTTCGGTCAAATCTGCTAAAATTTTAAAGTATGAACGCGAGCTTTTAATTCTAGGATCAGACTTTACACGTGGGGCCCACATGTAAATTTGGCTACATTGATTTGCACGAGGTAGCGGACCGTGATTCTAAGACATCTCCAATAAATTTCGGTAAAATCCGCTAAAATTTTAAGGTGTGAACGCGAGCTTTTAATTTTAGGGTCCGCTTTGGACGTGGGCCCCACATATAGATATGGCTACTTGCACAAAGTAGCATATTGTCATTCTGAGACATTTCTAACAAATTTTAGTCAAATTCGTTAAAATTTTTATGTGTGAACGCGAGATGTTATTTACACACATAACCATTATAATTGTAAACTATTCTAGACCGTTGTAACTATTAAACCAAACCAAATCAAACCATTATGTGTTGTAACCCATTATTCACCAAACCAAGCTAATCCAATAAAAAATCAAACCATAAAAACCGGTTTGAGACCAAACCATTAGCAGCTTTACGCGTCAGGAGCAGTGCTAAATCCTTTTTTTGAAAAAGAAGTGCTAAATCCTTTGCAGAACCGCCACACAGGATATGGGTACACACAGTGGAAAAAAAACTTTGTAGATTATTTTTGTAATAGTAAAGTCTCAAGCCAGTGATGGCAATGTCTTTTCTTGATCTTGCTACATGTCAACTTGTTGTAACGAGATTATGCCATTGTCTGTTAGCCATGCATCAGCTGCATCTGGACAGTGCTTCATCATGTATATACAAGGTGGCATCTTGTTCTGTTGTGTTGTGACCAGCAACTTCTTTGATGGGTTAAATCAAGCATATCAGCCACCAGCCAGCAGTACTTCAGTCTCACAACAAATCAGCACCAGCCACCCACCAGCCAGCAGTACTTCAGTCTCACAACAAATCAGCACCAGCCATCAGCCACCAGCCAACCGAACAGGCTGAATAGAAGTCGTTGGTGTGTGTTCAGATTTTGCTTTCACCATAACCTAGTTATGTGATTGTGTCATTTGTGCAACTCTGGCGAATCAGCACCCTTGATATAGTTATGCTTATGGTATCTAGTGGTGGAGCCAGAAAGCGGAGGTTAACCTAATTCTCTATGATTAAGTTAGCATATACTAGCTAGTACATTCTATATATCTTACTGATGTGTGACCAATGGCGGACCCAGCTTTTCATCAAGACTAGGGCAAAAAATAGTAGCCAAAACCAACACAAACCCGACATAAATAAATGAATATCTACAATAGAAAATCAGTTGAGAAAATTTGGTACATTCACTGATTCACAATCACATCTTACATTTTCTCGTCAGGACCTGTGGACTAGATGAAAGAATAAATAAAAGTAGTACAAAACAATTAGAATTTAACAATTCTTTTTGAGCTACATAATTTGAATGTAACATACCAGTTAGTGCTACCAAGTAGTTTAAGTAACTTCGAGCGAGACTTCAATTCTTGAAAATGATGTAAAATATCATCATCATTTATCTTTGCAAATACTTCTGCACTGCATCTGTATTCAGGACACAAGGGAAATAAGATTGCAAAGTCCTACTCCTCTTGATCCTGGGTTGCAAGTCTTCTGAAATTACAATACCATCATTATAATTAATAAATAGATGAAATAGAAACTAGATACACAAAACATAAAATATTTGTGAGAAGAAAATCACCTAAAAATAAACTCAACTGCTGAGGGTCAGGACTTAGGAAGGCCAAGGCGTGGACGCCACTTGCCGCTTGCTTCCGGCCTTCTAGGCGTGCGGGCGTATGCGCGTCTGCGCCTCCGTGGTCCATGCGGTGCGGCCGTGCTTGCCTGATTCGCCAGTGGCAGCCAGCAGGATGCAGGACCGCAGAGCCACCAAGCGAGGAGGCAGGAGGAGAGAGGGCGCGAGCCCCCAACCCACCAGCGCCCAGCCCCAGCGGACACCGGACACAAGGGCGAGCGGCGAGCCGTGGATCGGGTGGCGGGCATTGGGCGAGGAGGGAGCT
>CM014277.1:54708890-54731652 GCA_004135705.1 Alloteropsis semialata
TATCCGTTCTTTTGGCTTTTTGATGGGTTTTGAGAGATTTCTTTTGGAGAGTTTTTGAGCCCCCAATGGCACAGCAAATCCAACAAATGTTTGCTAGGGTTTTTTATGACCACCAGCGGGTACCACGGCCGATGTAGCAGTGAGTTGTTAAAGCAGAATCTCAATCTACACCCCAATAGTACCATGATCAAACTGAATGGCCGGGCCCACCTACGGCCCTGGCCCTTTTGAAATAGTTTGGGTTTTCTTGGGAGGCCATTGGTGTTGGGCGAGCGGATGTGTTGTTCGTTGTGTACTCTCTTCGAACTTAAGGGAAAAGTTGTGATGGGGTACTGCTGCTGCTGTTGCGAGATAACACGGCAGATTTATTGGAGCAATTACGTGAGGACGCTAGTAAATAACTGTGTGGGTGGAGGTGGTGGTACGCGCGCGTGAGTAATTTCTGTGAACTGGTACCGGCCGGTACTTGAATAAGTTGGCCGCTTTTGTATCCTTGCAGGTAAATACGAGGAAGTAAATGGCCGGGCTTCATCCATGTGACAGCCACAGCACGCACAGGGAAATGTGACGCTCACACGCCGTAAACCGGGGCGCATTGACTCTGACTCTACTAGAGAGGATCAGAAAGAAGCTTGAGTGACTCCTTGAGGTGGTAAAAACAAATGCATATATTTATTTGCCAAAAAAGACATTCTTGTTTTTGAAAGGTTTGTTTTCTTGGGTGCTAAACTGCTAATGTGGTTTACTTCAAGGACCTGGATACTGTAACATCCCAGTTCAAAAAAAAAATTAAAATAAAAATCCAAGAGCGCCGCCACAGCACGGCAACCCCATGCCGTGACCCGATCGCCGACCTCGGCGTCCGTGCCACGCGCCGGCCAGGCCGGGCTACCCCACGCCCCCATTCCACGCGTCGAGCTCGCACGCGCCATCACCCCTCTCCCATCCCCTTCGCCGCCACCTCACCGCCGGGTCACATTTCCCTTCCCCCGGCCGGCGGCTCACACCCCTCACCCCGCCTATAAAAGCCCCTACCCCCGCTCCACCCACACCACTCATCCCCTCTCCGCACTCACCGCCGGCCACCGCCTTCCCCCACTACCCCGCGAGCTCCTCGCCGCCGGACCCTAACCCTAGCCGGGACGAGGAAAAAGAGAGAGAAAGAGGGAAGGAGCAGAGGGAGGAAGGAAGAAGAAAAGGGAAGGGAAGAGGCTTACCTGGTGCAGCTCTTCGCCGGCTCCTCCTCGCTCGCCACCGCCGCCGTGCATCGCCGCCACCGCCGTCGGGAAGAGAGGTGAGGAGGCGAGGGAGGAAGAAAGGCCGGGCCGCGTCGGCCGTCGGCCACGCAGGCCTTAAGCTGCTCGGCCAGTGGGCCGAGCAGGCCGGTGGGCCAGGCCACACGCAGTGCTGGGCCGCACGCGTGTGTGGGCCGCGCGCCCGCGAGCGGGCCGAGCCGCGCACGGTGTCAGGCCGGGCCGAGCTCAGTACCGGCCCAAAAACCTTTTGAATACTTTTCAATATAAATAAGGGAATATAATTGGTAAAATTCATATCAAATCACAGAAAAATGAGAAAAATACAAACTAAATTTTGTTAAATCATTCACACAAAGTTCTATCTAGGAAAAATGCACAATCATGTCTACCTTAAGCTTATATGCATATCTTGTTATATATTTAAATAAGGTTTAGAACATAAGGAAACATGATAAGCTTTTAAAAATGCTAAGATTAATTTTGTTAGACATATGATTTATTCCTTTTCATACAAATGCTAGTATAAATATATTGGCCACTTTAATTATAAACAATTTAATGATACATCTTGTATAGTTAGGTAGAACAAATTATCACATAAGTATATAAATAAAACTGTGTTGCTTGCTAAATATCATAGTTTATATTTAGCAGAGGCTCTGAATATATTGAAGATAAAAATAACCAACACCACTAATAAAAGTATATTCATATCACATGTGTTTATGTAATACTAAACTCTTAAGCACACACACCATGTTCTTTTGCTTCATGGGAGTTAATGAAGGAAGTAAATTAATTAAATAACTCATGCATTGCATCTTTTATTCGTTTAGAAACCGCCGAGGTCACATACGAGCTAGTAGCTGAATCCCAGGAGCAGCAAGGGTCTGTCGAGCAACCACCAGACTCGGCCCCAGGTCCAGAGGAGCTAAACTCTGAGCAAGGCAAGCCCCGGAGCATAATCCCTATTTTCAAAACTATGCAATGTTTTACTTAGGAATCTATGTGCATTTACGTTTCTAGGAGTTGTATGAAACCATAGATGCATAATTCCATAGGCACCTGGTCTAATACTAGTTTAAATTCGTTAGTTGCTATGCTTAAATAAGTTCGGTAGAAGTCGAGTGATTACTGTCACTCGCGAGACATAAGGTTTCGCTTTTAAAGAGAAGTATGGGTTTGATGGTTTATTATTAAAAGAGAAGTCGTTCATGTGGCACATTGATTGGGGGTGAACTGTACTAATCACATGCCGGTAGTAAGAGGTAGTTGAACCCGGTAAACCTACGTACCTATATGCAAACTGGTAGAGTGGACTGATATTGACAGTTCAGTGGTGCTAATCAGTAACTCATGGCTGACCCGTCGTTGGTATCGGTGGGGATTAGCGGTCCCGGATTCCAGGGCAGTTCACCTATGCGGGGTGCATATAGGGAACGGTTGCCATGTACGGCCCGACGGGGCGCGTACGTGTCGTGTGATTAGGTCTACCTTGCAAGGTTAAATTCGAGTCGATTCGCTGTACCTCTCAGATAAGAGGACCTTGATCTTTCTGTCACAGTGCGACATAATGAAAGTGAACGGGAATAAGAAATGATTGATTGAATGAAGGTATGGAAATTATTGTTTGTTAATGAATTGCTTTTAAACTTGATAGTGGTTTGGATGGCAAACATAGAAGTTAGTATTATCCCACTAATTGGATGCTAAAACATTGAAATTAGGATCAACTCTTAGTAGCTTTTCGGCAAAATATACCTACAGCCAAAAGCCTTGCATGCTAGGAGTCGGCTAAGTACATACCACTCGTCGGGTAAGTCTTGCTGAGTATTAGCTACTCAGGGTTTGTTGCCCAACCTTTTTCAGGACAGGAGGTTGTTGAGTTTGTCCTTGCTATGTTAAATACGATGGCCATGAAGCTGAAGGATGGGAAGTCACGAAGCTCTACGTGTAGTCACCATCTTTGTATTTAAACTTGGTTTGTAAACGACTTACTCCGTACAGTTTGGAATTTATGTCATACTTGTACTATCTGCGCTCACCGTCGAGTGAGACTTCTGGTGTTTGTTTCGATCCTTGTTCCAATTGTGGTTGAATCGGGATTTACCCGACAGACTGCCAGATTAGACCGTTTTAAGTGCATGCAGACATGATTATTTATTTAAAATGAGTGTCAATGCACTTAAGCCGGTTTAATTTGGGCGGTTCTGCCACAGCTGGTATCAGAGCCGAAATACACCAGGGATGGTATAAGTATGATTGCTTTACTTATTCAAAACTTAGGATGAGTTTCTACAAACCTTGTTTTCATACGTGATAGGGTTACGTGGTAAAAAAACGAGTCTATGGGTATATCTATAGTGAGGCGGCAATATGTATGTTTGAACTAATTTCTAGCACTTAGGCATGTACACTAACCACGATTTCGTAGTTGGAAATCGAATAGAAATCAATTAGCTAGTATAGGAAGGGGCGTATAAGTANGAATAGAAATCGATTAGCTAGGGGCGTATAAGTATGCCACTATATAAGTTCGTGTCCTTGTCATTTAATGGCAAGGACGAATAGGACGAGCATGCATCATATCATAGACTTGTTGCATACTGTTGTGAAGAATTGCTTGTAATTTTTGTGCCTCCCATAAATTGTCATAAGATTAAAAGCTATACACATGTTGCTAGTAGAAATAATACTTAATCACCCTACAAAAAAAATAATAAATATGTAAAGTACCTAGGTTACCAATACAAGGAGAAAAAGACATAGGATTCTCTTTCAAAATCTGGTCAAGACTCTGCTTTCCCTTGTTTTCCCCAGTACAACCCGTATCCATGGTGTAACTCTGGGACACACCACCTCCACCATAGCCTGCAAATGTTGTACCCCTGCCCTGCCCTGTTCCATCGCCCTGCCACCTTTCTTGGCTTTTCGCCCTATCGCACTCGCCACTACGCCTACTGTCGCGTCGCCAAGCATCTAGCTGCCGGCCACTGCCTTGCCACACGCAGCCATGCCTTCGATCTTTTCTCCGGCCCCTACCGTCTCGTTCAAGCTGTCACGCACGCCACTCCACCGGCGCACCATCACCAGCCACCATAAAAAGGCAACCATGGCAAGGAGGCCTCAACGTCAAAGCCTGCTATCTCCACTTTCAAGCCGTCCAAACCCACCGCTCAAGTTCCCTTGGCCATTTCTTCCATCAAGCCTCGCCACTCGTACTCCTCCGGCGAACTTCGTTCCCCGTCATCTTCATCTCCGGCATTGCAGGGAGAAACTGCGATATCTTATGCCCCACGTCCGGGCCGTCTTCTTGAAGCTCCTCCGTCATTCACCATTGGAGTAGAAGTCCAAGCAAAAGTTACAAGAGTAGACCCCCAAACCAAGAACGCCAAACTACATTGGTCGAGAAGAGCTCAAGACATGCCTACTCCCATGGCTCAGATCCTTGAAGTGTGTGACCTAGATTGTTGGTTTGTGGTAGTGGCGTACGTCTGCCGTGTGTGCCAGATTTTGATGCTCTTAGCGTTCTACTACCATATAACTCGCCGGCTCCCGCATGAGCGACGTTGATGTATCCTGAAAGTGTAAGCTATGAACTAGCCTGTTAAGAGCCAGTATGTATCTTCATACAAGTCACTGAGCATACTAGTATATGTATGTTTTTTTCCAAACTCGAGTCTGGGAATCATGTCAACCAATCTTGGTGTTCCTCTGTGACTAGCATTGCCTCTGAATATGTTACCCTAACTCCAAGGTCTAATCTTACTCTTTTATTCTTTTCTTCACTGTCAATCTTTAGCGCTCCTTTTTGCTACATCTTTATATTCCTTAGATACATCATTTCTTGTTAGATTATCCATCGACGGCTTAACTGTTAATCTTTGGGCTGCTACATATAGTCTCAATTTTATTGTGGAGCCTTGTAACAATGATCTGAGATGCCCCGACGGAACCAAGGTTCTCGTGTATCTAATATCGTTTTATGTAGGCGGGCTTGTACTTGGAAGGTCAGTACATCCTGACAACCAGTACATCCCTACTTGCAATAAACGATAAGGATTACACGATTGTATCACTTGGAGCACGTAGGTATTTCAGCTTTGTGTGGATATGGCTTATTGCAATAATTTTCGTACATCCTTCCACACCTTCTAGTCTTCTTCCATAAATCTCTCCAAAGCTTTCTAATATAACAAATTTTCCTTTTCTCCACCTCACTCTAATTTCGCTTCATCCTTGGAATCTCGGGACGAGATTCTTTTAAGGGGGTGAGATTGTAACATCCCAGTTCAAAAAAAAAAAGAAGAAGAAGAGCACCGCCACGGCACGGCATTGCCCAAAGTCGTGACCGGGTCGCCGACCTCGGCGTCCGTGCCACGTGCCGGCCAAGATTGAGCCGCCACGCGACCGACCCCACCTCACCACGCGTCATCCACGCGCGGCCACCTTCATCCCCGCCGTACCGCCGCCCATGCCGACCACGCCACGCGTCGCCGCCCGAGCCGCGGAGCTCGTCGGCCATATCCACCGCGGCCAGGACCACCTCACCGGGCCGCCCGAACTTGCGATTCATCTCCCCCTCGCGTTCATTCCCTCCGGCCGCCGCCATTACTCCTCGCCGGCCAAATCCACCCCGGCCATCACCCTCATTCCCTCGTCTATAAAAGCTCCTACCCCCGCTCAACCCAGCACCACCAACCCGCCTTTCTTCCACCTCACCCCGAGCTCACCGCCAGCCACCCATTCCGCCCCGGAACCCTAACCCTAGCCGGAGAAAAGGAGAGAGAGAAAGAGAGGAAGCAGTGGGAGGAAGCAAAGAGTGAGGGGGAAAGGAAGAAGCTTACCTGGCGCAGGTCCTCGCCGGCTTCCTCCTCGCTCCGGCCGCCGCTGCCGTGCGTCGCCGCCGCCGCCGTCGAGAGCAGGTGAGGAAAGGGAGAGAGAGAGAGCCGAGCCGCGCGGGCCTGACGGCCGCGCCGGCCTTAAGCCGCTCGCCCAGTGGGCCGAGCAGGCCGGTGGGCCAGGCCACACGCAGTGCTGGGCCGCACGCGTGTGTGGGCCGCGCACCCGCGAGCGGGCCGGGCCGAGCTCAGTACCGGCCCGGGAGTCCGGCCCAGGAGCCTTTTAAAGGTTTTCCAATAAAAATTAATGAATATTGCTGGTAAAAATCATATAAAATCACAAAAAAATGAGAAAAATACAAACTAAATTTTGTTGAATTCCTCACATAAAGTTCTATCCAATAAAAATATACAATCATGTATACATTCAGTTTTGTGTGCATATCTTAATTTGTGTCAAAATAAGGACTAGTAACTTTGTTAGTACATAAGAAATTATAAAAAGACAATAAAAATGTAAGATTAATTTTTAGATATATGATTTATTTCCTATCCATGAAAATGTTAGCATAATATAATTACCATTTTCACCTTAAAATAATTAAAGGGTGCATCTTGTATAGCTAGGAAAATAGGTTATGACATAAGTACCTAACTAAAATATGTTGCTTTTATTATGCTAAACACTATAGAAGATATTTAGCAGAGGCTCTGAATATATTGAAAATAAAAATAACCAACACCACTAGTAAAAGATGTACTTATATCACATATGTGCATAGGATGCTAAACTCTTAAGTACACACACTGTATTCTTTTGCTTCATGGGAGTTAATAAAGGAAGTAAATTAAGAAAAGTAAATTAAGTAGCTCATGCATCATCTCATGTTTGCATCATATCGATCATGTAGATACCGCGTTCAAGAACGTTGTGTACGAGCTTGTTGCTGAAAAACAGCAATAACCAGGAGCATCCGCAAGAGAAGGCTCTGAAGAATTGACCGACTAGGCCCAAGGTCTAGTTAGCACTAACATTATGATTCAGCAAGGCAAGCCCGGTGCATAACCCCTATTTTCAAAACTATGCAATGTTTTACTCAAGTATCTGTGTGCATTTACGTTTCTAGGAGTTGTATGAAACCATAGATGCATAATTCCTTAGGTTCCTGGTCAAATACTAGTTGTTGATTCGTTAGTTGCTATGCTTAATAAGTCCGGTAGAAGTCGAGTGATTACCGTCACTCGCGAGACATAAGGTTTCGCTTTTAAAGAGAAGTATGGGTTTGATGGTTTGTTTATTAAAAGTGGAAGTCGTTCGTGGGGCCCAGGGTATCAGGGTTGAACAGTACTAATCACATGCCGGTAGTAAGAGGTAGTTGAACCCGGTAAACCTACGTACCTATATGCAAACTGGTAGAGTGAACTGATACTGACAGTTCAGTGGTGCTAGTCAGTAACTCATGGCTGACCCGTCGTTGGTATCGGTGGGGATTAGCGGTCCCGGATTGCAGGGCAGTTCACCTATGCGGGGTACATATAGGGAACGGTTGCCATGTACGGCCCGACGGGGCGCGTATGTGTCGTGTGATTAGGTTTACCTTGCAAGGTTTAAAATCGGATCGATTCGCCGCCACTCTCGGATAAGAGAACCTTGATCCCTCTGTCACAGTGCGACATAATGGAAGTAAACGGGAGTATGAAATGGATGATTGAATGAAGATATGGTAAATGTTTGTTTGTTACTGAATTGCTTTTAAACTTAATAATATGATAGTTGGCAAACACAGAAGTTAGTGTTATTACACTAATCTTGATGCTAAAACATTGAAATTAGGATCAACTCTTAGTAGCTTTTCGGCAAAATATACCTACAGCCAAAAGCCTTGCATGCTAGGAGTCGGCTAAGGATATACCACTAGTCGGGTAAGTCTTGCTGAGTATTAGTTACTCAGGGTTTGTTGCCTAACCTTTTTCAGGACAGGAGGTTGTTGAGTTTGTCCTTGCTATGTTAAATACAATGGCCATGACGCTGAAGGACGGGAAGTCACGAAGCTCTACGTGTAGTCACCATCTTTGTATTTAAACTTGGTTTGTAAACGATTTACTCCGTACAGTTTTGAATCTATGTCATACTTGTACTATCTGCGCTCACCGTCGAGTGAGACTTCTGGTGTTTGTTTCGATCCTTGTTCCAATTGTGGTTGAATCGGGATTTACCCGACAGACTGCCAGATTAGACCGTTTTAAGTGCATGCAGACATGATTATTTATTTAAAATGAGTGTCAATGCACTTAAGCCGATTTAATTTGGGCGGTTCTGCCACATTAGGTCTTTACCTTCGCCCTAATCCCTCACCCTCTCAAGTATCTAATCTAATCATTAATTGGAATTCTGTTCACCTTGCCCTTGCATCTGCACAAGAAGAAACAATATTAAGGAACACTAGTGTGCCTGCTGTAGAGTTAAGCCAGCCTTCTCTAGAACAAGGAAAGGAATTGAAGCTAGAAACAAAAATGCTGGTCTTGAGGAGGATGATTCCAATCATGAGTTTGATCCTGAAGATATTATTCGGAACCATTTGAAGAAATGCATCTAAACATATTAGGGATGACACCAAAAGGGAGTATTTCTCGTTAGGTCCATGCCAAACAATCGGTCATAAATATCCAAGAAGGAAAATATATGGCCATAATAGGAGTTTTCATGATAATCCTTGCTATTATTCTATATGTGCCAATATATGTATTGTAAAAAATGTCATTTCAAGCATCTTTCTCAGTTTGGACCCTTTACTATAGTGCTGATATATGTGGTAGTATTGGCTGCCAAATTTTGGCTCTAGTCTTGACAAAAAAAAGTTGGGTCCCCCACTGGGGCTGAATTTGATGAGGGCGCCATTTGAGAATAGGTTGGATGGTAATGCATATCTATACTATAAGGGTCCAAAACTTTTGAAAATAGCTCCCACCATAAAAACACACTCATACCCCTCACATATCCCCAGTTAAGGCCCACACGTCGGCTAAAGAATAACCAAAGTTTTCACTTTTTGAAAAAAATCGCACTTTCAAAAATGTTTCATACTTTTTGGGCTATTGGTGTTTCACCGACGATTCCCGCTTACCCGCCTGCGTATCCGCCGCCGTCAGTTGTGCGCTGATTTCACCCTCCCCTCGATCCGGGCCTCATCGTCCCCCGGAATTTCCCTTTCCTTCTCTCCCATCTCTTCTTCTCTCGGCTCCCTGCGCTCCACGTCGCGAATACAGATGTGCCGCCGTGTGGCTCTCCCACGCGTCGAAGAATGCCCACCAACATCCCCGGATCCTCTTCCCCGCCCCTATCCTCTCCACATCATTCCCTCTCCTAGAGATCCAATCGCCGCCCATATGCTCCCCATCCGCTCTGCCTCACCTCGTTCCTGTGGCGAGGAGCCGCGGCGCCGGCCAACGGGGCTAGAAGCAGAGGCAGCGGGAAAGCGGGGAGGCATGGCGGAGGCGGAGCAACGAGCGGGCTGCGCAAACCAGACGGTGGGGAGCAAGGATTTGATAAGCGCGGGGAGCGCCGGCGGGCACCGCGGGAAGAAGTGGTAGGCTACGATGCGGCAGCACACAGGGCTGCCGCGCAGTCTGGCATGCCAGCGAGGAATTGCTCCAAAGCATGTCACCGACGGCTGTTGGCGGCTCCAAGAACAAGTGATTTCGGCAGCAGCCACAAGCTTGGGCCATGCAATAATAGAATCCACTGGTGAATAAATTCCATCCTCTACATCCTCTTTCTCTGCCCCGTAGCTAATGGTAAATAATCACGCTATGCTTCCTCTCCTGTTTCGCTATCCAGTGCATGAGATGTGTTTGACGGTATGCCTAAGCCATGATCTGATGTTCGCTAGCCACGGCGTGCTAAATATTTAACTGCATGCTGATGGATGGCCACGACCTGCATATTTGTCTCCAAGTCGTGACCAAATCTTAATATTTTCTAATGCTCAAGTAACCCAGCTGGTGTAGGCACATGTGCTTTTTAGCTGAACATATATTTTGTATTTATGAACTTTGTGACAACGGTAAGCTAAGTTGCTGCCAATATTTTGATCACAATGTCCACATGTAGTTCTTATGTATTTACATCTTTCTGGTGCATGTAAATTTATGAATCATCTTGGTTTGGCCAAAGTATTCTTCAGTGGAAAAAACAGTTGTTAAATTGATATATTCTCATATATAAGGATCAGATCTCAGTAATTTTTAGATTCCAGAAAATTGTTGCAGCCTGTTAGCCATGTCGATTAACTAATTTTCAATTTTGATTATTCCTATCCTGATGTCCTTTTTTCATTACGAAATAACAATCGTATTAGCTCAAATGTCAGTCTAATGGAGACTAAAAAACACTAGATTAGTTGAGTTCAGCATTTTCCACATTGCTTGACCAGTTTTTAAAGGGAAGCTTGTTGTCGAGGAGATGGTTGTCAACCCGATGGAATTTTGTTTGCAAATGATGTGGCAAAGAATACCTCCATGCCCAAAGCATGTGGCAATGGATGAGTGTCCTGCTGAATTTCCTTATGAGCCTACTTCAGATCAGTGTCAGGTCTTCTTGAATCAAATGATATTATATATTATTCTAAAAATTTCTATTTAGAATCCTTATTCTTTTTAATTCATATACAATGTTAACTCTTTATGAGCAGGATTTTGCATTATCCAAATAAACTGCCAATGAGGATATATCTGGTTTAGCAATATTTATTGAATGATCATCAAGACCTTATTATCTTGTAGATGCAAGGATTCCATCTGTGTATATGTCAATTACCGGAATCTTTTGGAACAAATGTTCCTTAACTAACTGAACAACCTTGCATATTAGAAATATCAAGAAACTAAACGTCAGTCCAGTCATATATAGTTACTGGTACCTATATATGATTGCTCCCTACTCTGACTTATTTTTGTTTTTACGGTCGCACTTGTAGGAGAACAAAGAGATGGGGCAGCTTCTAGGAGGAGATGAAGATTCAGAAGATGTGTTTTTCATATGTTGCTTCCTCACTTGGGATCATTGCAACTACTTTTGCTTTATCCAAACTAGGTTGGTACTTGAGAAAGCACTAGTAATCATGCTTTCGTATCAACTCAACAGAATAAAGATGTAAATGAAGAAAATAGTGACCATGGAAATAGTTGAGAATTTTTAATTTTGATTGCAAACAATGACCAGTTGAAGTTAAGCTTGTCACTAATTGATTGTTTTTTTTGCTGCTTGCAGGGCACAACTTGCACGAGGTGAAGCTGATGGCTTGATTACTAGCGAGAGTGTGGGGTGTGCGGCGCTAGCGAGGATGGGCTGCAGATTGGGGCGTTGGCATTCTCAAAATTTTATATATAGTTTGGTAGGATCGTCTTCTATACATATTCAAGTGAAATTGGCATGCCAAGAGTGCTGCCGCCAGTAGTGAGTAGCTAATGTTTTTCACTAGTACGTAGGATCTTTAGTTTTCATGTACACATTGAAGTTAAATGGTGATTGGGGTTCTGATTGTTTATGGCTTTATAAATTTAAGTGGAATTGGCATAAGGAATTTAGCTTGAGATATGTTACTTTGTACAAAGCTAGCACACCTATTATTAGCCTTTTCATCATTTATTTAGAGAAGTTTTAACAAATACTAGCTTAGTTTTCTAATTGTGAATGTATTTGTGCTATTTGAAATGTTTATAATATGCCATATGTTAATCTTGAAAGTTAATCAGGAACTTATGATTTTAAATATGTTTTTTAAATCCGTGCGTGCCGCACGGGCACTCTTGCAAGTGAGTGGAGTAATGCAACTGGAGAATGAAGTAAGAGCCCAACAATCAGTGCTTTTAATTTGAGGACACTGTGAACAACAAATTTCTCTTCTCATAATTAGATATACATCAAACCTAGTGTAGGATCTCAGAGGACATAAATTACAAGACTATACTGCATACCTGATATTGTTTTGGATACTCACACATTTATTTATTAGAGCATAACAAGATATCATATATTTATTCTTTAGCCCTAAGATATTAGCATCAATAAATATCAAGCTATAGTATTGAGTTGAGAAGGAAACAATAGTGATATTTTCTGTCCGTCCGACCGAGGGGATTGAAACACTAAATGAATAGTCCGATATCCGGATTTGGAGATTCAATATCCGATTGGTATCTGAATCCGACTACCCAAAGTTGGATATTTTATACAGATAAGTAACATATATCAATATCTATTTCATATCCAACACGTTTTACACTATACGTATCTGAATAAGATCCGAGAATTCATTCAAAAAAAAAGATCTGAGAAAAAAAAATAAAGACATATATTCATATGCGTGTGTCTCCGTTCGTATTTGATCTATTTTTCATCCCTAGTAGTGGATATCCGCTCGTATTTGATCCGTTCTCCATCCGCTCGTATTCAATTCGTGCACATCTGTTTGAGGAACTGAAGCAGATTGGGAACATGATGCCTTCCGACGATTCGGTTGCGTAGCGGTCATGACAAGTGTTCGACCTTCAGGTCCAACACTTGACCTCTGGGAAACCATTCGCAAGAAACCGAAGTTTAAGGCAGAAGCAAGCAAGGAAGCATGAACCTCCCGGATTTCGTGATGGAATCTCAGAAGATCGAGAAAGACTATTAAATGTGGCTAACTTGTAATTTTACTCTAGGGATGGATATATTTTAATATGTGTCACAAGGGACATGAGGGGTACAAATGGTCAAACTAGGATGATATTTGTTCGTTGATCTCCCTATAAAAAGTGACTTCACCCACTCCGTGTAGGGGGTTCGTTGCTATAGAAATTATTTTTTAGTCACTATTTTCACAGCAAGTTTTTAAAAAGTGGCACTGATACATTTTCACAGCCGGTTAGTAAGCAGACCAGCTGTGACAATTATTTTCACAGTTGGTTCATGGCTGGACCCGCTGTAAAAATCAACCATCCAACTGGTTCTGGATGGCTATCGTCTGAGGCCGGTGCGGCCAAGCGGGCTGGTGCCGACTCGGTGCTCTTCCTCCCTCTTGTTAAATGTGTAATTGTATTCTTGCAATTTTCTGAAATTTGTGATGGTAATTTTTGTGATTGTATGATATATGTGGAGTCTGTGATGGTGATTGTTACGATTACGATTCTTGTGACTTTGATTGTGATATTTTGTGGTTTATGTGAATCCATGGACGTGAGAGGGCACAAAAAATTTCTTGATTGTGATTCTCGGAGATACGGTACTTTTGGAAGCCGGAGCTCGCTCCAGCGGGCATTTTTTTTATTTTTCTAAAAAACTCATGGTTCCCAGGTGGTATCACCATCTGGAACAAAAACTAGATATTAATCCCTATAAATATCCGGGACTAAAGGGTAGGTCCCGAATATTAGGAATAAAGCCTTTTCCCATGCGGAACTAAAAGCGACTTTGTAGTAGTGAAGCTGAGCATGGAAATTAAGGAAAATAAAAAGCGAGTGTACAGGAAACGAGGAGAGACGGGAAAGAGAGAGAAAGTTGTATCAGAAGTCAGATGGCGTGCGTCGTATGTCGTAACCAAACCAGGAGAGTCCTACCCTAGACCGAAGCATGGCCTCCGCCCAATGGCCCCGTTTGGTTTTCCAGTGTTAGAAACTGTTCACAACTTTGACCACTAATTAAAGGTATTAAATAAAGGTATTTTACAAAACTAACTCCAGAACCCCTGCACTAGGAACCCTGAAGAATCTAATGAGGCCTTTGACCGCATGATTAGAGGATGGTTACTGTAGCATCAATGTAGCCAATCATCGATTAATTAGGCTCATTAGATTCGTCTCGAAAAGTTACGCTCATCCGTGAAGAGGTTTTGCAAATAGACTTCATTTAGTACTCCATGCAAGAAAGATTTTCTCCGTGCTAGATGCTAGACAGGAAAACCAAACGGGGCATGTAATCTGCTCTGATGGACACATCACTCTCAGTCAAAGCTTGGCTGGAAATCTGGGATGGGCTGACGGACCTGTCTAGCTGGGCCTTTACAACTCAGGCTGTCAGGCCCAACACCTGGCCAGCTCCTCCTTTTTGCAATAAAGTCACCCGTTTCATCTGCATGCGTAGTACTGCTGCTACTGTAGGCAAAAAAAGGAAAGCTGGAAAGATCATTGGAGTAGCACTAGGTCAACATTCTTGGTCATCAGCTCTCCTCCATTCCTAGATTTTTTTATGCATCTGTATTCATTAGTAAATGCACGTGTGTGATCCTAGCTACACTAGCTACCAAACTAGTTTGATCAGCCCTGGACTTGACGACACTCCAAGTTGCCATCTAGCTGGCACCGAGGAGGGTGCACGAGACGAAAAAACGCTGATATGGTCCGTTCACGCACTACTGCTCTGGCTACTCTGGCCCTGTTTGTTTTCGCTTAGCTTATAATCTAAGCGTGTACCAGAGAAGCGAAGATTTTCTCGCTTCTTGATTCTCGCTTCTCGTAGTTTAAATCTCTGAAGCGGATTACCACAGAAGCGAAAATAAGCGAGGCGTTTGGTGGAATTATCGCTTATTTCCACCGATAAGCCGATTATAATCGAAAACAAACAGCGCCTCTGTTTCCCGGCCCTCTCGTTAGTTTCTCCTTCACCAACCAACCAGCTGAGACCAGGTTGCCCCACTGCATGTACGGCGGCACAGACGCGTGTAGAAGCAGGGCACGCGAAGCGGCGGCATGTGTGTGATCGATCGGTGTTGGTGACCAAAACGGATTTGAGTTAAACCTCATCTTTGAACGGTCGGTGGCCTGGCCGAGCCACAAACCAGTTCATGCACGCTGCTGCTGGCTGCTGCGGCATGGACATGGACTTGACCATGGGTGGCGAGAGGACTGGACAATGCATGCAAGTCACGGCGACCGGAACACTCGCCGCCTCGCCGGCCGGCCGCCGGCCGTGAGCGGTGAGCCATGCCGCCGTGCTGGTCAGGTCTGCACATGCATGCCTGTGGTGTTTCCTAGTACACTACTACAAAAAAACGTTTGTAGGGGCGGGTAAAACGACGTTTGTAGGGGCGGCGTCGAAATCCGCCCCTGCTTTTGGCTGCTAAAAATGGCCATTTGCAGGGGCGGGTATTTAGGCCGCCCCAACAAATGTTTTCCAGGGGCGGACGATTGCATGGTCCGCCCCTGAAGATGTTTTTTCCAGGGGCGGACCATGCCATCACCTGCCCCTGGAAATACGTTCTTCAGGGGCGGGCCACGCCATCGCCCGCCCCTGCTGATTTGTTTCCAGGGGCGGGTAAAGGAATGGCCCGCCCCTGGAAATGTCTAGTTCAGGAGCGGGCGATGGCCTGCCCCGCCCCTGAAGATGGTGTTTACAGGGGCGGGCCATTCCATCGTCCGCTCCTGGTAATCTTTTTTTTTAATTTTGATATTTGTTTTTTCTTTTGATTTTTAAATATTATTCGATTTTCTAATACCATTTCTCCGGCAAATAATATAAAAGTAATCACAAACAGTACACAATTTAATCTCTTTGTAAATTCTATAAAAGCAAATCCAACATAAAACAAGATTGTCATCCAAATGATATTACACGTATATTACATTAATCACACAAGTTTAGTGTCCACACTCCACACCCTCACATGGTTAGGCGATACTTCTCCAAGTGCCAGTTACGAAGAGAATCATATTTTTCTTCATAGAAATAATCTTGTTGCTTATCGATGTACTTGCCCTTCTCATGAAGCACATCAAGCATTGTGAAGTGACATAGTTCGCTGACTATCTTGAGAAGATCTTCCTCTTGGAGTGGTTTAGACTGCAATTTACGAGAAATGAATGTAAAATGAATATTCACACACATTCAGTATTGAAATATGATAGTTAGGCTTAAGCGAATGATAGTTAGACATAAAATGAATGTGCTGAAATATGGTAAAGACACTTACACGTTCAGTATTTGGTGTGTAATGCTTGCGGCTCCTAATATATTCACACACATAATAGCCGCAAAACAAGGTACCGGCTGGTTGCTTATGGCATGGGTAGTGTGTGCGTGGAATCCAATCCTTTACTCCCTCAGGAGCCGGCCCTTTATAATGGTCAATGTAGAGAAAAAGAGCACTACTTGAAAGAATGAGACAAGTTAGTATATAATCATCGCCTCAAATATTTTGTAAGGTGTGGAGAATCTTATCGGTTGTTACCTCTTCAGGATGACACAGAAATCTTTGTATTCTGATTGCGGGTAATCCAATGAGTCAAAGACCACATATTTGGCTTCCCTCGGCAATAGCATAAAAGCAACCCAGTGTTGACTGTCACAGTGTTATGTAGCGACGATAAGTATCAAGCTAATCGATATATGTAGAATTTGAGAGAGAAATTTGCAATATTGGGACTGCAAACATTGACCCTTTGCAGTTTTGCCATTAGGCCCACATTTCATGGACACAGATGGACCTATTTTGTCATTCACTTGGAGTGGCAAAACTGCGAAGGGTCAATGTTTCCTAACTCACAGTTTTATACGGTGACCCTACAGAAAAGCCTCACCGTACAAAAGCCCATTCATCCTATGGTCACAAGCAGCAGTTATATAGTCAGGCCGCGCACAGTTTGATCCGGTGGTTGTAATATAGTGTGGAGCGGATGATCCTGTGGTCGTCTGGTGGTTAGATCAGGATCATCCGCTCCACACTATATTACAACCACCGGATCAAACTGTGCGCGGCCTGACTATATAACTGCTGCTTGTGACCATAGGATGAATGGGCTTTCGTACGGTGAGGCTTTTCTATAGGGTCACCGTATAAAACTGTGAGTTAGGAAACATTGACCCTTGCAGTTTTGCCACTCCAAGTGAATGACAAAATAGGTCCATCTGTGTCCATGAAATGTGGGCCTAATGGCAAAACTGCAAAGGGTCAATGTTTGCAGTCCCAATATTGCAAATTTCTCAATAATCAATAATATTGGGACTGCAAGAATTGTTAGAATTTAGACGACGTACCCGAAAAGGTAGGGCGCCCATATGCAACTCGCATCACGATGTCGATCCAACATAGTTGCTATGTATATTGCCACCTTCTTCCTAAGATCAATGAAAAGCTCCTTTCGTTTCTTTTGTCTCTCCTTGTGCGTCTTACAGTCCTTTAGATCTTCGGCGTCGTCTGGGTACTTGAGGGGGAAGTCCCACCTAGCCTTGCAAATAATAAAAGGGTCAAGATACCCAACCTTGGTCTTCGAATCCATTGCGAGGCGACCTTGCATCCTGCACAACACATCGCAAAAGAATTCATTTTGAGACTACAAAGGCCAGTACCATATGCATATATACATGGTGTATGGAGATGAACCACTTACATACACCACAGTCTCATGGGGCTTAGCTCCATCATTTGCAAGCGGTACATTGCATGGAAGTCATCGAAATCCATGACTATGTCTGTACTTCGGTTTTCCCATCTATTGCAACCAAACACATCCACATCGACCCGTGCCCATACAGTTGTGAGACCTAGGGTGCATGCCCTGCGGTATCAACTATGGAACTTCTGCATTTCACCAGGACAATCACGAAGAGCCCACCCGGGTAGCAAGTCTTTGCCATACACGAATTTCTGCGGGCAATCTGGCAAATCTGGTATGTCATGAACCCCAACTTTACAAACGAAATCAGTGTCTGTACGAGGCTTGGAAAACCCCGGTCCAGTCACCACTGCTTCCTTTCTATTCTTTTTTTTTGTCGGAGTCAGCTTCTTGTTTGCGCCTTTGTTGGCTGTCATCCACCTGTTCACAACCTCAGGCTCTGTATTCTTGTATGCCTTTATCACCCGTGGCACCGACCCCATTAACCGCTTCGGTCGTGCTGGCGACTTTATGACCATCTCTGGCTCATATTGCTGCACTGGTGATGGGGGTTGTTCCTCCTGGTGTACTTGTGGTGATTGGGGGTGTTCATCCTGGTGTAGTTGTGGTGATTGGGGGTGTTCCTCCTGGTGTACTTGTGCTGATTGGTGGTGTTCCTCCAGCTGTACTTGTGGTGATGGGTGTTGAGCCTCCTGTTGTACCTGTGGAGTTGACGGGTTGGAGATAGTGGTGGCCACAATTGCTTGCTGTGGCACATGCTCTTGTGTGTTCTTAGCATGAACTTGTGCCGGTGTCACCATCCTCTGGGAGCAGGGTGTGAGTGAGAGAGGATCTTCAGGTGGCGGAGGTTCCAGTATGATATCTCGTTTATGCCACGGTGCATTCTTTCCTACGGCTTGTCCCAAGGTTTCAATGCCCTCATCAAGGGATAAGTCTAAGAAGTGATCATCATGTCTTGGATCCGTAATTGTGAGCACTCTTACCCATGCATATAATGGCAGGATAGGCTGTCCCCCTAACCCAGGACTATTGCTCACCACCAACGCCACACCTTTGGCAGCCTCCTTTGTCTTCCCACTTCTGCCTATCGGAATGTGCAACGAGCAAGGAGTGTCAACAGTTATAGCATCTACCGGGTATGGTTGTGCTGACGTAGAGGCAACACTACTCCGACAAAGGGTTGAGGGAGCGGGCGGCGGCGGCAGCGGCAGCGGCATCATTGAGTTATTGTTTAATGATGGTTGGCTCATCATTTGTCGTTGCTGGTGCTCTGCAAATGCCGCCGTGAAATATTCATTAAATCTTGCTTGCAATGCTTTCTCCGCCGCTTCTTTAATTTGATCCTTGTACCGATCATGTCGCCTGTACCTCTGCCTATCATTACTGAACCCGTCCTTAAAGGTCAAGTGTTTGGACAAGCCTCTGATCCGGCCTCCATGCTCTTTCGTGCCAAGGGATTCGCTGAGCATATCATTGTCCCTATTCGGAATATACTCGCCTTTCCTCTGTGCTTCGGCAAGTGCTAGAATCTTCGCCCCCACTACCTCGGTCTCAGGTTGTGGGAAGACCAATTTCTCCCCCTCCGGGCGTCCTTCCCTCCCTTTAATCCACTGGAAGGCGCGCTCGTCCACGCCTTCAAAAGGGTCCGGTTGCCCAGCGGCTATTGCGTCCTCTCTTTCCTTTGCCCACAACTCGGCCTTACCAATGTAACCACCCGGCCCAAGGCGAACTCGATGAATGTTTCTCAATGCCAGTTCTCTTTGCTTCTGACTAAGGGCTATAGCATCCAGAGAGGTCTTTTGCCGTATGAACTCGGCCCACTGTGCATCTGTTATATTGTAACCCTCAGGCTTCGGCTTGCCATCCTGGACTAACTTGTTCAGTTCACCCTTCCATCGGCGGAAACATTCACCCAAATTCATCAGGGTGCGCGCACGTACTTTTTCCATGTCGGTGTTGCGAGAAAACTTGAATGATTTAGCAATGAGATGCCACATCTCCACTTTCTTCCCTTCAGGCACCTTTGACCAATCTTGGATCGTTGGGTCCACATGCACCTTTGTTCTGATTATTGCTCCAAGGGCGTTACGGAACTTTGCACGAACTTTTGGAGGGTTCTTAACCTCTCCTGATGGGCTCAGTTCTTCAACCATCCAGGTGCCTGTGGGGTATTTGTTTCTGCCTCGTTGCCCCCTTCTTTTTTTAGGTTCACTGGTTGTGGCGGTGCATTCAGCCTCTGGCGCAGATGACTCCAACTCAATTTCTTGTACTGGTTGGGGGCTTACTCCACGTCGGCGGCATCTCCTTTTCCTTACCGGAGAACGAGGCACCTAACACGATCATAAGAGTCGAAAGTACATGAGGTGTTCATCTATCCAATCAAAATGTACATGAAAGCGGATCAGTAGGGATCGCCGTTACCTCACTAGCCGGATCGAAATCCGGGTCAAGCTCTGTCTCCGTACGACCTACACGAGGTTCAGTGGGGTGTGGATTAAGAGGGTCCATCCACACGCCGCCTACCCACGCACCTTGTCCTATTTGAGGTCCGTCTCCATCTTCCCGGTTCTCCTCATCCCCGGAATCTTCTTCTTCATGGTCATCCTCAAAGACATCATCACCGTCCCACTGGGTCTGGGACCCAATCACGTCCAAGTCGAACCCATTCTCATGATCATCATGATTGGATGACGATGGCTCATCCATCCTCTAGATGAAATCACATGTGACAATCAAAACACAAAATATGTTAAACTAAAAATGTTCTTTTCATACACATGTGTATCATATATACATTAAGCCAGGGGCGGATCCAGCACCGGGTCGGCCGGGGCTGGAGTCCCCCCTACCGCTGCCGAGTTCTTGGAGCCCCCAACAGCCTCTTCTCAAAAAAATCAGCCATTGTAGCACTGCTAGAAGGGGACTGCTAGAAGGGGCTAGAGGTTGAAGATGATGAATAATTCGTCTCCTATGTCAATTTTTTAGTGTTGTGGCTTGGTATGGACCGACAAATTGCATAATCTACTTGACTCATGTTGTATTGTGATATATTCATCTATGTATCCATATAAGACTCCTTTAAATTACAACACTGGTTCTGTATTGGATATGATTCGGACAACTAGCTTTTTTGTACAGTATTGAGTCCCCCCTATCAATTTTTTCTGGATCCGCCACTGCATCAAGCACTTGCTAAGCATTTCATCGAGCACTTAGTTGCATGATGGAGGACCTCCTCTCACCTTCGACTGGAGCGGCACAGGGGGGCGGCGAGCGGTCGTGGACGGCGGCCGGCGAGGACGGCCGGCCGTGCTGGCGCGGGGAGGGGAGGTGTGGCCGCAGCAGGAGCAGGGCGCGCCCGGCCCGGCGGGCGAAAGGCGGAGGATGCCAACTCGGGGACGCCCGGGGGACGGCGGGGTGGAGGCCGCGCCGGCGTAGAGGCCGCTCCGGCGGCGGTGGTGGATGTTGCGGGAGGGGGAGGCGGCCGGAGCGCGGAGAGGCAGTGGCGCGCGCGAGGCGGAGGGTCGCAGGGGTGCGGAGGGCCGGCCGGAGGAGCGCGACGGGGGACGACAGCGGCGCGGCCGGATGAACGCGGCGGGGGACGACGGCGGCGCGGCCGGAGGAGTGCGGCGGGGGACGACGGTGGCGCAGCCGGAGCGCGGGAAGGCACGAAAAATTTCGGCAGCCTGTCTTAAAATTTTGGCCAAGTCCCCCGGTCGCTCCAGTTTCTATATGGAGTCCATTACCAGGGGCGGGTGACCGTCACCCGCCCCTGGAAATGGCCAACAAGAAGGCAAGGATCTAACCACCAGAGGACCGCATGATCATCCGCTCCACACTATATTACAACCACCGGATCAAACTGTGCGCGGCCTGACTATATAACTGCTGCTTGTGACCATAGGATGATGCATGTGTGTCAAAATTGTAAGATACATTGTACTATAAGTTGTGTCTCAAGGTTTGTAAGATAAGTCTCAAGTTTTGTAAGATAAGATCAGTGTAATGCATTCCAACAGGCTCATTTTATTGTATGAATGAACGGTGAGGCTTTTCTGTAGGGTCACCGTATAAAACTGTGGGTTAGGAAACTTAAGCATTCGAAATGTTCACACTCCCCATAATGCCCTGTTTCGAATCATACTTGCAACATCATACATATTTAAGCGAGGTAGCACAAAACTCAAAGAAGTAAGCCGCACAATACAACTAAAGAGGTAGCACAAAACTCAAAGACATAACTAAAGAGGCAGCACTTTAATTTCTCCAATTCACATACAACCATCAACCATGCATCAGTTTGGACATGCCATCTGATCACGCACATCACCAAAATAACAGTGACCATACTACCATACCATAATACCAAGTTCATAGTTATATTTACAAAGTTCGACAACTACATTTAACGACAAAAGCATACCATCACTTGCGCTCCAGCGAGAACGCCAGGGGCATGTCTCACATCTTGCTGACGGCGTAACTCACACCGCTGCTGAAGTTCCGCGTCCAGAGGTCGAACTCATGACGGATGCGGCACTGCGGGCTGCAGTACAGGATGATATGCGTCCCATCCGCCCAGCGCCTGCAGTGCGTCCATACGCAGACGTGAGGATCCTGTGGGACCAGGTCCGTGTCGACGTCGCGGTTAAGACGACACCACTCGTACGCAATGAGGTGGAGGTCCTGCCTGACAGTGTAGCGCAGCAGCGCCAGGCCGCGGTTCTCCCACCGGCCATGCGGGGGCGACGGGCCGCCGCTGATGCGATGGAGCACCGCCAGTGCATCAGGGTCCGCGGGGTTCCTACGGTACTGCAGCATCGCCAAGAAGTAAGCCGCACAAGAGTCCCCAATGTCAGCGGCCCTCTGGACTTGCTGCATCCCGAGGCTCCGGGCGCGGTGCAACAAAAGCTCCAACCCATTGAAATATAGGGCCCCCGGATTTTCGCCATCGACCAAGCGCTGCAGGATGGGTGACCTGATATAGTCCGGCAAACGCCGGCAGGACTGGCGAAGCAATCGGAACGATAAGCGCTTGATTACCTCGGGGGAGTGGCAGATGACGCGGAAGGTGCGGCAGACCCGACCAAGGATCATGTACTGATTGATGGCCCATGCTTCCCCGCCATCAAAGATGAAGCGACGGATGATGTGGCCAACCAGCTCTTCCGGCAGGTCGAGCAGGGCGAAGAACGTCGCAACAACCGGCGCCTCCAGTCTTCTCCGCGACGACGACGACGAGGCCCCGGCGCGATTGATCTCCTCCATCGCCGCGGGCGGCAATGCTTGGCCGGA
>CM014277.1:54738567-54767455 GCA_004135705.1 Alloteropsis semialata
TGCTATAGACGACTTGTCTCCCCGATCGAGTCATTGTTGGAGGGGTATGATCGACATCCTGATAGAGAATTGGTTAGCAAATAAAGTTATGAGGGAAGCAAATTCGCGAGTATTACCTCTGGCTTGCCCTTGAAAGAAGGCAGCAACTTCTGAACATAAGTTTTGAGGGCGATGCAGAATAAATGTCGATGCCATTCAGCCCACCATGTGTTGAAGGTCCGATGAACTACAAGGCAGATTGCCAAGGTATCCAAATTGGTTTGGTCCATAGAAGGCTCAAGTCTGAAAAGGCGGTCCCATTCCACGCCTGTATCGATTTTTCCCCTTGGGAAAATTTGATCGGTCAAGATTAAGTAGGGAGGAAGCTGTCCCATGCCGAATTGTCGAGCAGCCAGGTTTGGATGATAAAATTCATAGGTTGATTGCCCTGACTTGCCCTGACTGAGGCCGATCGGAAGAAATCGAGCACCAATGCAGGTTCGGAAAATTGTTAAGGCTTCTGAATCTGCCTTTACAATCATGGTGAGTCTGAATTTGTAAGGCAACTCAAATTCATCGGCATGATCATACAAAAACCAGACCATTTTTTCATCAGCAATGCCTTTGTAAAAGAGTGCGAAATACTTGGAAGATTCCTTGCCTGATAATTTCTCAGCGGGAAAGCCCATGGCAGCTTCACCAAATGAGGTACACCGGCGCCAAGTGATTTCTTCCGATTCAGGCTTGCTCTCTGGGAATTTAAGCCTTCGAACATCTACCTTGACAACTTTGCTCAGATGTAGCATTAGCCACATCTGGATGAACCACCACGGCCCGCCAAGGTTGGAAATGGGTGATCCAGCTCTCAAACGCTTGGCAACTTGATGAAGCAAATTGTATGCTGCTCCCAGGAGAAGTTGACCAAGGCTGATAACATGGTCACTCACAAGCAATTCGGCCAGATGTTGAAAGTTGCCTGTTGGACCAAGGGTGGTGCCGCAAAAGAAAAATCTGTCCAGCCACATGTTCAAAAAAGCCACATGTTCACGGTCGGTCACAGATCCGGTCCGATGATTCTTCTCCATATATCCCGTCCAGCCACCACAGCTCTTAGTTTTGAAATGGTGTTTGACTTTGATATTGAGCTGAGAAGGACGCTTGTCGCCCGTGACATTGAGGCCAAGAAGCATAACTACATCAAGCAGTGTTGGTGTCATCGGACCATGTCCGAAAAGGAAAGCATTCAGAGCATCGGACCAAAAGTGTGATGCGGCGATCAAAAGATTCTCATTCTTGGCCATGGGGCCGATACTGAGGCCGATGCATTGGGCGATATCCAATCTGTCCCAGATTGCAGACTTGGAGGCCGATATCCTCAGATACCAGTTTTTCCATCCGGGGAGAACTGTCGGCCAGGAGCGGAATGCATTCTTCCAATCTTCAAGATCAAATCCGGAAGTTTTGAATGGGAGGCGCAAAGTTTCCAGATTGATAATCTCGGCCGGATCCGGGTCTCCCATTGGACCAAGAAAATAAACCCCCTCGGCTGCGCCCGAAGGGATTAGGGTTTGGGCACGAATATCCTAAAAAGGAGATTGCGAAAATGGGGATAAATTTTAAAAGCCGAATCAGGCAGGAAGTAAAATCAAGATCAGTAAGGTACCTCTGGGATTGGATTGTGTAGTTCTCCTACTGATGATTCCGTGGGTGTCGGAGAGGAGCCGGAGGCGAAAACAGTTGATGAAGAAGGGGTTGAAGAACTTGTCGCTGCCGCCATTGTTGAGGTCATGACCGCCGCCATTGTTGAGCTTGTGACTGCAGCCATGGTGGAGGGTATAGCAGATGGAGAACCCGCTGAAGCAGATGCGGAGGTGGAGGCAGATATCGAAGAATGGAGGGCACCCATGGAGGATGATTGAGCCATTTTGAGCAGTTTGATGAAGGTTTAGGCGAATGAGAATGGCCGCTCGGGAAAAAGAGGAAGAAGAAGATGAGCAGTACAGGCTCTGGTGAAGGAGGAAGAGTGAACAGTGTAGCTACCGGCAGTAATTTTATAAGGTGAAAACGGTCATGGCCCGTAGATTGAGGAGCCGTGCAGTACAGGGATGGGAAGTTTCGGCACGAGAATCGGTGAAGGAGTTATGGTGACAGATACGAATTTTGGAACAAAATGATATTTTATTCCAAAATTGGGGGGCATGTGTTGACACCAGATTTTCGCACCTGACATATTGAGTCAGATGATGACGTGGTAAGGATGAGGTTGTGCGGTGGACCCATTGACTAGTCAAAGCCAAAGGTGACAGAGAAGGAAGCCGATGCCAAAGAGGAGTCCGATGAAGCGAGAGTCCGATCCGATGGCGAATACAGGGAGGAAAGACGTGTCGGCTAAGAGAGAAGGGGCGTATCAAATTCGGGAACCATTTCCTTTTCAGAAGATGTTTGAGAGTCCCGTTGTATCTTAAGTTTAGTTTGCCTTATTTAGTTAGTCTGGTCCGATCAGGACTCTCCATGACCAGGGTATAAATATGAACCCTCGTCCATTGTAAAGAACAATCCTCACATTCAATACAACCCGGCTTTACGCCAAAACCCTAGTAGTAGTTACCGACGAAGCTCATTGGTGGACGGGCTGCATCAGTTCTGATCTCCGGCTTACCAGTAAGTTAGTCAATTTATCGAACTAATATAGGCTTTGAATTGAGGCGCATCGCCCTTTCTCGTTTATATTGTTCAACCGATTTATCTCTGGATAATCAAGATTGATATAGATTCCCTACGTCGGAGCTAGATCAGCATTGATTATTCAACAGATTATCGTTATCGGACTATACTTTAAGCCTAGATTCCCTACGTCGGAGCTAGGTATCAAGATTAGTCTAGATTCCCTACGTCGGAGCTAGAGTAACCTTGATTACTAAAGATAGTCTTTGCGGTTTGTTGGAGTTGCTAGATTGGTTTAGATCTACGCCATGTGAATCAATTCTACTTCTTCAACGGCTTTGAGCATAGGTCTTGGTCCGATTTAAGCATTATTTATCTTACAGCATCGTTCTATGTCCGATCTTGCCTTGTGGTTTAATCTAGTTGTTCTTTGGGTATTACACTGGTGTAGATTCCCTACGTCGGAGCTGGATCTTTGTAATACGCTTAGATTAATCTTTGACTGTCATGTTTGGTCTAGATTCCCTACGTCGGAGCTAGGTTCATCTTGATTAGTTAAAGGAAGCTTTGGTTATGCCTTAATGCTATTTGAATGTTAAGTGTGGTGTAGATTCCCTACGTCGGAGCTGGATCTTGCTTAATTATTCAGTAGCATATCTTAGAATCAGAACGTATCTGTTAATGTTTTACCTGCTTATTTTGCTTAATCTGATCAACACCTGTGCGAGCATCTTGTCTAATTGACAGGTTGATAAGTTAAGTCAGATTATCTAGCTATCTGATCTGATCATAGTTAGAGAAATCTAGATTCCCTACGTCGGAGCTAGATTTCTCTGAAAAGGCTATAGTCCGATCGGTTGGTTAGATGGTCCGATAAGACGAGTCAAACTGGTAATTAGACAAGGTGGACAATGTATCGGCTTACACTTTGATTATTTAATATCTTGTTTCAAGACACAGCTGATCCATTATTTTACATATTGGCCTTGTTTTATGCTTTATTTCATTATTTAAAGGCTAGTCTGTTATATCAATCAAGGTCCGATCCTGATTGGTCCGATCCTGAAGTCCGATTTGGTGTCTGATTGAGGTCCGATCACTCGGCCCGATTGACGTCATCATTGAGGTCCGATTCTGAGGTCCGATCAGTATCGGCCGATGCGTGTCTGATTGGGTCTTGGCTAAGATTCGACGCTTCTCCATCGTCTGAAATAGAGCCGGCACAATCGTAGAGCAATTTAACTGTTTTATTCCCTTGTCAATTTCAGGTCAAATTGACTGGCACGCCGCGAACCTGAATTGGAGTGTAGACTGGCACTGGAGCGAAGCTGATCTCCCCGGTCATCGTGTGCTGCACGCGGGAGATACGTCCGCCGATTTTCCGCGTCAACACAGCTGAAGCTAGCGATGGTTCTTTCACTGGGGTTAGGGAGCATGATGTTCTGACTGCGGCTCTTGAGAATCCAGAGCATCGAGGTCGAGTCCGAGGCGTGTCCAGTTCACAAGGCTGGGGTATAGGATTTGGCGAAGAGTATGCTGGAATGTATAGGAAGAAGATGAAGAGGAGGTCTGATGCGGACAAGGAAGAGATAGTTGGTGAAGCAATCATTAGAGTTGTGGAGTTGCTAAGAGTTGCAGGTGTGCACATACCGGATGGTCTGTGTAACCCCCAGGCAGTACATAAGAGTAGCTGCGAGGAAGAAGAAGCAAATGAAAATGAGGATGACAGCAGTGTGCCTCAATCACTTGAGCCGGACACAATTGATCTGCTGACAGAGCCCACAAAGTGCAGTCTTTTGGATGGCAGTGGGTATAACATGGAGCTCGCATTAGCTACTGTCTATCCAGATCAAAAGACTTGCCATACAGTACCGGTAGAGTATGGGTATGCTGTGGTGCAACCTACTTATATGTGGGCCAATGCGAGGCACATCAATCTGCCAATCCCAGTAGGGGATGAGCTCACAACCCTAGCTGATTCTTTCATGCAACGCATATAGTGGCCAAGGATGAGAATCCTTATACCACCTAGGTCGAGAGCTCCCACATCTGCAGCCACATCAGCTGGTACAGCTTCAGATGGAGCAGCAGCAGCAGCTCGGCTACTGCAGCAACAACAGGATCAGCTACTGCAGGCAGACAATGACCAACAGAGCCAGCTGCCTGAAAATGCCTTGATAGCACATCAGCCTCAGCAGAAGCAGCAGAGCCAGACTCCGCAACAGCAGCAGCAGCCACAGCAGCAGCAGCAGCAGCAGAAGCTCATCAGCAAAACTCCGCCTCAGCAGCAGCTTCAGCAGCAGCAACAGCAGCAGGAGCTAATAAGCAAAACTCCGCCTCAGCAGCAGGAGCCACAGCAGCAGCAGCAGCAGCAGCAACTTGGCCCCCAACCTACGCCTCAGCAGCAGCAGCCACAGCCGCAGGTTGCCAATGTTTGGACTACACAGAACATAAAATACAAGCCTGATGAGCCTATGTTGTCAGAAGAGGCTTTAAAGGCTGCTGGGCCAAGTTGTGAAGCTTTGCATAAGTATGTCATGGCTCAAAGTGCGAAAGGTGCTGATGGCATTCTGGCAAAGTTGGCTGCATCATACTTTGACAATGATAGTGAATTAGACTTCACAATTGGATTCAATGACTTGTATGACCTTTTCAACCTGGATGGCCTGGATGTTAGTTTGTTGAGGTGCTGGACATTGTAAGTTCTTTCACACTAAAACATATATATTCTATAATTTTTACCACAAAGTTCATGCTAACAATTAGTTTATTTGTAGGATAATGATGAAGCAGGCAGAGGATATGAAGTGCAGTGTTGGGTTTTTGGACCCACAGATATTCTCGGCCACAATGATTCAATTCCAAACCAAACATGTAGCAAACACAATTAGAAAGGCTATGAAGCACGACTTCGTGGTGGGTGCCTACAACACCGGTGGCCACTGGGTACTAGTGGTCATTGCAATGAGGTGTAATGTTGTTTGGTACTTAGATTCTGCTAAAACTTGGCCAAAGCGAAAGTTCAAAGATGTCGTACAAGTTGTGAACTGGTAAGAAGGTTTTATTACAAAAATTCCATCTCTTAATGTTTCTAATCAATATTGCTGATCATGCAGGGCATTTTCAGAGCACATTAAGAATGTGAAAACAAAGTCAAAAAGCAAACCTAAACTGGTGCACAAGACAGATTTCCTGGTAAGAACGAGACTTTTTTTTGGATCCCTTCATACGTATTTTGTACTGCCTCAACTTGTGTCATTATGGTACCCTTCATGCAGTGCGCTCAGCAGCCATCGGGGAGCTTACTGTGTGGATTCTATGTTGCAATGAACATGTTGGACCTACTCTCTGACATAAGCATCATGAAGAAGGCTTCTGTAAGTATACCTGCTCAGCCTTGTCTCTGCTCATAGTCTCCATTTGATTTTAGAAACTGATTTTTACTTGTATTCTCATAATAATTTTATTATGCAGGATTACAAAGTTCCCATCGCAGTGGTAGATCAAGGAGCACTAAGGATGCTCCAGGGGATGCTGTACGAGTTCATTCTTAAGGAGATCGTGGACCCAAGGGGCCGCTTCCATAATGGTCCAGCAGCTGCCGTGTGAGTTCATAAACTTGATACTTGTTGCATGTGTATGATGAATTATGAGAAACTTGGAAACTTGATTCAGCTTCCATCTGTATGATGAGATACTTGGAAACTTGATTCACAATCTTGATGTGTAATAGTGTATATATGTTGGAAACTTGATTCACAATCTTGATGTGTAATAGTGTATATATGTGATATGTATATCAATCTGTGTTTGTGATGTGATTGACTGGTGGCTGCCAAATCCTGGCTGGTTCCAGGATGCAGCCAGAAAACTGGCTGGAGCTTGTGGGGGTGGCACAGTAAAGGTAACGGGCATTAAACAACGCCGATTACAAATTAGGAACAGATGGGTGTGATGGGTAACGCCTACTTGTAACGGGCAACTACAATAGACCGTTACCTACATCAATAAAGGTAACGGGCACTACGAAGTGCCCGTTACTAAAACATAAACTTGTAACGGGCCACTACATAAGCCCGTTACAATATCTGACCATGTGGGCCCTGGAATAGACTGTTGGGTGATGGGTAACGCCCTCATGTAACGGGCACTACTATACACCCGTTACCACTATTACATATTTGTAACGGGCTCCAAACCAAGACCGTTACAAAATCTGACCAGTGGGCCCAGAAAGAGACTTTTGGGTCGCCTTTTTGTAACGGGCATCCTATAACGCCCGTTACTTCTTTAGGCATTTGTAACGGTCCATCATACTTGCCCGTTACAATGTCTGACAGTGGGCCCACAAAAGCAGCCATTTTTGGTTGCTGGTGACTGCTATTGGTAACGGTTGTTGTTACAGGCCCGTTACAAATATGTCTTATTAGTAACGGGGATTTGCCCGTTACCTTTGTTCGATTATTAGTAACCCAAAAAGGGTAACGGGTGCATTCCCCGTTACCAATGGCAATCTATGCCCGTTACCTATCTACTGTTCTCACGTAGTGATATACGTACTACATATTTATTTTAGCTAACCAAAATTGATAATCTAAAAGTAAAAGCATCTACAAGTTGATGATATAGTTTATATCTATTAATTAGTATATGCATTTGATTTTATGAAACTAACAAACAAAGCAAATACATATACTGCTTTGTAGCTGCTGTACTAGCTACCAGATAATCATGTACAAGCTTATGCAATGCTTCCAGCTAATTACCTATTCCTCTTTAATTTTTTTCTGTCACAATGTCACTCTCATAATGTTGGTTATGTAAAAACGGAACAAAGCTGAACGGAGAAGTACCTCCACTATGCAGCAATTCCACGTCAAGTTCATGCTAGATTTCTTCAACCAGAAAAGAAGAGCATGCGTGATATAGCACATTACGACTCCATTGGAATAGTCTAATGAGAAGGCTTCTACCCCTCCACTTGTGCATCCTGACTTCTTCGTCGTCCACCTGGCCTAATTTCAGTTATACTAGGTTTTTTAAACGCGGTTTTGACAAAGTGGCATACTGCATATTTTGCTTGTGCGTGTTGCCCTTCCAGACTACCACAGTTCCACCATGGAGATTCACCAAATCCTGATCATGGCAATATGACCATGTCCGGTCTCCAAGTAGAAAGACTTGCATTGTCGTCGTAGGAACCATGGTCGTCATTTTTGCTTGGTGTGGCTTACAGAGTTGTTTCATTTTTTTTGTGGAATAAAAACCAGAGTTATTTCACTATATATTGTACTTTGTGGGGTGAATCATTTTGGACCGCCGATCCACTTGGATGCGTTTTGTTTGAGAAATCATCTCATCCTACATGAGGCGATCCGTCAAATCCATTCCATAAATTTTGGTGGAATGACAAATTTCTCATGTTTATACTAATTATTAGTTTGTAGCGAGTCGATGATGGGTCAACCCATGTCGATCCATTTCCTAAAAAAACTGAAGTAAGAAGACAATGAATCACCTCAATATATCCTCGAACCAAGGCACTCACCGAGTGATTTTATCCAACCATCCAACATAGAGCTCTTATTCAACACTCTAGTATCTGACAATGAACGTACCACTACTGACTATGTAGATGATGTCAGAAGCTCTTTGAAAGAACGACATCATACCTGTTCGGTTGCCTGGTGGCTGGTGCTGATTTGTTGTGAGACTGAAGTACTGCTGGCTGGCTGGTGGCTGATGGTTGGTGCTGATTTGTTGTGAGACTGAAGTACTGCTGGCTGGTGGCTGATAAGCCAAGCGAACAGGCTTCCGATGACATCTATCTATCTATAGCTAATGGTACTATTCTGGTAAGAGAAATTTAATCATGATGGTTTACTGGACCTAATCTACCCTATGGCATGCACAGCTACCATGACGCTGCCGGTCTCCTCTCCAAGAAAGGAATAACGTATATGCATGAATGAGATAAGCACGCCACAAACACGACCGATCGACGAGGGCCAGTGAGGTAGCCGTCGGCATATATTTAATTTATTTGACGTCGATCGGCTGGGGCTATGAGCTAAATTCTTCCCAGGGTTGGGCAGCCGCATTAGCGGCGTCTCACATATACCATGGGCACTCGCATGCGTACATATCAGTACATGCGTCCAGCTGGACAGCAGAGAAGATAGTGATATGGTTGAAACACAGGCACGGATTGGTACAAATATGGCGCCGTCAAGCTAGGGCGTGGCCCAACGGCTTTCACAGGCCAGCAGCCGCTTTTTGCTTTGCTTCGTTTTGTTTCCAGATTTGTTCCTTTCGTGATGACTGATGAGCTGAGCTTTAGTAGTCGCAGTGGTAATAATCATGTCTCTCTAGTCTAGGACGCTGGTAAAAGGAAATTTGCCGAGAGACCCGAAATTTACATATCTAGTCTTTTTTTTATACGAAGAGACCATGTAACTTGCGGCATCCGCACCAATTAGTCAAAGATACATATACAACCATTAAACTCCGCAAATTAATCGTCTAAATAGGTGCACATCAGGTAAAATGAGATACAGGGCAAACAAACAATCTGGGAAACTCATATTTTCAACCACAATAGCTGATCCAGGAATGCAGTCCAAACCAAGAATCAAGTACTCAAATATAGGTACGACAGGGTTAGTGAACTATCGCTGGTCTATAGATATCTTCCACACGTAGTCTGCATACAGTGATTTGCACAAAATATAGCCCATTTCATCCATTGGGGAATGGTAGGAAATCTTCTGAACCTCTTAAGCAACATCGGTAGTGCCTAGAAACTCCAAGGAAAAAGATGGACCTATCTACAACCTAGTGAGGGCATATGCCCCCACTCAATTTCCGATATTTAATGGACATATGTTCCATTTTTAGTGATGTGGTGATATACCAGCGATACTTAACTAACCCTTATGCGAGGTCAACATCAAGAGAATGAAAACGATCAATTACCACATCTTGTTTTGAAAAATTACTTATCCTTATGTCTCTTCGATCCAATTTCATCAAATGATTTAGCTTCAACACTAAGTGGAACCTCACTTATCTTTGTGAAACTTATATCAAGATCTACAGATTCATTAGTTTTTTATGTCCAGCGGGACCCTGTCGACTCTAGTATTCTTCAAACTTAAATACCGCAAAATAACATTTTTCTTCTGCATGCATATATGTGAAAAGTTACTTGTCATCAATATTGTCCCAACCTTCAATATCCAACGAGAAATGATTCATAAATACAAGAGGAATTGGCTCAATGCTAGAGAACGAGCCTGAGAGAAATCCATCTTTTCAAGGAGAGATGAAAGCAAGAGATCAGGACGGTGGAGGGTTATCCTCTATGGTTTTAGAGTGTTATTGCCAGTTTGTTGTTGGTGCCGCCGCTAAGTTCAGCATGACGCTAGTATAAACAAAAACTCCACTTGAAAAACCCCAAAAGTTAGGTACATAGACTTTTTTATACCAAGGGACTATATAACTTCCTGAATCCGCACCAACTGGTCAATGATACACATATAACCATTAAACTCTGCAAATGCCTAAATAGGTGAACATTAGGTAAAATGAGCCACATGGGTAATCAATTTGGGAAGCCCACATTTTCAACCACAATAACTGATCCAAGAATGCAATCCAATCCAAGAATCAGCCACTTAAATATGGGTACGACAGGATTAGTAAAGTATTGGTGATTTATAGATATGCACATCTTCAACACACATAGTCTGCACATGGTGATTTACACGAAACATAGCCACTCGAGACGTTTTATCTATTAGGGAAATGGTAAGAAATGTGTCTGATGTCACCCATAACCTCTTAAGCAATGTATTGTATGAGTGGGAGCCTCCAAGAAAAGGGACGGACCTGTCTACAACATAGTGAGGGCATATGCCCCACTCAATCTATAATATTCAATGGAGGAAAAATAGGCATGTTGGTCCCTCAACTTTGCTCCAAAGGTCAAGTTCGTCCTTCAACTTTCACATTGGTCAATCTACTTGTGCTAATAAAGAACTACGTGTTAGCATAAAACTAATGCGAGAAGTTTGTTTTGCCCTTGGCTCCTCCAGTATAGAAATTTTGGCAAATTTAAAATACAACCGCTTGGCATCAAGACAACATATATGCTCTTGTTTTCTACTATCTAGAAAGCAAGACATTATTGTTGTTCTCTCATTATATTTTAGATCAAGTGCAAATTCACTAAAATATGAAAAATAAAACACTAATTAAATGATACACCTATTAACCTGTGAATCAACATGATGGTGCTCCAAGACAGACCATGTACTGGTTGCTACCACTATTCTCTTCTCAAGTTCATGAGCAAATTCAACCATTGTCTAGCACTGGAATTTCAATTCCTTTTTCGATTACTTCAATTTAGTTTAGAATTTCAGAATGGATAGATTAAAGAGAGCAGCAAGCTGGCATTGACATCTAGCCTTGTATGTGAGTTTAATTGGTTTTGTTGTTGATACTTAAGAATGGGAAAGAATAAGACAAGGGTAAAAATGACTTTTCACATTAGTCACATGCAAGTATGGAGCGCCACATCATCACAAGGACGAGTTTGACCAAAAAATTAAAGTTGAGGGACGAAGTTGACTGATTTGAAAGTTGAGGGACGAACCTGACCCTTGGAGCTAAGTTGAGGGACCAAAATGGCTATTTTGCCTTCAATGGACATGTGCCATTTTTAGTAATGAGGTGATAGCCCAGCTAATAGAAGGTCGTGCTCAACTTTTGGCCTAGGTTCGCCCAGCCAGCCTGCAATGTATTTTATGAGACTAAAGTTTAGACCAATTTTGGATAATGATAGAAATTCATAACAGAAAACTCTGTTAATGCATTGTAGATTATAATACTATTGCAATTACTATCAATTCTAGAGATCCGCTGAACTTGACAGTTGTTATTTCCAGTTTGTTGTTGGTGCCACCGCTAAGTTGAGCATGGTGCTAGTATAAACAAAAACTCTGCTTGAAGATACCCGAAAATGTACAAATCTAGTGTTTTTTCATACGAAGGGACCATATAACTTCCGGCATCTACATCAAAGATTCATATAACCTTGAAACTGTGCAAACCTAGGCTTTGGATTCTGACCTATCATTATCCAAAATTGGTATATCCAGAATTCGCATTCTGGATATACCAATTTTAGTCTGATGATCATCATATAACCTAGACTTTAGTCTGATGATCAATAGTTTAGCCTGCAATGTTATATGAATTCTGGATCTTTGGGCTAAAGTTTAGCCCTTGTCACATCGGATGTTCGCATGGTAATTAGAAGAACTAAATATGAGCTAATAATAAAACTGATTGCAGAAGTCCTGGGCTAATTCGTGGGTTACTGTAGCACCACATTATCAAATTATGGACTAATTAGGATTAATAGATTCATCTCGCGAATTAGCCTCCATTTGTGTAATTAGTTTTATAATTAATTTATATTTAATACTCTTAATTACCATCGAAACATGCGATGTGACAGGGCTAAACTTTAACCCTGCCGGATCCAAACGGGGCAGGTGCACATAAGGATTGATTTATACGTCCTTTAGTCAATCTAGACTAAAACATTAGCCGTATTTCTCTCCCCCTTTCTATAAGGTTTTGGGAGCAACTTTAACTTATCAGTCCATCGGTCAATATTGTAGTAGCAACAGTTAAATGTCGTTAAAGTTGGATCAGATGCACATTCCCTTTTACAATAAGAAGGCTTTGACCGAATGGAGGAAGAACCACTTGCATCCTGATATAGTTAGTTTCTCTCTTTTTTTTTTTACTGTCTCAGGTGATCTTGCCTTTCACACTAGTACTAGGCTAGTCTACTACGGCGGCTGCCCAGAAGAAGCTGACGGCCTGATCGAGACTAGTTCTTGCGCCGCCTGCTACTCGGGAACATCAGAGGCATGCATGTGCAGATCCGGCCAGCACGGCGGCATGGCTCACGGCCGGCGGGCGACTGTTCTGGCCGCCGTCACACTTCCATGACATGCATTGCCCAGTCCTCTCGCAGACTCAAGTCCATGTGAGGTTTGACTCAAATCCGTTTTGGTCACCCGGCCCACACGATCGATCACACACACATAGGCCGCCGCTTCGCGTGCTCTGCTTCTACACGCGTCGACCCTGCGTGTGCCGCCGTACATGCAGTTCGGCAACCTGGTCTCAGATGGTTGGTTGGTGAAGGAGAAACTAACGAGAGCAGCAGTGCGTGAACGTACGATGAGGGTTACGTTTCTTCGTCCTCGTGCACCCCTCCTCAGTGCCAGCTAGATGGCAACTTGGATTATGGAGTGTGGAGTCAAGTCCAGGGCTGATCAAACCGGTTTGGTATAGCAAGTCTAGCTAGGATCACACATGTGCATTTACTAACTAATGAATATACACAAAAAAATCTAGGAATGGAGAAGAGCGGATGACCAAGAATGTTGACCTAGCTAGTGTGCTGCTCCCATGATCCTACCAGTACAAGAGCTTTCTTTGTTTCTTCCTCTCTTTTTTTTGAGGCGTATTTCTAGCATTGGTGTACTAGCATTCATCAGCTCCCCATTTTTGCCTACAGTAGTAGTACTACGCGTGCAGATGAAACGGGTGACTTTATTGCAAAAAGGAGGCGATAGCCAGGTGTTGGGCTTGGGCCTGACCGCCTGAGTTGTCAAATGAAGGCCCAGTCAGATAGGTCCGTCAGTCCATCCAGCCCAGCTTGGACTGAGACTGATGTGTCCATCAGAGCATATTACATTGGGCCGAGGGCCCGAGGCCATGCTTCAGTCTAGGACTCTACTGGTTTAGTTACGACGCACGCCATCTGACAAATAATGCATAGGCCTGTTTGGCAGAGATCCAATCAGCTTCAGCTCCTCCTGACCATGCACTGTTTATGCTACTGTTTACTAGAGCTGTTTTTTTCTCTTCTATCTCCTGCTCTCACAGAGCCGGGTGAAGCCACTATTTTTGACTTCGCCAGCTCTAACTCCTTGAGCACTGTAGCAAAGAGCTGAAGCCACAAGGAGCTCTACCAAATGGGGCCTAGGTATACATAGTTACTCCTCCGTCGCATAGGATTCAAAATTTGTTTTAAGATAAATGTCTATTTTGCTTTCCAATACAACTCTCTGTCTCTTTCCTCTTGTTATCCCTCTTCGTTTTCTGTGTATTTTTTTTATTTTTTTTATTCTTCCTTAATTACTGTGCCCAGCACCCACTTAACTATTTTTTCATTGTGGGACGGAGGAAGTACAACATACTATAAGAAAGATAGAGTGCCACACGGTTACACGTTGTACTACCTTGTGCCCAAGAAATGTCACCGTCAGGAGAGAGAAGAAGGCCCGCCAGGGACTTCAACTATCGCATGCAGTTGGCGCCGTGTCGCACCTGGATGGCTAGACCAATTTGGTCGCTGGCTCGCTGCCACGGTATACATGTAGCTATTCTGATGGTTTTTTGGGGCATGCTAATTAGGGCGCGCTCCAGAAGACACCTAGTGACCGATTACCGACGACTCTTCCTTCTGAACTTCTATTTTTAGAAAGTTTAGATTCCCGCAACTTTCCATTTTTTGAATATCTAACTTGTGCATAATATTTTTACTAACAAATTCTTACATAATATTTTTTAATCACAACTTTCATGGCATGCTTATACGCATAACTTCTACATAAAGTTTAAAAATGACAACTTTAAGTTTTCATTTGTAGATAACTTATATGTATTACTTTTACTATAGATATGTAACTTTTGCAAATCATTTCTTTTGGTCAACTTTTTGGTGGGTAGGTTTTTAGTGTAACTTTCACCATATATATAACTTTTAAGTATAACATTTTTCTGATTACTTATTAGAGGACAATTCTAAGCACAACTTCCATGAGGATGTTATCGAGAAGATTAAGAAACAAAAAATATATAAGGTAAAGGAAAAACTGAGAAAAAATAATACTTGGTATTATAAAAGATAATATTTGTGGTGCGCGTGTGCGGACGTATGTGTCTTGTATGGAAAAGAAAAATAAAATTAAAAAAGTAAATAAGTAGTAAGACTGTCACGTGGATGCGTACTTGTTGACGGACTGGAAGGTTGTTATCCTCCTCGCGTGCTACCAAATGTCCTCACACGCAAGGGTGGAATTTGGAGTTCTGGGTTTTTCCATACCCACGCATACAACAAATAATTGACCAACACATGGTGACCAGTGACAGATCCGTGCTTGAGCTGTCAGAGGGCTCTCCTCTTCTTTCTCCTCCCCCCGCCCTCTTTCTTCTTTCTCATTTCTTCTCCACTTCCACCACCTCTTACTGGTTAGGCCTTGTTTGGACAGAGGTGGATTGGAGGAGAATGAAGGGTACTGAGAGATAAATGAACTAATTTTCCCATCAATACATCCCATTCCCCTTCAATCCACTCGTTTCGCCAAACAAGCCCTTGGGGGGAGCGGGCGAGGCAGGAACCACCCTAGTCCCTTGATAGAGGTTTTTGGCTCGGTTTGGTTCATGATGAACTTGCATGTATGAACTGCGCAAGATGCATGTATTCTCATGAACATCTTGGATGAACAACGCATGTCAGAAGTTCCCCTATTTCACATATAGGTTGAAATTGGAAGGCAGAGCTAGAGTTTCACACTCACACCATGCGATGACAAAGTGAAGTTGGTCCTTTTCTTTTTGCTCTGCCTTTTTTATATACTAAGTGAAATCTTAGCTAATTAAAAGGATGAACCACCAATGTTAGTCCTGAAATGTAGTGTGGCATGGTTTTTTGAGAACACTTTTGACGCATATTTTATTAAAAGAAAAAAGAAATTCAGATTTTCAAAATTAGGGGGGTGGTTGGGGGAGGGGAGGAGAAGAACTCAAATGCAACAAGGACGCAACCAAAATACGCACTAGCTAGATGTGATGGACGCTAATGCGACCATGCCATGGGCTGAGAGAAACGTCCTCATGCATAGATCTTCTCTACAAGCAAGCGACCTCTGGAAAAACCTACACCAGGAAACTATGTAGTTGTTGGTGACGAAGGTAAGACCATCGGATTAAGTAGTTAAAGAAGAAAAGGATGAAGTAAAACATTGAGAAAAGACAAATATTCAAGCTCTCATGGATTGCATTAAAAAATCAAACCCCCTACATAGAGGGGGTGAAGCCCTTTTTATAGGGAGACCAACGAACAATTATCATCCCAGTTTGACCATTGTAAACCCAGCATGTCCCTCATAACACATGTACAAAAATATCCATGAGGTTCCTAGAGTAAAATTACAATGTAGTCAAATTCTAATAGTCTTTCTCTTCTAAGATCACGTCATGAAATCTGGGAGGTTCATGCTTCCCTTGCTTGCTTCTGCCTTAAACTTTGGTTTCTCATCCCTTGCAAATGGTTTCCAGGAGGTCAAGTATTAGCCCCAAATGTCGGACGCTGGTGATGACTACTGCACAATCAAATCGTCGGAAGGCATCATCTGCTCGATCTAGTGCGGCTCCTTGGCAACTCCTGCGATCTATGTTATGAATTTCCTGTAAACATGGGAGAAACAAATGATGGAAATGACCAAAGGTCAACCTGGTGGTCTCCACCATATTTTTGCCCAAAGGTTCGGTTTCAAAGATAATTTAGATCGAGCACTCCCCTCAGGGGAAAGGGCCGTATCCAACAGGTCGTCCCTCGATAAAATTTTGGTCAGACCCTGGAATAAAGCCACCTCTACACTGTTGGTGAAGGCCCAAAGTCTCATTTTTGGGTTGAAAGGTAAATTTGACCGGGCTCGGTTTTCAACATGGATAGTGGTTTATTTACCCCTTATATAAGGTGGGGTGTTCCTGGATTTAGTGTTTTTATTATTGGACCAGCTTTTCATGACCCTTGAAGCCTTTTGCTGATTTTAATGCTTTAAAAATCATGATTAAGATTAAGAATCTCATATAGAGGGAAGAGTATGGCAAGGACCAAGAAAACAACACAGTTGAACCTAGAGTGTGAGAGTCAGAGTGCTTCTCATGAGGCTAGGATCCAAGGTTCTAAGCTTGATGTGGAGGAGATCATTGTAGAGGTTGAGGAAGCATATTTCCCTCCTACTATTAGGTTCGGTTGTTCAAAGGTGTCGCCGGCCATACTTTTTTTTATGAAGACAAGGGCTACTTAAGTCCTAGAATAAGTCAAGCAGCTGAGGCTGAATACTTGGTTTTTCCATGATCTTTTCATTGCTAAGCTTTGACTTTCCCTTGCGGGAAAGGGTTGTAGAAATCTTATCCAGGTACAATGTACAACATCATCAACTTACTCCTAACTCAAGTGTTCAATTATGTCGGTATGCGTATTTTATGATATGCAGTGGTGGCCAGATCGTTGTTAACACCTTCGTGAAATATTACAAGCTCAATGTCCATTCAAAGTGAGTTACGTTTCCGGATAACCCTAGAAATGTTTTAACATGCAATATGGTTGTTGTACTTTTGTTCCACGGATCGACAAAAGGAAATATTATCAGGATGCTATCTCCTACTTTTTGAAGAACTAGCAAAGGTGCCAGTGCGACATGCACGGATTTTCAGAAAACCTAGTAAAACAAATAATAATTCTAATCTATATGTGCCATAAACATAACAACCAAATAGACATAACTCCAAAACATATTAGCCAAATGGACACAACTCCATATTTATAGGACATTTTCAGTAACCAATAATTTTCTCTATATAGGACACTTATCATCGTAGTGATGACCTTTGTGGCACAAGAATAGGACAACCCTTCAGTATACAGCTTCAACCATGTGGGAAAAACTGCAAAAATACTTCTGTAAGATGCAGCTGAAAACAAAAGAAGAGAAACAAAAGGCTAATTGAGGCTATAAAGAAAGGATAAACATATCGTCCTAATTGTTGGACATACAGAACTCTTCCCAAAAAATGTTGCTCATCACCTAGAGGCAAACAGTTTAAATAGCTCCTCTGGGCTGTGCCTATTAACTTACAAAATATTGACACTGAAATATTCTGTTCTTCTAATTTTCAGAAAGGATGAAAAGTACAGACCAGCCTATAGCAATTGGGTGCATAATGCACAATTCATCAGTATCAGATTTTGTAGCATCCCAACCACTGGTGGGATCCGACCACAAAGGGACTTGTTGGACAAATTGATGAAATGAAACAAAATGTGTCCACATTACTCCAATAAATAATCCGACCACAAAGGGACTTGTTGGACAAATTGATGAAATGAAACAAAATGTGTCCACATTACTCCAATAAATAATGTTGATATATTAGGGCTAAAGAATAAAGATATGATATCTTGTTATGCTCCAATAAATAAATATGTGAGTATCCAAAATAATATCAGGTATGCAGTGTAGTCTCGTAATTTATGTCCTCTGAGATCCCACGCTAGGTTTGATATCTATCCATAGGCTAGAATAAATATCTAAGTATGAGAAGAGAAATTTATTGTTCACGGTGTATACAAATTAAAAAGCACTAATTGTTGGGCTCTTCCTTCATTTTCTAGTTGCATTATTGTTGGCGGTCGTTAATGGTACACTTTTAGTGCTGATTTGGCGGTGTTTTTGGACTAATTCATATACTAACACGCCACTTGGCACTTGAAAAAACCCCGTTTTCGCATATGCATATATTTTTGGAGGATTTGTGTTTACGCAGGATTTTGGGCTATTTTGGAGCACATTTGGACAAGACCAAAGACCAACGATTATTCAAGGCCCAGAAGCTCTAAAGAAGCCCATTCATGCTCTACTCCAACGGGCCATCCTCCAACAAGAATTAATTGAAGATAAGGCCGGGATACTTCGGGATCAAGAATATATCAAGACCCATCCATATCTCAGAGCAAACGACGTCCAAAGGCCACATGACGCGGAAACAGGAATTCATATCTCAGAGCAAACGACGTCCAAAGGCCACATGACGCGGAAACAGGAATTGAGAAGGTGCAAGAAGACTTGGAGACAAAGCTGGAGCCAAGACGGGCCAAAAAGGGCCTAGGCCGGCCGGCCCAACCCCTTTCTGCGTCGCCTCAACCTCCCCTTCGAGCTAGGGTTTCCTCAGTGCATAAATACCTCCAATACCCGACAGCAAGCAGAGCCATTCACCAGAAGTCGACGCGAAGATGGACACACACCGAAGGAAGCCGACGACCGCCGCAAGTTCTCAAGGTTGCCTAGGAGATGGCTTAGGCCATGCCCTAGCCGCCATGGTTGGCCCTGGGTGGTGAAGCCATGGCGGAGTTCCGAAGCCATGCCTTGAACTCATCAAGGCATTTGTACATTCAACATTTGATGGTGATATAAATCATTCTTTGTCTCTACTTTGATCTACTATGATTCATGCTTATTCGTATGTGTAACTACCATATGCCCTTAGTAGGATTAGATCTAATCATGGTGATTAGTCTATGTCTTACGGATAGATCGTAGTAATGCATAGGAAGACGGCGTGATTATCCTCGTGTGGTGACAGCATACGGGAGGAAAAAGGACGAACAAACATGTAATATTGAGTAGGATCGACGACGAGTACCATGGGAGTTGTTGCGCGGCTACCAAGAGGAGGAGCTTTGAGTAAAGAGCACTTGGTGGGCGTTTGAGGTAAAGTTGAGAAATCCTAGGCGCTGACGCGCACCTCGCAAGGGCGTCCATGGGAAAGTTCTTAGAGATGACTCTTTATCATGGTATGAGATTAGATTGGTTACCACTTTGGCTGAAGTTGCAACTAGAAGATGGTAGGCTTGTGCTATCTTTGGTCGTGTTACCTCGTGTCGGGTGGATGAGATTCATTCATAATATTCATATCAAACTCATGTTCACCTTCACGTGCAATCTATGCTTAATGTTAGGATTAGATCTGTTTGGCTAGATAGAAAACTCTAGGTAGTTCTTTGTCGATCCACGGATTGATAACTTTGGATTGAATACTCTAAGGGAAGAGCTACAATGATCCATGCGCTTGCAGTTCACAATTGACGCATCTAAGGACCGTCAACAATTACTCCACTCATATGCATCACCATCCAACCTATTCTCAAGTGTCGGGTATCAATATTAAGGATACACTATGTAAGAAAGCAAGATAGGAGACGCGGAAATTCCGCGTCTCCATTTTTGCATCTCTGATGACTAACCAAAGGAGACGCTGAAAAAACGCGTCTCCTTTACTAAGAACACAAGAGACGCAATTTAACCGTGTCTCCGAACTGTCTCAACCAGCGTCTCATCTGGTAGTTAAGAGAGACGCACGTGTTGTAAACCCGCGTCTCCTTTTGGTTGAGCCAAAGCAGACGCATGTTGTAAGCCAGCGTCTCCTTTTTGTTGTGCCAAAGCAGACGCGTGTTGTAAACCAGCGTCTCCTTTTGATTGTGCCAAAGGAGACGCTTGTTGTAAACACGCGTCTCCTTTTGGTTGTGCTAATGCAGACGCTTGTTGTAAACACGCGTCTCCTTTTGGTTGTGCCAAAGCAGACGCGTGTTGTAAACCCACGTCTCCTTTTTGTTCTGCCAAAGCAGACGCTTGCTGTTAACCCGCGTCTCCTTTGGTTATGCCAAAGCAGACCCGTGTTAAGAACACGCGTCTCCTAATCTTCCTTTATAGGCTCAATGTGCCCTCATTTAGCACCTTCCAGCTTGGTCATAAGAAATCACAGAATACACAGAATACATAAGAAATCACATAATACATAGAATACATAAGAAATCACAGAATACAGATATCACATACATCGGCAAGCTCACATCACTGGCATCTCACAAAATTCTCACAAGAAATCACATCACTGGCCTGTCCCGAAATTCACAGGAACCTTCAGCATCTCACAAGTTAATGAAGACTACCCAACATCTCACAAGTACAAAGACTACCTAAAGCATTGTTCATCTATCATCTCAAAAACTCACATGAACACATTGTTCATCATGTCACAACATCATTGATAAATTTGGTTAGCTAGAGGTTGGAGCAGTGAAATTCTCCTTTCTTGGGGATCATCTGCATGATGATGAATGAGGCAATTTTTTCGCGAACGTGTTCCAGGTCAACATTGCGGAGGGGGTTTGTCATCACCTCAAATTCCTGATCGGAGGAAAATATAACAAAATTCAGCACACATACATGATAACCGGACATGTGCATTGGTAAAGTACTACAAATCTTACAGAAAAAAATTCTAAAATAGGCAAGACCCATGTCTGATGCAATCTAGGTGGAAAAGAATTCAATAACCTTGAAACCCTACTCATCCCTATGAGCAAGACCAAGGATTGAAACAGTCAATCAGCCTTGATTGTGATCTGCCGAGAAATCACCAAGTACTGAAAACTACTAAGAATAGCCACGAACTGACTCAAAATGTGTACATAGCCTTATCTGACAAGGTCAACATACATCCGCCTTATCTGACAAGGTCAACATACATCTCAGAAATTCTACCAAGTGCAGTGCCCAAACCACTTTACATCTCAGATCAAGAAAGGTAATGGAAATAAAAATTAAGTACCTCAGGATCAGCTTTAAAAGCCAGTAATTCTATTGCTTTCAACATGTGATAGGCAGCATAGAAGCTGCAGGCGTTCCCGGGTTCTTGTTGGTGGCACTGAAAAAATATAAAGACAAAAACTACTGAGAAGAAAGGAACTCAAGTTTCAGTATTAGCTTTCACAGGCAGGTACCATACCGCAAACTTTACGACATGTTCCAAGTTGGTATTGTCCAACTTGTTATTGCTGCTGCAGTGGAAAATAAAAGCCCTATAACAAACCATATGCAACATTGGTTAGGGCTCTTGTCGATAAACTCTGCAGAGTTTGTTGAGCAAAAAAGCTGTAGGTGAGAACTTACTCATTAAGAACCTATTTCAACCTTCTATGATCACGCCCTCTAGACCTCAATGAATCAAAATACAGGACCTTTTTCCACTTTGGAATGACTACAACTAGAACCCAGTGGCCATCATAGTTATGTGCAAACATGATCAATTTCTTTTTAGCATGTTGTTGTAAGGCATTTGTAAGATATTCCACCACATAAGATTTGTTACTACTTATAGTGGACAAGGTCATGACTTCAGGATCAAGGAAGCCCACAGGCACAACCTTTGCCTTGGTTTCTACAATCATGGCCCTAAGATTAAGAAAAACAAAGTCATGTGTTAAGCTACATCAGTAAAAGCACATTTAGATAGAAAATGATTAGTGAGAAGCAGATTAAAGTTTGAAGCAACTTACAATGTGAAGCATCTTACAAGTGACACATCCAAAGCATCTATCTTGAAGAGGTCATACAAGTCATTGAGACCCACATAACACTTGACCTCATCTGTTCTCAGAAAATGGCAACGCTTGTATGTCGGGGGTAGACCCCCAGGGGTACCCAGAAGGCGGATTGGCCCAACCAGCAAGGGGCGGCCCAATCCGAGTGCAACTAGATCGGTTTGTCGGACTGGGTGGCCCACCAGTCGGGCGAACCGGATGGGCGCGACGACGCGCGCGGCAAGGAAAGAAGACGGCGTATCCCGCAAGAAGCTCGGAGATCAAGATAAGTTAGCCGGAATTATAGGGAAAGATATCTGTAATCGTTATAGGATCGAATCCTTGTATTTCGGGTAGGTTACGATCTCTAGCCGACTTGTAACTCAAGGCAGCCGGACTATATAAGGCGCCTTGAGACCCCCCTCCAAACACGAACAACATCTACAACCCACGATCATACAACCCTAGGACAGAACCCAACTACGGAGATCCTTCAGGAACTTCATACACAGCAATACAATCGCCGCCAACACAGGACGTAGGGTGTTACGTCATCTCGACGGCCCGAACCTGTTCAATCCTTGCGTCTTGTGTTACCATCGACTTCTGATCCTCGATCTGTCCCTCAACAAATAAACCACGTAGGCTACCCTGTGTGGACTGCCGGGTCCAAACATCCGACATTGTATGAGACCACTATCACCAAATCCTTGTTCTTTTGCTTACAACATTCCATGTAGTATTCATGGAGAGCAATTGTTGCAGGTCCAGCACTCTTGAGTTCAGCAGCAGTAAGAATTGGCTGTCCAAATTTGAAATTTGGATTTTCATTTGTCCACACTGTTGACACTGTAGCAGGTTTGTCCTTCTTGGCAGCCTTTTGAGAGCTTTTGGGAGGTTGCTTCTTAATTGCAGCCTTTGTAGAGCTTGTTGTGAGCTTCTGCTTCTTTGAGGTGTTTGGTGCAAGTTGATTGGCTGCAGCAGTGTTATTCTTTGGAGGACCAGTTAGAGCACTCTTTAATGCTTCTGCAAGTTCGCTTGCTGGAAGAGTCATGGCTGCTGCTGTTGCACGTTCCTTCAAAGGGGGGACATTGGGAGCACTTTGGGCTGGTGCTGCTACAGTTTGGGCATTGGGAGCACTAGTTGCTGGTGCTGAATTTTCCTTTGAAGGCAGAATGGGGGAACTCCTGGATCCACCACATGCACCATTTGTGCTATCTTTTGGCCTTGGCTGCTGTTGTGGGAATGGAAGCTGTGCCACAGTTTGTGAAGGAGCTTTTTCCTTTGGTACTTCCTTGACAGCAATGTGACTCATCTTCCACTGTATTCTCTGGAGAACAGCTTCTCCAAGTGTCATGATCTCATCATTAGGAGCGAATTCTAGCACAACATCTTTATAGGCACTTACTACATACTCCACTTTGACCATTGCACATTCTTGATTAATCGGGACTGTATGTAGGTCAGTTTGCTTAGGATAAACCTGACCCCATGCGGCCTCAACTTAGTGACCAGCAAAGATGATTAGTAGGGCACATGGTGTGGGCTCTGTCAATTGGTCTATACTATCTCCGCCTAGTTCTGGAGCCACATCGATCTTAATATCATCCAAAAGACCTCCATTTTGCTCCCCAACTGCAGTCTCAGAAGCGGACGCGCAGGTGCTCCTCCGTCTAGGTGAAGGGCTTGGGTTCCTGGAAACTGGCATAATCTGCAATCCTTGGGCTGCAAGGATGGACATGGCCTCCTGTGTCACCTCAATCCTGAATTCATTCTTCATCGTTTCATATGATTTGGTCCTCTTCCTCTTTCTGTACATACTCACATGCTGAGGCCATGCATACTTCCAGCCCTGGTAGCTGGACACACCACGCACGCGACCTAGTTGTTCTGGGCCCAAGCACTGAGTTAGCACATCATTCTCCCTGAACCAATTTGATATTCCTGAAGATGAGGCATGTGCATTCTTTTCTTGGATGTCTTCAGCCAATTTACGATTTGATTCTTTGTTCCACTTGATCTCGGCAACACCATCTTTCACATCTAGCCTACTCCTTCCTCGTAGCCAAATCCTGGGCCACCCTTCAGGATAGACATCCCATGGGTTGTGGATACCTAGAGCCATTAATTGGCTGTCCTCTTGCTCCCATTGTGCAAATTTCTCAGCATAACCTGCTGGACCCATGTTGTGCTCGTGTGTGTTGCGTTTTCAAAGCGCTGTCATTTTGTCACTATCTGCTAGGGCCTCTTCAGTTTCCTGCATCTGCACAAACTCTCTCCAATCTTCTGGCTTGATAAACGGGTGCTGCAGAAATAGTTCACGCTCTTTTCTGATAAAATTCCGCCTTAGATTACTTTTGAATGTTCTCCATGCCTTGGCTGTTAACTTCATGAAAAGGTTGAACACCGCCTGCTTCATCTCTGGCTGGAACTCTAAGAATGGCTGCACATACTCATCAAACAAGAACCACTTGTAATTCCTGGTTAGAGTTTTGATTCCTGGCATAACCAAAGACAGTTTCTGTCTACCAATGAGGCCACAAAGCGCCCTGAACCTGCGCTTTTGTTTCAAAGATTTTGGCATCCCCCATTCCTCAATCTCAGTCACTGTCATCGTGTCAGTTGGCCACTTGGTGAATGTCCTTGGCTCTCTGACTCGGTGCACAGTCCCATTTTCAGTGTCGTAATCATCTTCCTCAGCTTCAGAGTCTCTTTCACAGTCAGGGTCATCGCCAAATAAATAGTCGGCATCAGATGACACCATTTTAAAGAGGCAGAGGTTGGCTGGCTGGGTTGCCGATTAGTTAGTTGTTCAACTTGCAAAGAATAAAACTGGGTACATGCAAACAAGAGCAAAAGCTACAAGTTTAAATGACTTTAAACAATACTGCTAATTAAGGAAAACTATGATTTAACTTAGTTTGATGATTGAGTGAACCATGTAGTGCCAGAATATATGATAACCAAAAATAAATAAACAGAGCAATAAATAGAAGAAAATGTATCATATATGCCAATAAATTGAACTATGACTATAAATTGAGCATCCTGATGATTGGGTGAACCATGTAGTGCCACCACACCGGGAGTTACAGGGCACAAGCGATACGGAATAAAACCGCCCATGCCACAAGCCACTCAGGTGGATTTTAGTTAGCAATGCTTACACGGTTCAAGTGATCATCAGGCTAATTAACTAGAATATATTCAAGCATGTTCCTAAATTAAAACATCCTAGACAGACAGGCCTGTCTCTGAGCCTCTGATCAGGCAACAATTTAAGGCACATGCAAAATTATACAGCTACCAAGAACCACAAAAAGAATTAAACATCAATTATACTATCCCAGAATATATGATAACCAAAAATAAATAAACAGAGCAGTAAATAGAAGAAAATATGTCATATATGACAATAAATTGAACTATGACTATAAATTGAGCATCCAGCCTGATGATTGGGTGAACCATGTAGTGCCACCATGCCGGGAATTACAGGGCACAAGCGATACGGAATAAAACCGCCCATGCCACAAGCCACTCTGGTGGATTTTAGTTAGCAATGCCACATAGTGTGAATGTTTCCTTCTTGTACCCGTCATAGGCTTGAATACCATCTATCCACCGTATTTTTAGATCATCCACCTGTGGTCTTAGGTAGACATCGATGTTTATCCCAGGCTGATGTGGACCTGAGATGAGAATTGACATCATCATGTACTTCCTCTTGTTGCAAAGCCAGGGCGGGAGATTGTAGATCGACAGTAGCACTGGCCAGACGCTGTGGGAGCTACTCATGTGGCCAAATGGGTTCATCCCATCAGTGCTTAGTATGAACCGAATATTTCTTGGATCATTTGCAAAATCTTGATACTTAAAATCAAAGATGTGCCATTGTGTCCCATCTGCTGGGTGCCTTATGAAATCATCCTTCTTGCGCCCCTCCTTGTGCCAGCGCATTAGTTTAGCATCCTTGCTTGTTGCAAACAGATGTCTCAAGCGTGATATTAATGGAAAATACCACGCCACCTTCTGAGGAGCCCCATGGACCCTCTTCTCATCTCCCCCATCATTCTTTCGTTTGTATCGAGGAGCTCCACACTCTGGACATTCGGTTGCCGCTGCATGATCGCCACGGAACAGGACACAGCCATTCTTACAGGCATGTATTTTCTCCACCTCCAATCCCAAAGGACAAACATTCTGCTTAGCCTCGTAGGTGGTCATGGGTATCTCATTATTCTCCGGAAGCATGTCCCTAAGCAGATCCAACAATGCCTTGAAACCACGATCGGTCATATGATGTGTGGCCTTTAGCTAGAGGAGCTTAAGTGATGTGAATAGCTTTGTCCATTTTCCCTTACAGCTAGGACAGTGTGGGGTATTCATATCCGTCACTAGCTTTTTTAATTTCTTCAATTCTAAACTATCATACCCACCATACCCTAGGGCGTCACGCACCATCTCCTCCAATTTGTCTCCAATTTGTCTGCTATATTGACATAGTTATCACCGATAGTAACTAGGTCATCTTGAGAAAGATTTTGGCCTGCAGTTTGACTGTCATAGTTTGATTCACCACCAGTCTGAGAGCTATAAAAGTGAGGATGTCCTTCATTAACATCCTCACAAGTGTTCTGCTGATTTTCAGAGGTGTGGTCTTCAGAGCTATATTGACCCATACAACCAGCCTGCAGGTCTCGGTCATTAACTCCACCCTCGCCATGTTGGTTCCAGCAATAGTAGTCATCCATGAACCCCCGGATGATGAGATGAGCATGCACATGCAAAGAACTAGAGAACTTTGTGACATTCTCACAATCCACACATGGACAACACATGGTTGACTTGCCCTTATTTGACTTGTCCGCCTCTGCCACGAACATGAATGACTTCAGACCATTTAAGTACTCTCCACAATTCTGGTTCTTAAGATACATCCAGCTCCGGTCCTCCATCTACACAGCCATGCAAGAAAATTGCTAAATATCCAAGAAAATACTTACGACATCACTGAAACATACATTTTGGAGGGAGGGAGGGATGGTACTGACTATACATCCCATGAGGGTGGAGTGACGCCGCAGATAGTGGAGCTGTAGAGGGAAGTGGATGGCGACGACCTAGAGGCAGTTGTGGTGCTACTGCACATTCATAAGATCACCAAAGAATCAATAACTGCACACACAAATCGATCACCTTTGCAAGCTCTATGTAGCTAGAGCACACAACAGAGACTATCAGAGATGATGTCGTCATCACCTTGGCTTTGCAACAGCTTCATGCTGCAGTACCGATGACGCGAGAGATGTCATCGCTGCGATGAGGAGGCAGAGAGCGCTGAAAGGACCTTGATGTCACCTAGAGGGGGGTGAATAGGTGTTTCTGCAAATTACAAAAACTTAACCCAACTGTCAGCACTGGAACCGGTCAGACCGATTTCCTCTCACAACAGGGAACCAAATATGCACAACCCCTTAAAACAATTCTAGCACAAACCACTTTGCACAATAAGCTCCACCAGGTGTTTACAAGTATATTTATGAAGCTTCTGCTCACAGCACAAGTATGCCAAAGTAGAGATATGCGGAATTTACAAGTAAATGCTAGAATTGATAAATGTAAGTAAATGGAGACAACACACAATGATTTGTTTACCGAAGTTCAGATTCACCGCCTGCACCAAGCAGCCATGAAGGCACGGTGAATCCTAGTCTCCGTTGAGGTGCTCACGAAGAGCCAGGTTGTCACCTAACCCTTTCCTCACCCAATCCACCACCAAGGTGACTTGAGTTTACTTACAGATTTCCTCACCAAGAGGATGGGTGATACAAACTTCCGGGGCACAACCCCACACGAAATGTGTGCTCCATGGCGACGCCTAGCCGTCTAGGAGCAAAGCTCTAAGAGTAACAAATGCTTCACGAGTTGCACGATGTCACCACAAGTGCTCAACGTCAGATCGCTCACACAAGCTCACACACAAGTCTCTCTCTCTCTCAACCCAACTCTAAGAATCTCACAAGGATGCTCAAGTCTCACAAAGAGAGGTTGGGGAGAGCTCAGTTAGCCTCAAGAAGGTGTTAGAAATGCACAGAACCAGCAGCCCCTCAAAGAGGAGCTCTTGGGTATAAATACCCAAGCCCAACAAAACTAGCCATTTTTCTGTCAGACAAAACCGGTCAGACCGGTTTGCCAAACCTGTTAGACAAAACCGGTCAGACCGGTTTGCCAAACTCAACTAGCCGTTAGACAGTCAGAGGCCAGGAACCGGTCAGACTGGTCCCCAAAACCGGTCAGATCGGTTTTGGCCTGAAACCCCCACTAAAGTTAGTTTCACTCGATTAGACTCTCATGGGTTTGACTTGAACACTTTCAGTGAATGTCTATCAACCAATGTTGCATCTCTCTTGATAGTACGGCATACTTATACTCAAGACATATAAATAAATCATATTTCAATCACTTGAGCTTGTATGTTGAGAGTCATGCCAATACTTGAATATTCTTCACTTGAGGGCTTTCAACATTGTCTATCATCTGAGCAGATCAACCTTGAGCTAGTGACTTAGGATTTTCCGTCACTTACTTTTGAGTTCACTTTAATCCATAAGTCACTTCCTTTATCAACCATAACATATATATATGCATTGCAATGCCTCTCATGACAATACTTGGATATGATACTTCGAAACTCCCCGGATACTAGATACTTCACCTTAGCATTGCGCACATGGTTGTAAGTCGTCATAGCCAAAGCTTGCTTAGTCCCTCGCTCTAGTCATCTCATTTTGTTTCTTCATCACTTACCCTTGCATCATCAAGTTTAGCTTTGCTTTGCCATTGAGTGAATTCTATTTGAAAGACTCTTCAAATGGTTGTTCTTGATTGATAAAGAATATCCCACATAATGCAAGCTTCCAATCATGAGGACCAATATGTAAC
>CM014277.1:54768455-54825338 GCA_004135705.1 Alloteropsis semialata
GGTTTTGGCCTGAAACCCCCACTAAAGTTAGTTTCACTCGATTAGACTCTCATGGGTTTGACTTGAGCACTTTCAGTGAATGTCTATCAACCAATGTTGCATCTCTCTTGATAGTACGGCATACTTATACTCAAGACATATAAATAAATCATATTTCAATCACTTGAGCTTGTATGTTGAGAGTCATGCCAATACTTGAATATTCTTCACTTGAGGGCTTTCAACATTGTCTATCATCTGAGCAGATCAACCTTGAGCTAGTGACTTAGGATTTTCCGTCACTTACTTTTGAGTTCACTTTAATCCATAAGTCACTTCCTTTATCAACCATAACATATATATATGCATTGCAATGCCTCTCATGACAATACTTGGATATGATACTTCGAAACTCCCCGGATACTAGATACTTCACCTTAGCATTGCGCACATGGTTGTAAGTCGTCATAGCCAAAGCTTGCTTAGTCCCTCGCTCTAGTCATCTCATTTTGTTTCTTCATCACTTACCCTTGCATCATCAAGTTTAGCTTTGCTTTGCCATTGAGTGAATTCTATTTGAAAGACTCTTCAAATGGTTGTTCTTGATTGATAAAGAATATCCCACATAATGCAAGCTTCCAATCATGAGGACCAATATGTAACACATATTCTCATGTCCTTTCATCATACATACATGAAGTCTTGCAATATCATTTTCCTTTGTCAAATAAGTCATCTCATATTCTTGGAGACCCACATAGCATATCCCCAAGTCATTGCTTCATCATTGCTTCTTTTGACTTGACACCTGGGTCCCCTGGGTTGGACCTGGCTGAGCCGGGTCAGCTTCTCTGTCCTGAATTTAATTTTATCCGGCTGACCTAGGTGCCACCTGGCTGAGCCAACTTAGCTTCACTTTATCTTTTGCAATGAGCATTATTTCTTCACACACTTGCTTGCTTATATCAATGAATAACCATATATCATGATGAGCACATTAAACACAATGAATCATAAGAATAATCCCCTGCTCATCATCTTAAGCAAACAAGTTAGACCTTTAATCGTTTTATCATTAAACTCACCAAAACCCACATGGGGGCCTAGATGCACTTTCATTCTCCCCCTTTTTGGTGATTGATGACAACTGATTAAAGCTTACAGATATAGCAATAAAATTATTTTGAATTCTCAGATATATGATGAGCTCCCCCTAAATATGTGCTTGGATTTGAAATTTCCAAATTTGGCATCACATGCCAAAAGCACATATAAAAAGATGAAACCATGGGAGCTTCCCCTATATCTCAGAATCCGTGGGGTGCAACAAGTGTGTGTAACATATATCAAAAAACATCGTGATGCATATGACAGGTATTTTCACATCAATAAGCAAAGTTGTATGTGTGCTGCTTGAGGTCAAACCGGTCAGACCGGTTCTCCCAGTCAGCACATATACAAAAGCAGTCATCACATCAAAACATGCATATCAAACTAACTCAAAGTCACTTAATAAGCATTAAAGGTACATCACACATAGTAGCACACATTACAAGTTCTCAAGCCTATAAATAGATAAGGTTCGACAATTATTACAAGTCCATCTTCTCACACAGATAAAAAACAATAGAAACTGGTCAGACCGGTTCCAGAAACCGGTCAGACCGGTTTCACCTGGACAGCACACCAATGCTAAGCTTTAATCCTTTCTTCTCCCCCTTTGTCATCCATCATCCAAAAAGAAACATTGGAGAAGAAGTGGTGCTGTAGAAACTTGTCCACCATCACTGACCATCACCATTATGGCTTGGAGAATCTTCTTGCCAAAACGAAAGTCCTAAATATATGAGTCAATATAGAACAGATGGAAGGACAGAATCTAAGAGCTGAACTAATTAGAATAGGGCATACCAGTAGGGGGAGCAAAGAAAGCTACAGCGGCCCTAGAGGCAATATCTTCACCACTTGAAGGATGAGCCGGAGCGGGGACCGATGAGCTGCCATAGTGTACACCAAAAACACCTTCGCCAGGAGCTGAGAAACTGGGACTACCCATATCAGCTGCTGGGGGAGGTGGAGGAGGTGGATATGGGTCAAATCTATGCGAGTGTTGATATGGAGCGAAGAATTGACTCGACTGATAGTTCGCCACCATGTCCTCAAGAGAAGGAATCTCATCCTCAACAGGCTCTGGAGAAATAGGAGATCGGGGTGGCTGCAAGTTCATTTGATTATGCATCCTCTTAATTGAGTCCCTTTCTTTCTTGCAAGCCCTCCTTTGCTTTTGCTGTTCCACCATGATGTCCCTCTGATTTTTGCACATGCCAGTGAGAAACCCAAAGAGCCTCCGCAAAGGTGAAGAAGGCTTCCCGCTAGAGAGTGAAGAGGTGGAGCGCCACTGCTCAGGCCCAAACCGGTCTGACCGATTTGGGGAACCAGTCTGACCGGTTCCAGCCTGGGCAGTACCCCCACCAGCTGCATGCTGCCCAAAAATCTGCTCCTGCTGCTCTTCTTCTTCTTGAATTTCTGGATCCACTTGTTCTTCTTGTTGTTCCTCTGCTGGCATCAGTATGGGATGCTTGGGCACCTTGACTTTGAGTGGTAGATGAATACCATCCATGGACCATGTCCTTCCTGCCATTTTTTCTATAATCCTCATTATATATGGAGCATAGCCACAACACTTCAAAGTGCTCTCAGATACAGCCCTTATTTCTTCCCAAATAAAATCAGCAACACAAAATCCTGGACTGCCTGGCCTCATTCTAGCAAGGAGATTTTTGGCATAAAGAGATATGTCCGATGGGTTCCCATCCTTGGGGCAAATGGTCTTCCTAAACATTCTGTTTAGGATGGAGTAGTAGGTATACAAGCCCTTCACCTTGCCAAAGTTGTGCTGCTCCTCTCTTGGATACATGAATTTTGTAGCTTCCGGTGCCATCATGGTCTCAAAGTGAATATTGGCACGCTTAGCATCCTTCCTCCTAAAGCCAAGAAACTCTGCAACTGAGTGTAGGTGATTTGATAGTCAACACCTTTAGTTCTCCAATGCATCACCCTATCACCCTGAATCGTCCCAAAGTAAAGTGTGGCATAAAACTGGGCAATGATCTCTATATTTCAATTATGTGAGTAACCCATGATACTCTTGATTTTCTTTTCCTCACATACCTTGATAATCTGATTTAGCAAAGGATTATTTTTCCTTTCCAATGCCCCCAATCTATCCACTGAGCTTCTGACACTACCTTGGGTTTAGTGAGAAGTATGGTTTGATAGTAGTCCTGCTGAAAGGAAGTATGAAACCTGTAATCAGTAGCAGTCCTAGGTGCATTGATTGGATTCTGTCTTCTCAACTTCTTCAAAACATCTGTTGTCCCTGTCCCACGATAATCAACAATAATGCGATCAGCTGGACCTGTGGGAGCTACTAGAACAGGCATAGCCGAAGAGGAGCTACTGCCCTGACCAACTACAGGCCCTCTGCCACTAGGGACCTCATCCTCCTCCTTTTCATCCTCATCATCATCATCACTACTATTCTCATTCCTTGCTGTCCCTTTCCCACGATTTGGCTGCACAACATAATCTTCATCTTCAATGTCAACATCATTGCTGCTGGCACTAGATTCTATTTCCTCGCTGTCATTCGCCTCTCTAGATGCTGCTCTTTTCTGCCCTCTAGGCCTTAGACCAGGCCTAGTAACCACCGGGACCTGACTGGATCCTCCGGCAGTCTCATCATCAACACATTGCCCTCTTTTAATTCTTTTTGCTACACTCTTTTATGGAGCCATCTGCACTGATTCCTGGACATATAGAATATGGAAACACTAAGATCAGGTCACAGGAACAAAGAGAGATAAAAAGAGTGGATAGATTAGATATCTAGGGCTGGACATGGTAGGATACAACTTTTCTGTGCACAACCAGTCAGACCGGTTATAGGAACCGGTCAGACCGGTTCTACACAGAACAGCCCAAGGAACATGACTCAGGTCATCTGGATAGGCACAAGATGAATGAACTGATTGAAATAGAGACTTTAAAGAATATGTAGAACATTCCTAGATATTTGTAGTAAGGTTACTGATCCAGAAAAACAGCATCACTATGTTTTCACCGCAAGAACCGGTCAGACCGGTCCCTGAAACCGGTCAGATCGGTTCCTGCAGTGGAACTCTAGATCAATGTAACTCAAAATGTAGCCCACCAAACTGAATGAAACTTTAGGGAAGTCTTCCTGGGCATACTAGGTGATGATTGCTTGAACGAATCCTAGAGATATTCACTGAGCACATAGATCGGGAAAGAGGAACATATGAATACCTTGAGAGGGAAGAACTTGAGGATTTGAATCCAAAAACCGGTGTTGGATCCGGTCAGACCGATGAGAATCACTTCAAACCTCCAAACTTTAAGGGGCCGAGCTCTTTCCTTGGTTGAATCTTCGAAAAAGTGATGGGGAGAGTAGCTCGGGCAGGGGAGAGCACGGGAGAGGGAGGCATGGGCAAGGTCTGGGTGTGAGGGGTGAATGTGAGTGGATAAGGTAACTTCTAGAGGTGAATGGATAAATAAGTGGGTGGCCCCGGGGCAGACCGGTCAGACCGGTTCTAGGAACCGGTCAGACCGGTTTCCCCCAGGAAACCAGCCACAGTCCATTAGGATCACCTTCAACTCCAAGAATTGATCCAAAAGTGAAATAGCCTTGTGCTGGATGGATTTTGGTACAGGATCTTGATCAAGAACATGAATTTTCAATTTTATTCAAACTCCTTGATACTTCCAAGAAAGTCGGAAAGATAGATAATTTATGGACTTGAGAGAAATTTCACCATTTGTGACTAGCCATCAGTCAAGCAAGGTTAACTATAGTCACAAACAGATCCATTGGGTCACACAGACCAAGAACCAATTATTTTCAAAAACACAATATTCCTATCATGCTAGTTGGATTTTTCAAAAATCTATCCTATGTCACACAAGCATGCAACAACTTAAGTCAAGAACCGTATTAGAATGTTTAGCATATTTCTTTCACCGTTTTATGTAATATTTGACACCAAGTCAATTTTAAAGAAGAAATTTACTAAACATCTAATAGGTACAAAGAGAGAAACTTGAGTAAGTTACATGCAAGAATACACACACTAGCATAGAGATGAGGCCTAGATGTTCAATGAAAAAACATGAGTTAAAGAAACATACCTTGGCCTCTAGCTAACCTTTCTTCACATTGGTGAAGATTCATTTCTCAAGTTTTGTGCATAATCAATACAATCCAAATGCCTCTTCTCATTTATGATTTTCCCTATATACATCATAGTAAAGAAATGCATTAAGTAGCACAAGACCGAGTTTCATCATTTAGTGATCTTTGGATTGGAAAGGCACAATGGGTCACTAAAAGATGAAACCTCACAATATAGGTTAAATTCCTTTTTCTTGATGCACATGTGTATATGGGTGGAAGGCAAGCTCACATGCATCAATCTTGTTACAAAGCCAAGCAAAGGGATTTAATCTATATTATGACAAGCAGCTATTTAATAAGAAAGATCAATGTTCAAATAGGACATAGATACAATTTTACCCATTTTGAACAAAAGGCGTAGCTTGCTTCAAAGAGAGACAAACTCTCACAAATGAGATTACAAGATCATTAAAAGAAAATATTAGTCTCTAGGACACAAATTGTAGGATAATCTCCCCCTTAATAGGTGCATCATGTATTTGAATTTCATGTCACATGCACTTGGTCAATTCAATGAGTTTGAGGAGTTTATCTCACAATTTGGTCCCGGCACATAAATAAATTGCATTTATTGAAAAGGTGCCAAGAATACTTACTACCACAAAGATAGTATATGAAATTATATGCCATGGAAGTGCTGAGAGAATTTCTTGTGATATTCCAACTTAGATGAAGCCTGACAGTTGAACCCCTACCGGAAATTCTGGCACGACTGGCCGGAACTTCTGACACGAATCAGAGGCTGCCGGACCTTCAGGTCGAAAGATCTGGAGTCGGTCGGAACTTAGAATTTGCTAACTGGGCCAAAACCGGTCAGACCGGTTTGAAAAACCGGTTTGATCGGTTATCCCAGTCAGCTCAAAAGGTTGGGTTTCTCTTCTTTTGCTTTCTTCAAGAAATTCTTTCATTATTGATTCCACATTTTCCTGCACTTCAAAGTAAAATGCTCTGCTGGAGAGCCATTAAAAGCATCTTATTTCATAAGAGGAATAAATGGTAAGAGTAAGTGACTTAAGCATATCCACCATCCACAACTGAATATGAAATACTTGTATCCACAGAGGATAGAATATGTATAAGTCAACCAACTAGAACATGTTACCGAGATGTAATTGGAAATGATATAGTGGATTTAGCGATGCTTTGGCAAGTTGATGGAGTTCACACATTTTGATATATTTGCCAAAGCCCTAATGCATCTCTGTTCCTCTGCAGGTCTAGCAAGTGCTTTTAGGTACCCAAGCCATGTTGGGTCCTTTAAGGTTAGTCACAAGATACTTGGGAACCCAAATGGCCCTTATGCTTGTTTGTGGTGAACTAATCACTGTAGTAGCACAAGTACCAGCTTTATCATTCCCAAGCTTAGCAAAATCATAATGGATAAGATCAGATTTGGGAGCATTACCATTTGGACAATCTTTACCTTAGTGTCCCTTTGACCGACAAGTGTAGCAAATGCAATTCTTGTTATTTCTTGGTGATTTGCTCTTCTTGTTGATCACTTGTCCCTTGCTAGCCTTGTTGTTTGAAGATGTAGCTTGATCACTCTTCTTGGGAGGTTGGACTGCTGCCTCAGCCAAAACTGGTCGGACCGGTTCCTACAACCGGTCAGACCGGTTTTGCATAGGCAGTGACTCCAACTTCTGTGGACAGGCATTAATTTGGTGTCCAACTTCTTTGCATTTGTAGCATAGCCTTTTCTTGGATTTTCTTTGCTTCTTTGCCTTGCTTTTATGCCTGAGAGAGCACATGGATGCATAATGTCCCATGTTTGAACATTTGAAGCATTGTATGTGATCAAGCTCCTTTTTCTTCTTTTCTTGAGTCTTGTTCTTGTTGACTTGCTTGTTAAGCTGAGGGATTAAGCCAGTGACCATTGATCCCTTCTCAAGCTTGTTCACCATGTTTTCACGGTTATCTTGAGAAGGTTGCACTTGGCCCTTTCCCTTGAGCTTGACCAAGTCATCCTTGATCTTTTCATCCTCTTGCTTAATATCTTCTATTTCTTCAGCAAGGAGGTCATCACAAGACTCTACAACAACATGCTCAACACAAGTTTGGGTTGCTTGGGAGCAACATGGTTTTTCATATAATAAAATTGAATTCATGTGAGAGCATGTGCATGTGTGTATATGAGGTTCAAGAAATTTTACCGATATAACCATGACCTCATGAGCTGTTTTTAGTAGAGCATATGATTCTACAATCTTTTCATGAGAACACTCAAGTCCCTTATAGTGAGATTGCAAAGTCATATGCTCACTAGTGAGCTTCTCAAGTTGAGCACAAAGCACTTATTTTCGTGTTCTAAGGATGCTACACAAGTAGATAGATTAGTAGCATAAGCATAATCCTTTGACAAGACTTCATACTTACTGACCAAAGAGGCATGTGAAAGCTTGAATTTTTCAATTTCAGTTAGAGCCTCGATGGTTCCAACTTTATGGAATTCATCTCTCTTGGTCTTCTTCTTATTTCTGCAAGCCATCAAACATTTGGGTCTCTCATCATTGGATAATGAGGAACCTAAAGTTGATGGGGTGACACTTGCAGCTTGAGTGTCTTGAGCACACTTGGGAGCAGCTTTCTGGACAGAACCAGTCAGACTAGTTCCTGAAACCGGTCGGACCGGTTCCTCCAGACGAGCTGCACATTCTTTCTTTTGCTCTTCTAGCTTCTTAGTAAAAACCACCTGAGACTCAATAGATGTAGCTGATGCAGTTGAGCATTTCTCAGGTGATTCCATGACTTCTTGCTCTTCATCATCACTTTCAAGACTTTCAAATATATCCATGATGAGAGTCCAAATGAGATGTGCATCTCTTCGGATTCCTTCCTTGCTAGAGATGATATCCCATAAATCTTGACAAATAAATCTTCGCAAGAAGTCAGTAACACAGGCATTGAGTTGCGTGCAAGCTAACTCCTTTTGAGTGAGTTTTTACAAACCAATGTTGTCAACATCAAACTTAGGGGGTAGAATGCTAGCAACTAAAATATGTTCAACTACAGGATCTATATTTCTGAGAGCATTATGAACATTACCAAACTAAGAAGCATAGTTTGAGCCATCAAGCTCGAGTGGCTTAAATTGTACCTCAATCGACATCTTTTCTTTACGGCGGTTAAGCTTTGATGTGAAGCCTCGCTCTGATACTAATTAAAAGGACCTTGATGTCGCCTAGAGGGGGGTGAATAGGTGTTTCTGCAAATTACAAAAACTTAACCCAACTGTCAGCACTGGAATCGGTCAGACCGGTTCCTGAAAACCGGTCAGACCGGTTTCCTCTCACAGCAGGGAACCAAATATGCACAACCCCTTAAAATAATTCTAGCACAAACCACTTTGGACAATAAGCTTCACCAGATATTTACAAGTATATTTATGAAGCTCCTGCACACAGCACAAGTATACCAAAGTAGAGATATGCAGAATTTACAAGTAAATGCTAGAATTGACAAATGTAAGTAAATGGAGACAACACACAATAATTTGTTTACCGAAATTCAGATTCACCGCCTGCACCAAGCAGCCATGAAGGCACGGTGAATCCCAGTCTCCGTTGAGGTGCTCACGAAGAGTCGGGTTGTCACCTAACCCTTTCCTCACCCAATCCACCACCAAGGTGACTTGAGTTTACTTACAGATTTCCTCACCAAGAGGATGGGTGATACAAACTTCCGGGGCACAACCACACAAGGAATGTGTGCTCCACGGCGACGCCTAGCCGTCTAGGAGCAAAGCTCCAAGAGTAACAAATGCTTCACGAGTTGCTCGACGCCACCAAAAGTGCTCAAGGTCAGATTGCTCACACAAGCTCACACACAAGTCTCTCTCTCAACCCAACTCTAAGAATCTCACAAGGATGCTCAAATCTCACAAAGAGAGGTTGGGGAGAGCTCAGCTAGCCTCAAGAAGGTGTTAGAAACGCACAGAACCAGCAGCCCCTCAAAGAGGAGCTCTTGGGTATAAATACCCAAGCCCAACAAAACTAGTCGTTTTTCTGTCAGACAAAATCGGTCAGACCGGTTTGCCCAACCGGTCAGACCGATTTTCAAACTCAACTAGCCGTTAGACACTCAGAGGCCAGGAACCGGTCAGACCGGTCCCCAAAACCGGTCAGACCGGGTTTGGCCTGAAACTCCCACTAAAGTTAGCACTCAATTAGACTCTCATGGGTTTGACTTGAGCACTTTCAGTGAATGTCTATCAACCAATGTTGCATCCCTCTTGATAGTACGGCATACCTATACTCAAGACATATAAATAAACCATATTTCAATCACTTGAGCTTGTATGTTGAGAGTCATGCCAATACTTGAATATTCTTCACTTGAGGGCTTTCAACATTGTCTATCATCTGAGCAGATCAACCTTGAGCTATTGACTTAGGATTTTTCGTCACTTACTTTTGAGTTCACTTTAATCTATAAGTCACTCCTTTTATCAACCATAACATATATATATGCATTGCAATGCCTCTCATGACAATACTTGGATGTGATACTTCGAAACCCCCCGGATACTAGATACTTCACCTTAGCATTGCGCACATAGTCATAAGTCGTCACTTAGCCAAAGCTTGCTTAGTCCCTCGCTCTAGTCATTTAGTTTTGTTTCTTCATCACTTACCCTTGCATCATCAAGTTTAGCTTTGCTTTGCCATTGTGTGAATTCCATTTGAAAGACTCTTCAAATGCTTGTTCTTGATTGATAAAGAATATCCCACATAATGCAAGCTTCCAATCATGAGGACCAATATGTAACACATATGCTCATGTCCTTTTATCATACATACATGAAGTCTTGCAATGTCATTTTCCTTTGTCAAATAAGTCATCTCATATTCTTGAGGACCCACATAGCATATCCCCAAGTCATTGCTTCATCATTGCTTCTTTTGACTTGACACCTGGGTCACCTGGGTTGGACCTGGCTGAGCCGGGTCAGCTTCTCTGTCCTGAATTTAATTTTATCCGGCTGACCTGGGCGCCACCTGGCTGAGCCAACTTAGCTTCACTTTATCTTTTGCAATGACCATTATTTCTTCACACATTTGCTTGCTTATATCAATGAATAACCATATATCATGATGAGCATATTAAACACAATGAATCATAAGAATAATCCCCTTCTCATCATCTTAAGCAAACAAGTTAGACCTTTAATTGTTTTGTCATTAACCTCACCAAAGCCCACATGGGGGCCTAGATGCACATTCAAGCGCGCCCGGTGGATCGGAAGCGAGAGATGTCGTCTATGTACGAGCATGCACTGGCGGCGAGAGAGCCACCACTGCACGACGTACGCACACGCGCTTGAAGGGCGCGCGCGTCAGCCTGCACACGGAGGCAAAGCTAGCGCCTGGCGGATCGGAAGGCAGCGCACACTGATCAGGAGATCGAGAGCGCGCAGCTGTTAGCAGGCCGGCCGGCCGAACGAGAAGGAGAGGCTGGCGGCGGCGGCGCGATAGGCAGGCTGAGCGAAGGAGATAGTGTTTAAGGCAGTGTGTGGCGTGCAGAGTGTCTAGGACAATGTGTTGATTTGTTGTCGGAACCTCTATAGTGTCTAGGGAGACGCGTCTGTTTTCAACAAGCGTCTTCTATAACCAAGCCATAGGAGACGCGGGTTCAAGAAACGCAACTCTAATGAGCTCTCACTCATTAGAGACGCTTGTAGCTTAAGACGTGTTTCCTTTTGTGCCCACAAAGGTGACGCGTCTTAGTAAACAAGCGTCTCCAATGTGTCCGACCACAAAGGAGACGCGGGCTTAAAACACGCGTCTCCTTTGAGAGTACAAAGGAGACGCGGGCAAATCATGCTGGTTTTTGGCAGACTCAAAGGAGACGCTGGTCATTAACAAGCGTCTCCTTTGATGTATTGGAGACGCGTGTTAAAACTGTGTCTCCTATGATGGTGTCTTTTTTATCAGTTTCTTACATAGTGATACCCTAGTAAAAGGGATAAAGAGACGATAAACCCGGATCAGCTGATCGCAAACAAACACGACCCGACCTACGATCCCTAGAGAAAACTCTGCCTCGCCCGACCCCATAGAAAGGGGTCGGGGCTCGCCCAATCCCCGGCGCATAAGGGGCCCAAGGATTCCTCACCCAAAGCACTTACTATGGACAGGGCACCTAGGATCAAGCCCATAGCGCCTAAGAAAGGTCGGGTGAGTCTCGATGAGACCAAAAAGTACGGCGCATATCGCGCCGGCATAGAGCTGGCTATCCTTCACGCGGCTTAACTAGGAGACCCGTTTGGTGCGGGCGGTCCGGACAAGACAGGGCATGGAAATGGAGCGGCCCGTTTGGTGCGGGCGGTCCAGACAAGATAGGGCATGGAAATGGAGCGGTAATGCCAGTGTATGGCTACAGTGGCAGGCGGCGAGACGACGCTTGCACGATCTCCGTGTCGTCCGTGGAACAACGAGACCGGTGTGGCCCGCGTGACGACTGGGAGAGCCGGAACTAACCATGAAGCTTCTCTCTCTCTCTCTCTATGTGTGTGTGTGTGTGTGTTTGTGTGGGCGCGTGCGCGCTTTCCTCCTTCCCCACAACCTATAAAAGGGGAGGAGGAACTCCCCTGAGGGGGGCCAAACTATCAACACTTAGAACCAATTCGCACTTTCCATTCCATAGAGACCTTAGAGCCATCTCCCTCTCTCGACTGTTTGTAACCCCCTACTACAAACCCTTGCTGGTAACATGAGAAGAGAGCGAACTGGATGTAGGGTATTCACACCCGAACCAGTACACATCTTTGTGTCTTACGAGCAAACCATCCGGACCAGACGCGTAATCTTAATCTTACTAGTCGACGGATCAAAACGTTGACATCAAGTGACACCCTCATCAAATTCAGCCTTAGTGGCGGACCCAACTTTTTGTCAAGACTAGATCCAAATTTGGCGGCCAAAACTACCACATATAATGGCACAATAGTAAAGAGTCCAAATTGAGAAAGATGCTTGAAATGACATTTTTTACAATATATATTTGGCACATATAGAGTAATAGCACCGGTTATCATGTAAACTCTGATTATGGCCATATAATTTTCTTGTTGGATATTTATAACCGATTGTTTGGCGTGGACCTAACGAGACATACTCCCTTTTGGTGCCATCCCTAATGTTTGGATGCATTTTGTCAAATGGGTGCGGAAAGCCAGGATCTAAAATAATATCTTCAGGATCAAACTCAGAAAGCCTTGTTCTGCAGGATGTTATACGCAGCGTGTTGTCACGGTTACCTTCAAATTAAAGAAACTGCGCTGACGAGCATGGTGTCTAGGAAGTGGCCGGAGAAGGCTTTGGAGATGCTATCCAAAGCTTGTTTTCACCGGAGACACAATGCTCCATGGAAATATCACAATTCACAAACGTCCACCCAACACATATCAGCAGCATTGTGCGGCAGCTTAAGTCTGCCCCTCTCAAAAAATTTGTAGTGCAGTTCCATCTTCTTCGAAGAGATGCACGTCACATTGATAGCTTGTCGGCTGCATCAAAAGCAAGGCTTATTATTATTGTCTCAATAATTAGAAAACCTTGCGGGCTACATCTGTTGGCCTGATCACAATGATACGTCACACAACCTGCAGCTTCTTCTCTCACTCATGTTTCTCTCCATTCTATGCTCTACTAGCGCTCAATGGCTCAGGTGAGATCGATGAAGGCCCACTCCTCTCCTCTCTAGTTTGCTTGCCATCTCTCTTCTTTTTTTGCAGTGTTAAATCTCTTCTCGATAATTGATATGCCCAGGAAATAGGCAAGTGATTTTCCTTGTATTTTGTTTTTCACCGTCCCTTTTCCACACCAGATATTGCAACATGATGCAAATCTTGTGTGATGCCTTGGTAGTTATGCCAGGGTTTCATGCCAAGGTAAAATGTAAATTCATGCTAATTGGATATATATATATATATATATATATATATATAGTGTTTTGCTATAATGCACCTGGGTGCATTTTATATAGCAAATGCACAGACCCCAGCGAGCGCACATGCATGCATGCAAAACTAATGATCCAGACCAAACGTGTGATGCCAGCTCATTTGCTTCACGTCTCTACTCACCCACCAGATACATGCATGTGGAGAATCTTTCCTTGATTCGAATTGAAAAAATGTGATATCTTTTAAACCGTAAGTCAAATCTATGAACCGTTTGTTGCATCTTACTCGAAAAAATGTGCTTAACAAAACAAGATCCAACATGAATATATTTCGTGTTATTTTAGTGAATTGCAACTCTGTGTGCTTTCCATTTGCAACTCTATACATGTTATATTTGCACCATATCCAGTTGCAACTCAGTTGCGCCCAGAGTTGCAACTGGATTTTCAGCTGTATGCAATTCGATTGCAATTGCAACAAATGTCTTTCTGTTTAATAAATGCAACAAATGTTTGACTTTTTTTGGAAAAAGAAAAAACAAATGTTTGACTTTCAGTTGCGCCCAGAGTTGCAACTGGATTTGCAGCTGTATGCAATTCGATTGCAATTGCAACAAATGTTTGACTTTTTTCAGAAAAAGAAAAAAACAAATGTTTGACTTTTTCAGAAAAAGAAAAAAGCAAATGTTTAACTTTTTTTGGAAAAAGAAAAAACAAATGTTTGACTTTCAGTTGCGCCCAGAGTTGTAACTGGATTTGCAGCTGTATGCAATTCGATTGCAATTGCAACAAATGTTTGACTTTTTTGGAAAAAGAAAAAACAAATGTTTGACTTTTTTTCAGAAAAAGAAAAAACAAATGTTTGACTTTCAGTTGCGCCCAGAGTTACAACTGGATTTGCAGCTGGATGCAATTCGATTGTAATTGCAACAAATGTTTGACTTTTACCTATTATCTAAACATTTGTTGCATTTGTCTGTTGTGTTATATTTTTGAATGTTTCTGTCCCTTTGTCACAAAAATAAATATTTGTTGCATTTGTCTAAACATTTGTTGCGTTGTATTTTTGAATGTCTTTGTCTTTGTGTCACGAAACTAAATATTTGTTGTATTTGTATAAACATTTGTTGCATTTGTATAAATATTTGTTGCATTTGTATAAACATTTGTTGCCACTACTAGATTTACATAAAGTACCGAGAGTTATTAGTTCAGCGGCCGACGGTACGTAGTATTAAAATATAGCATGCAGAATCTGGTCGGATATTCTTCCTCGGTGATTGGTTGTCGGCAAATATTCATATAATGCTAGATTACCGTCGGCCATTAGCTTAAAAATAGTAAGCGCTGCAATCCCGGTCGGCCACCTGTGGGAAACGCTCAGCAAATCTGGTAGATCGTGTAGTGTGCGTACAGAGTTGCAATTCGAGTTGCAATACAATTGCAACTACTAGTTGCAACTAGACTTGCAGCTCAAAGTCTAGTTGCAACTAGTAGTTGCAATTGTATATGCTTCTGAGTTGCAATTGTATATGCTTCCGAGTTGCAACTAACAAAAAATGCACAAAATATATCCATGTTGGATCTTGTTTTGTTAAGCACATTTTTGTGAGTAAGACACAACAAACGGTTCACAGATCCGACTTACGGTTTAGAAGAAAAAGTGAATTGAAATTTCGAGTCACAAAAAGATTCCCTGCATGCATGCATGCAGGCTAATTTAATAAATGAATTAATAAATGTCTTTCTGTTTAATAAATGCAACAAATGTTTGACTTTTTTTCAGAAAAAGAAAAAAACAAATGTTTGACTTTTAGTTGCGCCCAGAGTTGCAACTAGATTTGCAGCTGGATGCAATTCGATTGCAATTGCAACAAATGTTTGACTTTCACCTATTATCTAAGCATTTTGTTGCATTTGTCTGTTGTGTTATATTTTTGAATGTTTCTGTCCCTTTGTCACAAAAATAAATATTTGTTGCATTTGTCTAAATATTTGTTGCGTTGTATTTTTTGAATGTCTTTGTCTTTGTGTCACGAAACTAAATATTTGTTGCATTTGTATAAACATTTGTTGTATTTGTATAAATATTTGTTGTATTTGTATAAACATTTGTTGTGTACTCCCTCTGTCCTAATTTATCTGCACTTCTAGAATTCAAAAAATATCCCAAATTAAATGCTAACAACAGATGCTCAAGTTCCAGTCTGTGCACCGCTGATAGGATACGTGGGACCTATTTGTAAAAAAATCTAAACACCGGAACCATCCTAGCCTGAGAGAATGAAACGGCAATTAAAAAAAGAGAGGCTACAACTCTACAAGGCTCTAGATTCTTCCACTGTGCTCGTTTGCAATCTTTATTGGTTACCAATGCTAGTTTGATGGCGCGCAGTTATTGTACTAGAAGCATGGTTGCCTTTCAGTTTCTTTTTAAATTATATAAATCTGCATCGGTGACAGAGTTGCAACTTGAGTTGCAATACAATTGCAACTACTAGTTTCAACTAGACTTGCAGCTCAACTCTGTATGTGTTGCAACTCGAGTTACAACACATACAGAGTTGAGCTGCAAGTCTAGTTGTAACTAGTAGTTGCAATTGTATATGTTTCCGAGTTGCAATTATATATGCTTCCGAGTTGCAACTAACAAAAAATGCACAAAATATATCCATGTTGGATCTTGTTTTGTTAAGCACATTTTTGTGAGTAAGAAACAACAAACGGTTCACAGATCCGACTTACGGTTTAGGAGCAAAAATGAATTGAAATTTCGAGTCCAAAAGGATTCCATGCATGCATGCATGCAGGCTAATTCCAAATTTACGTGTCATCAAGTTTCTAAGCCTGCAATAATGTGTTTTACTGTGACTGCAATTGCCCTCCTACCAGTGTTGCAAATCTCTTGTTATCATATCAGCAGTGCAGACATGTTTCTATGTGTTTCACACACTGGATACAACTATTACCTTTGGTTGCAAACGAGCTGTTGTCTGTATAGCAAACATTCTGTTATTGTGTTTGCAATTTCCTCTTTGCTTGCAGGAAACTGTTACCCTTTGGTTGCAAACGAGCTGTTATCCGAATTGCAAACGTTCTGTTATCCTGTTTGCAATTGCGTCTTTGTTTGTAGAAAACTATTACCCTTTGGCTGCAAATGATCTGTTATCAGATTTGCAAACGTTCTTTTATCCTGTTTGCAATTGCGTCTTTTCTTGTAGAAAACTATTGCCTGTGATTGCAAACGAGCTATTATCAGATTTGCAAACGTTCTGTTATCTTATTTGCAATTGCGTCTTTGCTTGCAGACATTTGTAATCGTTATAGTGTCAGTTTAGTTTTGGAAGTTGTTAGTGTCCAGCTGTTGTAATCGTTCTGCTGTTTGCAATTGAGCTACTATCAGCGTTGCAAACATGTAGTTGTACTGTTTGCAAATGGATCTGTTCTTCCAAAAACTTATCTATTCACCTTGCAATTGAGCTGTTATTGCTATTGCAAACATGTCGTTCCGCTGTTTGCAATTGAGTATTTTGTTCCAAAAACATGTAGTGGTCGTTTTGTCAGTTTACATTTGTGAGCTGTAAGTCTGTATCCGTTGTTTTAGTCAATGTGTCACTTTAGTTTTCTGTGTTGTAAGTCCCCACCCGTGTTAACCCCCTTATCACCCATAGCCCGGCGAAAAATAATAAAAATTTCAAGAAAAAGTCTCGAAAAAACCTTATTTGTAGTCAGAAAATTCTCGAAAAGAAAATCCAGCCCGAAAAAAGCCCACGAAGAAAAAGTCTGGAAAGCCCACAGCGGGGGCGCGCGCGGGCGCGTTTTTTCTTCTTCTGGCGCGCGCGCAGGCGTTACGGTAGTTTTCGGTAGTACGCCCAGGGTCTGTGCGTTTCCTATACAAAATGCACCTTGTTGCATTTTAGCCTCGCCCTATATATATATATATATATATATATATATATATATATATATATATATATATATATATATATATATATATATGTATATATATATATATATATATATAATTACAGAAACAAAACACGTTTTTGATACTAGTGGAGAGGCATGTGCCACATGCACGTATTAAAAAACTTATAATCATAGGAGTTCTATATTTATAGAAAATTTAGTATGAATAATTTATTACTCATAGGAAACATGATATAAGGATCTATTTTCAAAAAACTAATAACCCAAAATCACATCGAAGTTATCGTGCACAAATGTGTTTAAAATAAATCAAGGTTTTTTATGAAAAAACTATTAACCATCATATCAAAAATCTTGTAAACAATAACTTTATATTTAAAGAAAAAAGTTACACATGACAATGACGAATCTTCAAAATTCTAAAAAAAGAATTTGATGGTTAACAATTCAGGTCAAGCATTGCGCATGCTAAAAATATTAAGTAGAGCAAATGTGCATACGTGTGTTTAAAACAAATTAAATATTATTCAAAAATTGTTAACCATTAAATTAGGTTTCAATAAATATTAAGTCCACAAAGGAGGACTGCAATTTTAGTGCAATTTCAATCCCGAATTTTTTAACATAATAGAGTGCACGCACACATATTTGAAAGAAATCATGTTTGGTAATTAGTAAAACTAAGTTATCAAATATTTTATTATTTTCCCAACTGTATAATCTATTTGCTCACGGTCTCATGTTTTGTCGTGAGTTGTATAATTAATTAGGAGCCGGTTAATCCGCGGCACGTCGCACTCTCTGGGAGCACACGACCGCCCCTGCAGCAGCCACAATAATCCTGTCGGCCCTCGACTCCTCTTCCTTCTCTTTTGCCCGGCCATCCTCCCTCCCACACTCGTCTCCAATACACGGCATCTCGCTGTCGGCCGCTCCACCCACCTCAAGCCCCTGCCTTTCCTAATTACTCTCGCTCCTCTCCCCCGTTGCCGACTCCGCCGACCGGGCATCCCCCAATGCTTGGCTCCGGCAACGCCCTGCCACATCCGCTCCCCGCCTGGTGATAGTCGCCACCGCCAGGCTAGCAGCCACCCCCCACCACCCCTTTCTACAACCGCCGAAACAAATTGTCCACACCCAACTGCGAACCCTAGCGGTCGTCGGTCACCGACGGCTCGCGCGGTCATGTGCTCCTGCTACCACAAGACCGGATGCACTTTAGACCTAGATTCGGAAAAGTGAACTCCTGAAAAAGTCACTTGTTGCAAATGCAATCATTTGAACAATGGTCAATTGAGAAAGTCATTTTATTTTTACTTGAAGAATGGCAGCTGCCAAAGAAAATAGAACATTGGTTTTTGCGAACCAAAAGTGCAGAACATCTGTTCAATTCTTGTATGGCAGTTTTGGTGCCATTTCGATGTAACAAATAGGCTCTAGTAATTTAGTTCTAACATATACTCTCGAGGCTCAAGTGATACTTGGGAAAGACCATTCTATGTTCCTTTAGTTGCTAGCAAAAATCAAAATGTAAACCCTGTCATGAAATGAAAAAAAATAAGAGAAACTAACTTTCAATACTACTGACCAAACCATCCAACTGCACAAACCATGTACTAACAATTGAAAATTTTCATAGCAATTTCTTGTGTGCAAAAGGGGCAGCTACATTTCTTTGAATCCACAAGCACAAAAATCAAGCCACAAATACCATGAATTTCAGAAGAATATGGGTATCAGAACATCAACATGGACATACAGAATGAATAAGATATCTCAAATTATCTGCATATGACCAGCAGTGCTAATTCATGCCATCTCTCACTTTTCCTTCTCAAATTTGTTGGATCCATTTCTTCCCTTGCCCCAAGGTAAAATGTAAATTCTTGCTAATTGTATTTATATATATAAGTTACAGAAACAAAACGCGTTTCTGATATGAGATAAGTTATGTACAAAGTTGTAACACATCATCCATATCACTGATATGGGTTATCAATGACTCGTTTTGCTGAAATGCGTCACTGATGACCATATCAATGACACGTTTCTGCGAGACCGCATTATTAATGACCGTTATTAATTAGTGACGGATACTTCCATGTCACATATGTGGACGATATTTTGATAAAAATTACAGTCATGGATATTTGACGTCACTAGTTGGCTTTTGTAGCCATAACTAATTACTTATTTCTGGCATAGTGTCACTTGTGGAAGGTCCAGGCGTGGTGGCATTGCTAAGAACATATGAGCGGAGGCTATCGAGGACTGTTCGGACTGAACCTGCGAAGAAGGTCCGAACCTACGAAGGAGGACTGTTTTTTTTATTTTACTCCCAAGATGATTTAATTAATCTGTTTGATGAACGGAGACTTGGCAACATTGAGGAGTGGTGGAGGTATTCTCATATCAACTAGGATATAAGCCAAACATACATGTAAGCAAACAAAGTCTCTTAATGAGATTTTTGAACTTGCTATAATTCATGCAAGCAATAAACAGTTTCCCTTCACACCCAGGCTACGTGCATACATGTAACCAAACTTGACCGTACTCTAAACGTGGCTCTTGGGGCCACTGTACATGGGAATCACGATCCTAACAATATATGGTATCCCACAACTGTTAATGGGCCCCTATTTATATATAAAAGACCGAATTACTCACTCGCATGTTTAAGTAGAACATGAATACACATACACATCATCATTGGTGCCGCCCTACGGCCGCTGCCAATATATGAGCTGGCCAGTCTGCTCGCGCGCCCTAGGAGCCATGTTCAAATGTTTATGGTCGGCGCCAGCAGCCTCAATGAGTCTGCACACAATATCCTATTACTTAATCCGCATCAGGAAGGTGCATAGTGCTACTTGCAGCATCCAATCGGTATGTGGATGTCTGTGAAACTACGATCTTGTCCTGGCTATTGAAGTATAAGTGAATTGCCCACATTTTTCTATCAGTTTAAGATTTTGGGTTGAACAAGTTGGTCCATGCAAGTCAATATGGTATCAGAGCCAGAGGTCTCGAGTTTGAATCCTAGCAGACGTGATTAAATAAAATAATTGCAACCGACTTCTAATTTCCACGTTTGAGGCCTGAGGGAGCCTACACTGAGGGGGAGTGTTGAAGTATAAGGGCGCGTTTGGATTACATCCAACGCTGGCCATGCCAATTATTGGCTCGCCTTCGCGTCATTGGCTGCCGTTTGAAACGGCGCCGATTTTTTGGCTCCCCGGGGCGCAATGGCAACTCTGGTTGCTGCGTAGTTCACTTTTTTGCCCGCACGTTGGCGAACTGCGGGCGGCAAAAAAGGTCGCCAAAAATTTGGTTCGCCAATGCTCGACAGGGTACTCCTGGACATAATCCAAACGTGCCTTAAGTGAATTGTCCACCTTTTGCTATCAGGTTAAGCTTTTGGGTTGAACTAGTTGGTGCATGCAACTCAATATTAGCATTATCCTGACCACCAGAACACGCTTCAAATTCAATAGGGATGAGCTTTGACGGAACCCTGCAGCAGCAGGAACGCTACTGAACGAGCAGCAACGCGACTTTGGAGCAGGCGGGCCGATGGATTTTTAGTGCAGCCCCTCTTAGCTATTAGCGTCCTACATTTTCATATGTGTTCAGCAAATTAGTTATAACAATCCTTAATTTTCCCCCAATTAGGGCTCATGACGGTTTCAAAAGGGACACAAACTAAATAGACTCTGGACCCAAAAGTCCTCAGCCAATAAATACCTCTGTTCTTTTATTGAATGTGTTTGAAACAGGTGGCTGCATTACAATACATCATGTTTATTTTTGCAGCAGCACAGATCCCAATGTCCATCTTCACCCCTATTCACACAATAGCCTACAGTCCTGCGGTACTTGAACATGCATGTCTTATTGCAACCAGAAATTTTACATTGTGGATACTCGAAGCATGGTGACGACACCAGTACCTGGTGGCCGATGGAGCCTAATCTTGCAACACATTTTACATCAAGTAAGATTGGTTGGTCACACACTCACACTATAATCTAAAAATAACCGCTATAAAATATAAATTAAAATAGCAGAGGCAACCCTACCTTTTCCAGCTTTGCAAAATGGGAAGGTAGAAGACATGGTGGCAAGAACCAAGACTAAAGCAGTTGTTAAGTACATGTTCCTCCTCATAGAGCTCTTGGTGAGAGCCATGGGAAAGTCAATATTGCTAACCTTTTCTTATAGCATTGTGAGGAAAAGGGGAGGATTGCTTATATGTAGATGTGCATGTTGTTCGTCTCGGTCTTTTTGTGCTCTCTTCTATATCTGATACTAGTACTTTGATATCTTAGGGCTAAGGGTTTGATATCACATCTAAAAAAATGGGGGGTTGCTATCTTCTGCTTCTTACACTCCTATAAATGCACGAGTATCCAAACAAATCCTAGGCATAAATACATACCCTCAAATTTTAGGCGCTTTCATATCCTAATGTTTTCATATATGGAGCGATATCTCTTCTTAAACTCGAAAAAAATAAATATGAGTATCTGGAAGGGTACTGTTGTCTTAAACATTTCGTCCTGTTTTAAATTTTTTACCAGCAATAAACAACTTCCCTTCACAGCAAGGCTACGTGCATACATTTAACCAAACATGAAGAGACAGGCTAGGATGATGTGAGTAACCAATCACGCTCTAAACGTGCCGAGGGACCACCTTATCTGGGAATCATGATTCTAATAATATATGTCCCACAATTGTGGATGGTACCCTATTTAGACATAAAAGACCGAACGACTCGCTCGCATGTGAACTACACATCAGCAAGTGAGTTACAATGACACGTGTGGCCGAGAGTTTTGACCATGAACACACTCATACTAAATAAGTAAATATGCTTAAGAAAAAAAAAGTAACATCGATCGCTGCCACCCCTACGGCCGCCGCCAATAAATGAGCTGGCTGGCACGCTCGCGCGCCACGAGGAGTCATGTTCAAATGTCTGTGGTCAACACCAACGTCCTCTATGAGTCTGTGCATGCTATCTTGTTATTTAGGACCACTCCAACAAGTTTTTTTTAATAATAGAAATAATATCCGACTTCACCCCTCTCGTTGAGGAGGTAGCAGTGCACACATTATTACACGTAATAGCCAAACGCTACACGCAACCAATTCTGAAAGCATACTAAGGTAGCAACAAAACTATTAGTAGCCAATCTGTAAACTAAAAGGCCAACCATGAGAGGCGAAGAAGCGAAGAACTGACGTCTCTAATGTACGACCAGCTTGGATTATCATCTCTCTTTGCTCCTCACTGCGCTACAACTGCGCCCAAAGATGAAGCCAATACATTCCCCTGAATAGGACCTGCATAAAAAAATTTAGATTGGCATTTATCAAAAACAACATCATTTCTTGTGAGCCATATTGCCCAGAACAAAGCCGATGCCCCTGTCAAAAAGTACAAATTTGGCTTTTGCCCTCCTTGTTTCAACCATTGATCAAAAAGATATTCAATGCTCGTAGGTGGTGCAACTCCAAAAACAATATGAACTGCACGCCATAGAAATCTAGCATAGGCACACTCGAAAAAAATATTGAATTGTTTCTTCTCGGTTACAAAAGCTACATATTTTACCGCCATTTCAATTTCTCTTAGATAAGTTATCTTTTGTCAGTGCAACACCTTTTTTAAGTACCACATAAAAATTTTGATCTTTAATGGTAACTTCGCCTGCCAAATTTCCAGTGTGACCTTTATTCCACTATTGACAGGATGTTTATACAAGCTAGGGACTTAGCTAGCAGAGGTGTATATGTGGTAGGATAAACAACTAATTTATTTTCTCTCTCCAAGCCTCATTTAACCCACCGGTTTCCTCTTCTCTCACTGACAAAGCGACCTTTCTCGTTCCGCGTGAAATAGACTAGCGACGAACTCATCGCTGGCTCACGCTCTCTCTCATCGCCTTTTGTTCTCCACGTATGACAGGGCGAGCGACGTCCCTGCTTGATGGAGGTGTGGCCTTAGAGCAAGGTTAATAACCATGTCGGTTGTAAGAAAACGCCAACTAATACAAACAGGAGGAGCAGTGGTGGTGGACCCCGTCACCCTTTAATTCTCTTCATGGACAGCAGCCAATAAGAACCAGGCGAGCGGTGGGGGCAGTTGCAGCACAGTGCACATCACCCGCTTGAGCCGGCATCTCGCGACTCGCCCACTTCCTTCTCTCTCCTGTTTTCTCTCTCCCACGTCGGATTTAGCCAGCTCTTCGCCGCTTATAATACTTGCTCTTAGGGCGTCTAAAAAATGGCAAGTCGCCAGCTGATATGCATATCCGAGCCAATAAAGAAAGAAAAAAACACTGGGCACTTTATTCCATATCTGAGATCAGGAGGTCAGGGACACGAGTTCCTGGGAAGCCATGTGAGCTGAGCGACTGCGGACTCGCTAGCGCACTGCCTTTTTAACCTTATCTATCCTCCGTTTCGTATTAATGCTGATATCACCTTGCGACTTTGACAACCATTGTAGACGCCCTTAATCCGCATCAGGAAGGTGTACAGTGTAGTGCAGCAGGCAGCAGCCAATCGATACATGTATGTCCTAGTCCTGTGGATCTGTGATCCTGCCTTGGTGTTATTCTGACCACCAGGACACACTTCGGCTTTGGAGCAGGCAGGCCGATGGATTTTTAGTGCACCCCCTCAGCTATTAGCATCATTTGTATATGTGTTCAGCAATTGGTTATCAAAATCCTTAATTTGCCCCCAATTAGTGCTCACGACCACCCGTTTCAAAAGGGACACGAACTAAATAGACACTTGACCCAAAAGTCCTCAACCGATAAAATACCTCTCTTCTTTTATCAATGTGTTTAAAACAGGTGGCTGCATTACAGTACATCATGTTTATTTTTGCAGCAGCACAGATCCCAATCTCCATCTTCATCCCTATTCACACAGTAGCCTATAGCTCTGTGGTCCTTGGACGTGCATCTTTTATTGCAACCTGAAATTTTACATTGTGGATAGTAGAAGCATGGTGATCGCGGCACCCGTACCTGGGGGCCGATGGAGCCTAATCTTGCAACACATTTTACATCAAGTAAGATTGGTTGGTCACACACTCATACTATAAAAATAACGGTGAGAAATAAAATAGCAGAGCCAACCTACCACTTCCAGCTTTGCAGAAAGGGAAGGTAGAAGACATGGTGGCAAGAACCAAGACTAAAACAGTTGTTAAGTACATATTCCTCATCGTAGAACTCTTGGTGAGAGCCATGGAGAAGTCAATGTTGCAAACCTTTTCTTATAGCATTGTGAGGAAAAGGGGGAGGATTGCTTATATGTAGATGTGCATGCTGTTCGTCTTGGTCTTTTTGTGCTCTCTTCTATATCTGATACTAGTACTTTGATATCTTAGGGCTAAGGGTTTGATATCACATCTAGAAAAAAAAGGGAGGGGGGGTTGCTATCTTCTGCTTCTTACACTCCTATAAATGCACGAGTATCCAAAAAAATCCTAGGCATAAATACATACCCTCAAATTTTAGGCGCTTTCATATCCTAATGCTTTCATATATGGAGCGATATCTCTTCTTAAACTCGAAAAATTAAATATGTGAGTATCTGGAAGTGTACTGTTGTCTTAAACATTTCGTCCTATTTTAAATTTTCTACCAGCAATAAACAACTTTCCTTCACAGGAAGGCTTCGTGCAAAGATTTAACCAAACATGAAGAGATAGGCTAGGGTGATGTGAGTAACCAATCACGCTCTAAACGTGCCAAGGGACCACCTTATCTGGGAATCACGATCCTAACAATATATGATATCCCACAAGTGTGGATTGCGCCCTTGCATGTGAACTACACATCATCAAGTGAGTTACAATGACACGTGTGGCCGAGAGTTTGACCATGAACACACTCATGCTAAATAAGTAAATATGCTTAAAAAAAACATTAACACCGATCGCTGCCGCCCCTACGGCCGCCGCCAATAAATGAGGCGGCTGGCATGCTCGCACGCCACGAGGAGTCATGTTCAAATATCTGTGGTCAACACCAACGGCCTCTATGAGTCTATGCATGCTATCATGTTATTTAGGACCACTCCAACAAGCTTTTTTTAATAACAGAAATAATAACCAGCTTCAACCCCTCGTTGAGGAGGAAGCAGTCCACACATTATTACACGTAATAGCCAAACGCTATACGAAACCAATTCTGAAAGCATAATAAGGTAGCAACAAAACTATTAGTAGCCAATCCGTAAATAAAAGGCCAACCATGAGAGGCGAAGAAGCGAAGAACTGACGTCTCCAATGTACGACAAGCTTGGATTATCATGTCTCTTTGCTCCTCACTGAGTTGCAACTGCGCCCAAAGACGAAGCCAATACATTCCCCTGAATAGGATCAGCATAAAAATTTTAGATTGGCATTTATCAAAAACAATATCATTTCTTGTGAGCCTTATTGCCCAGCACAAAGCAGATGCCCCTGTCAAAAAGTGTAAATTTGGGTTTTTGCCCTCCTTGTTTCAACCATTGATCAAAAAGATGTTCAATGCTCGTAGGTGGTGCAACTCCAAAAATAATATGAACCACACGCCAAAGAAATCTAGCATAGGCACACTCAAAAAAAAGGTATTGAATTGTTTCTCCCCGATTACAAAAGCTACATATTTTACTGGCATTTCAATTTCTCTTAGATAAGTTATCTTTTGTCAGTGCAACACCTTTTTTAAGTACCACATAAAAATTTTGACCTTTAATGGTAACTTCACCTCCCAAATTTCCAGTGTGACCTTTATTCCACTATTGACAAGATGTTTATACATAGAGTGTATTGTGAAGGCACCACTAGCATGTAAAGACCACGTGAATGTATCTCTACTCTCCAACAAGCTAGGGACTTAGCTAGCACAGGTGTATCTGTGGTAACGACCTTTCTCGTTCCGCGTGAAATAGACTAGCGACGAACTCGTCGCTGGCTCACACTCTCTCTCATCGCCTTTTGTTCTCCATGTATGACAGGGCGAGCGACGTCCCTGTTTGATGGAGGTGGCCTTAGAGCAAGGTTAATAACCATGTCGGCTGTAAGAAAATGCCAGCTCATACAAACAGGAGGAGCAGTGGTGGTGGACCCCGCCACCCTTTAATGCCCCATTGGACAGCAGCCAATAAGAGCCAGGAGAGCAGTGGGGGCAGCTGCAGCACAGTGCACGTCACCCGCTTGAGCCGGCATCTCGCGACTCGCCCACTTCCTTCTCTCTCCCGTTTTCTCTCTCCCACGTTGGATTTAGCCAGCTCTTCGCCGCTTATAATACTTGCTCTTAGGGCATCTAAAATATTGGCAAATCGCCAGCTGATATGCATATCCGAGCCAATAAAGAAAGAAAAAAAAAACCGGGCGCTTTATTCCATATATCTGGGATCAGGAGGTCAGGGACACGGGTTCCTGGGAAGCCGTGTGAGCTGAGCGACTGTGGACTCACTAGCGCACTGCATTTTTAACCTTATATGGCCTCCATTTCGTATAAATGCTGATATCACCTTGCGACTTCGACAGCCATTGTAGACGCCCTTAATCCGCATCAGGATGGTGTACAGTGTAGTGCAGCAGACAGGAGCCAATCGATACATGTATGTCCTGGTCCTGTGGATCTGTGATCCTGCCCTGGTTTTATCTTGACCACCAGGACATGCTTCAGCTTTGGAGCAGGCAGGCCGATGAATTTTTAGTGCACCCCCTCCACTATTAGCGTCATTTGTATATGTGCTCAGCAAATTAGTTATCACGATCCTTAATTTGCCCCCAATAAGAGCTCACGACCGTTTTGAAAGGGACACAAACTAAATAGACACTTGACCCAAAAGTCCTCAAGCGATAAATACCTTTGTTCTTTTATTGAATGTGTTTGAAACAGGTGGCTGCATTACAGTACATCATGTTTATTTTTGCAGCAGCACAGATCCCAATGTCCATATTCATCCCTATTCACACAGTAGCCTACAGCCATGTGGTTCTTGGACATGCATCTTTTGTTGCAACCTGAAATTTTACATTGTGGATATAAGTCTTATGGTGACGACACCAGTACCGGGGGGCCAATGGAGCCTAATCTTGCAATACATGTTACATCAAGTAAGATTGGTTGGTCACACACTCACACTATACTCTCAAAATAACGCTAAAAAATATAAAGTAAAATAGCAGAGCCAACCTACCACTTCCAGCTTTGCAGAATGGGAAGGTAGAAGATATGGTGGCAAGAACCAAGACTAAAGCAGTTGTTAAGTACATATTCCTCCTCGTAGAACTCTTGGTGAGAGCCATGAAGAAGTCAATATTGCTAACCTTTTCTTATAGCATTGTGAGGAAAAGGGGGGAGGATTGCTTATATATAGATGTGCATGTTGTTCATTCGGACGTTTGTGCTCTCTTGTATATCTGACACTAGTGCTCTGATATCTTAGGGCGCTAAGGGTTTGATATCACATCTCAAAGAAAGGGAGGTTTGCTATCTGCTTCTTACACTCCAATAAATGCACGAGTATCCAAACAAATCCCAGGCATAAATGCATACCCTCAAATTTTAGGCGCTTTCATATCCAATGCTTTGATATATGGTGTGATATCTCTTTCTTAAACTCGAACAAATCAAATATGTGAGTATCTGGAAGGGTACTGTTGGTGTCACATTTGGTCCTGTTTTAAATTTTTTTACCAGCAATGTATATATATGTTGTATGAGCTATCTTGTATGGGTCTTTTTTCTGTGCGAGATTTTCAGGATTGGAAGGAGGTTGTGCCATGTTCTGACTGTCTACGCTCTGCACCACTCCTCGTTGCGACGCTCGGTCCACTTACAACGCTGTTATGCGATGGGGAACATTTTAGCAATATACTCACTGTCCATCGCCATTGTGCCTGCCCACTACAACTCTAGAAGCTAACTGGGTTGGGTCTTACTCCCAACTGCGCACAGCTTGGCCCAGATCCGGCCCCTCCTCACCATCTCTGGCGTCCCTGGCTGTGTGAGGGCAGCAGGGGCTGGCCCTGTTCTTTCCGTTTCCTTGTAGTATAGGGCAGTAGTTCAATTTGCCCAGATGGGCCACCAGCGAGAACTCGAGTCTCCATGCGTCTTTCTTGTCGTCTTGGTTGTCGTGCTCTTCATCACCAGGCTTGGTTCCGTGGTGCTATGCGGAACCGAAAAGAAGAAGTGAGTTTGACTCTTGAAAAATGCTACGTAGTGTATCTTCCAGCGATAGGGTTTTGACACACGATAGATCATTTAAGGTAGCGCTTGGTTTGTGGGATAGCATGGAATGGAAATATTCCATTCTATTTTTGTTAGGGAACTTAGGAATGATTAATGAACTCATCTGGCGACAGAGAATATTCTCTAAATATCCATGCCCGGAAAAATGGGCGGACGCGCTTGTCCCATTTCGACGGCGCCTCGGTCCGTTCGTCTCTCTCGCGTGTGTCTAGGGCCCTGGGCAGCGGCAGGCCAGCGGCACCGTCGTGGTCAACAGGGGAGCGACAAGAGGCGAGCGACAGCAGCACCGGCGATGAGATGTGGGCCAACGCTGCAGCACCGGTCTGCGTGCGATTGGCGCGCGGCTGCGGCAATCGGCGCGAGCGGGCATACAACAATGGCAGGCAGAGGGGTGGCGGCAGCTGAAGTGGTGCCTTGCTTGCTCCAGGCAGTCCAATCGAGCACAGCGATGCTTTGATTGTTGGATCCTTCTCTAGCTTTTCTGGGTGATTTTTACTCCTTTGGCAGGATCTCGAGCAACCACATCGGATCCTCTTTTTTGGAGTTGCTCACCTTGGCGATACAGAAGCGGGTTGGACGGAAATGTGCCTCCTCCTTGTGGCAGGCAAATTGCCTTGCCTTGCAGCTGAAGCTCGGTAATTGCCACCAGGTCCAGACGAGAGAGTTCAAGGCGACTGCCGCAGGCGACGGGCCGATGTGGGATAGCGGCGGAACGGAGAGGGAGAAGTGTATACTAAATGACAAGTGGGCCTATCGGATAACGTCAGTTAAAACAGGCAGCGTCATTTCATTCCATCTCTCCAGCTAAACAAAAAATGGAACCATCCTATTCCACCAACAAAAAAAACAGAGCCATTCAATCCCTAAAATCAGGGACGATGGAACCATTCTATCCTACCTTGTTTTTCAACCAAACATATTCTAACGTCACAGTTTTTTTTTGGCGAAAGTGGCAAAATGCCAGCTGATATGGAGATCCGAGACAATAAAGAAAGAATAATAACACCGGGCACTATATTCTATATAGGTGGGATCAGGAGGTCAGGGACATGGGTTCCTGGGAGGCTGTGCAAGCTGAGTGACTGTGGACTTGCTGGCACACTGACTTTTTAACCTTCTCTGACCTCGACTTCGTATAAAAATGCTGATATCAGCTAGCGACTTCGACATCCATTAGAGACGCCCTTAATCCACATCAGGAAGTGCACAGAGCACAGTGTAGTGCTGCAGGCAGCAGCCAATCAGTATGTTTATGTCCTGCTCCTATAGATCTGTGATCCTGTCCTAGCGTTGTCCTAACGACCAGTACACGCTTCGAATTCAATCGGGATGAACTTCGACGGTACATTGCAGAAGCAGGAAAGCTGCTGAACGAGCAGTAGCGACTTTGGAGCTGGCAAGTCGATGGATTCTTAGTGCACACCCTCGTAGCAATCAGAGTCTTACATTTTCATATGTGTTCAGCAAATAAGTTATCACAATCCCAATTTTGCTTCCAATTACCGTTTTAGAAGGGACACAAACTAAATAAGACACTTGACCCAAAACCCTCAACCAATAAATACCTCTATTCTTTTATTGAATATATGTGTTTGAAACAGGTGGCTGCATTACAGTGCATCATGTTTAATTCTGCAGCAGCACAGATCCTCTACTGCAGTTGGATCGTTTTTCACACAGTGAGCGCCTACAGCCGTGTCGACCCTGGACTTGCATGTTCTAGTACAACGTGAAAGTTTACATTGTGGATACATGAAGCATGTCTCCCCTGGTGGCGGTGGCGGCAGCAGCGGTGGCTGGTGTGGGCCAATGGAGCCTAATGTTGCAACACATTTTACATCAAGCAAGATTAATTGGTTGGTCACACAGTCACACTATACTTTAAAAATAACGCTAAAAATAGAAAGTAAAATAGCAAAGCCAACCTACCTCTTCCAGCTTTGCAGAACGGGAAGGTAGAAAACATGGTGGCAAGAACCAAGACTAAAGCAGTTATTAAGTACATGTTCCTCCTCGTAGAGCTCTTGGTGAGAGCCATGGAGAAGTCAATATTGCTAAACTTTTCTTATTGCATTGTCAGGAAAAGGGAGAGGATTGCTTATATATAGATGTGCGTGTTGTTCATTTCAGACTTTTTAGCTCTCTTGTATATCGGACACTAGTGCATTGATATCTTAGGGCTAAGGGATTGGCATCACATCTCAAAAAAAAAGGGGGGGGGGGGTTTGCTATCTGCTTTTTACACTCCATAAATGCACGAGAGTATCCAAATCAATCCCAGACGTAAATACGTAGCATCAAAATTTAGGCGCTTTCATATCCAGTGCTAGTGTTTTCATATCCAACGCTTTCATATATGAAAAAAGAAAAAAAGAAAAAATGGAAAAAAATGTTTTCATATATGGTGCGATATCTCTTCTTAAATGGGAACAAATTAAATATGTGAGGAAGGGTACTGTTGGTTTAACATTTGAGACTTACTAGTCATTCTACAGAGATTTTCTTATCCATCAAACACTGGAGTTTCTACTAGAAATTTAACGAGGATGAAGACCACATAATCCTTGGCACATCTTAGGTTAATCATTGAATGGCGGCAAGCCCTCCAGAAGTCGTCATTAAATTTGGTCCCAATAAAAATTTAAATTTTCCAATCAATAAAAAACTACATCAAACTTAGAAATCCAAGAATATCGAAATTGTTCTCGTAGAAATCCATTATAAAACATGGAGAAAGATATAAAAAAGTGTTCCCGTCGATTGAAATACTGCTTCAGACCAAAAAAGTATTCCAAGAATGTAGCGGAACAATCCTGGTAGCGAGCTATTAAAATATTGTTTTTTAAAAAAGAAAATGTTTCCTGTCAAGAAAAATGTGCTTGAAATCTAGAAGAAATATTTTCCAAGAAGGTACAATAACTTTTGCAATATTTTAGGTTACATCGTTGTGTACTTGAGAAATGGAAACAGAAGAAGAAAAGAAGCAAAATGAAAAACAAAAGGTTCATGGGCTGAATCTGTTGACTTAATGGATTGTGGTCTTATTTGAGCCCACCTAGAGTTTTGTGTGAAGCAAGGTAAACTTTCACCCGGATGGAAAGGAAAGATCCTTTTTTAATGGTAACTGAGGTAGATGCAACATTAACTGTTTTTTTCCTATTATATATGTTTCTCAAAAATACACATTTTAAAAGTTATTTACTATCAAAATTAAGATTAACCCGCTCATGCTCTTTTCTAAGAGGTAGTAGTAAGTTTTACGGTTTCACCTGATAAGTTTAGGGTTTGATTGGTTGCCTGCACGTCCTGACCTGGCTCATATTTGCGAGCCAGGCTCATCTCAGCCTGTCTGGATGTATGCAACCGTGCTATGTTTGGTTGGTTGTATCTATTGAGCCTGGCTCAGAAGAGATTCTGTTTGGTTGCCCGCATGAGACTTGTTGCATCGGATAAAGATTGCTAAATAATAAACACTGTTATATTACTTTTGCGTGATTACACTCTAATAGTCATTAATTCGTATTGATAGAGCTTAATTATTTTTAAAATACAACATTATCACTTAATACATACTAATTATGTACTAATCATATCATTAACAACATAAACAAATATACTGTGCGAGCCAGGCCCATGAGAAACGCCGGCCAGCTGTGTTTCTGGTGAGCCAGGCTCTGGCCTTCATTTTGCATCTGTAGAGCCAGGCTCTGGAGTAAAAGCAGGCAACCAAACACTACAAGGCTGCATCTACGGAGCCTGGCCAGCGGTGATGCGGGCAACCAATCAGCCTATTAATGGTTTTTAAGTTTGGACGTAGAAAACAACTACAAGCTCCAGCGAAATGTGCGGCCCGCAGACGCAGAACATCTGGTTACGAAGCAATCGGTCGCCTGAGCAATAGTGGAGATGGCGTGGCGAGCCATGGACGGACATCCAAATGCACCTAAAAAACGGGTTTAATTAACAACAAAGATCCTGAAGGGAACTACAAAGGGCTATGGCTTGGATGGCCGCAGCTAATTTTGCTCAAGAAAGCGTGTACTTCCCTCCGTTCGCTTATGTTTGTCGCTGGTTAGCTCAACTTAGAGATGAGCAACGCCATGTATAAACAGAGAGAGTAACTATGTACACACTCATAGTGTGGAACTAAGCGTAGCATAGTTGGTTAGGTTTCTTGTGGTGGAACTTGTCCATCCGGCTTCGAGTCTCCGACTAGCATGTGTGTCACATTTTCCTAGATTTATTCCAGGATTTAACGGGCGCTATTTTCTTTCAGTGGTAGTTGACGTGCCCGTCAATAGCGAGGCGCCTATGGTGAATTCGTCAATCTTAATATTAGAACACAATCGGCCCAGTTTATTAGAAATGCTTATAAAGATAGGGTTTACGTGCGTGTATTCATAGGGATGAGTATGCGTACTTGTGTGTAAATATACACTCATAGGAAAAAAAAAAAGAAAAAACCGCTTTAAACGGCAATAACCCAAACACAAGAAGGAAGGGTGGCCCTGACCGCATCCCAAGCTACACGTGGTGCAAGGACGCACGTGTAGTTACCCTGTTGGGGATTGGGAACCGTCGCCACACGATTCACAAATGGCCGGCCGGGCGCGCCACGCGCGGCGGGCACAGCAGGACCCGGCGCGGTCGCGCGGATTGGGTAACAGGTCTGGCGCCGAGCCGGCCGCCGACAGCATGTGCAGTGGCGCAGGTCGCCGTCACCGGCCTTACCCGGGCCCGGACCACCGCTCGACGAGACCTCGCTTCGCTTCCCCCGCAACCGCAGCCCATCCATGTTCTGCGGTCAGGCAGGCCATCGTGGGCCGTGCCCATGCGCCGCCGCAGGCCTAGCCACGCACGCTCCCGGCTGCGGCCGGCCGCTTCGCAGGCGAGAGGCAGGCGGCCATGCGTACCGGCCGGAGCAGAGAAGGACCACCAGTCCACCATGCGTAGAGCACACATACGTGGCGGCTTCACATTGCAGGCAGTGAGGCAGGCACCCAGCCGGTTGCGTAACCTAGATGAGGCATCTGGCGTCTGTCATGGCCGCATTGGCCGATAATAGGGGTGTTTAAATCCGGTGAATTGGTGAAAAGTGGTGAAAAATTTTGCACTGAGAAGCGTGTCTTGTGAGAGAGGGCACGGTTGTCAGTGTGAAAACTTTTGGCGACTTTGGGGAATTAAACAGAGCCAAAGTTTTCTGTGATTTTTCAAGTCTGGATAGGGTAAACTTGGCGCCCGACATCCTCGTAATAGGAATATTTTTTTGTGTAAGTAATATAATATGATAGAGTATATAGCTCTTTCTACACACAAATGAAAAAGTCTATGGATGCAAATATAGGATACGATCATAAATGCGTGCATATGCGTAGCCGAGTATAGCGAGTTTTTTTTAAGTGGATTCACGAATTCTTAGAAAGTCAATGTATCTAACCAATTTTTTCACAGGAGTACTAGTTACTGAAGGCTATTTTAGAATCAAAAAAAGTAAAGTCAAAATCATTTAGCTTATTCTCTTAATTTTAATTGACCGCTACTGGATTTAGTATATCTAATATGAATTGGCAATCAGAACATATATGGATGGAACTTCTAAAAGGTTTAAAAAAAGAGGTAATTTTTTCTGGGCCTGTATTCTTTTTCTAGGTTCATTAGGATTCTTAGCGGTTGGGGCTTCCAGTTATCTTGATATCCCATACTTCATCTCAACAAATTCTTTCATCCGCGGCGCCTCATGGCCTCGTGGGACATCTCGCCCCGGCCGCCCGCATGCCGTGGCAAGATTTTCCTACGGCGCCGGCGTCAAAGATAAATCCAAGTTAAATATTCTACCAGTTTAGTCTCTGGGTGTATTTGTGATCAGTACAAGTGTAATTTAGCGCAGACACGTGCTGCCTGCGTCCGGCGAGTTCGCTCATGGTGGCAATCCTCAACCTCGAACCGACGAACATGGGCCGACGCGCCGCGGCGGGGCTCGGCCGTGTCGGCAGGACGCGGCATCACAGCCACGCATGGAGCCGCGGCCGCGCACGGCGCCGGGCTCGCGGATTCGGGGGCCGAAAGGGACGGGACGGCCCCTGACCCCTTCGCACTGTACCCTGCACGCCCATGTGACCGCCATTTGACGCCTGCCTGACAGCCACGCGCACTGTTCAGTCTGTTCGGCCTCCTGGCCAGCACAGCCATCACACTGCTGGCCTCGCCAGCAACCTAAACCACCACTGATGGCGTGATCTCCACCGTCGGATCACATCTCGCAAGTTGTGATCCATGATTGATCCACCAATCAGTGATCAGTCCTCTGTAGTACTTGTCTGCTTGATCTTGCTCCCACTGGGCCAACCTGACCAGATCGGAGCTCGTCGCCGTCGGCGTCCATGTGCATAGCTTAGCTGTGGCAGCGAGCTCAATCACTTCACTTGCCAGCTACAGCTCCATCACCAGCGAGTTAATCCCCCCATTAATCCGCCGTCTAATCCCTTAGCCACTTCCACTTTATCATCCTCAGTTCCTCACTCCACAGCAAAGCAAGCAAAGCCCAGCTCGCCCTATAAATACTCGCGCAAGCTCCTCAGTCTCGGCAGCATCGGCCGCCCTCAGGGCACCACTTGCTGAGAGAAGAAAGCGCAGGAGATCTATCGACGATGGCGGCGGCGCGGTGGCTGGTGGTAGCCGCCGTGGCGGCGGTGCTGATGGCGGCGGGGGGCGCGGGGGCGGCGGCGCCGAGGAAGCCGGTGGACGTGCCGTTCCAGAAGAACTACGTGCCGACGTGGGCGGAGGACCACATCCACTACGTGGACGGCGGGCGGGAGGTGCAGCTGTACCTGGACCGCTCCACGGGGACGGGCTTCCAGACCCGGGGCTCCTACCTCTTCGGCCACTTCAGCATGCACATGAAGCTCGTCGGCGGCGACTCTGCCGGCACCGTCACTGCCTTCTACGTAAGAAGCTAGAAGGATCTCTCTTGCATTGTCGACCTTTCTGCTTGCCGGCTCTGTGTGTTCCTGCATTGACACTGGATGAGATGCAATGCCATGGCTGCAGCTGTCGTCGCAGAACTCGGAGCACGACGAGATCGACTTCGAGTTCCTGGGCAACCGGACGGGGCAGCCCTACATCCTCCAGACCAACGTGTTCACCGGCGGCAAGGGCGACCGCGAGCAGAGGATATACCTCTGGTTCGACCCCACCAAGGACTACCACTCCTACTCCGTCCTCTGGAACCTCTACATGATCGCGTACGTAACACCACGCAACCACATTGTTACTCCGATGCTTTTATATAGAACTATAGATGCAATGCAACACTGCATTACTGCTGCATTAACAGCGGGTTAGTTAGGTTATTAACCTTAATCACCACGGCAAAACTAGAGCTGTAAAAGTTGCAGCTGCTCACTGGGCCAGCGCTGCAGTACTGAAAAGATGCTCTGAATGAATCCCTGCATCCATCCATGTGGATGCAGGTGTTGCCCCTCACGGGCAGGGATCTATGCTGCAACAATGGCCCCGGCCAGTCCGTCCCTCGTACACCGTGCACGTAGTCCTTTTCTTCACCTCAATTCACCATTAAAAGTCCAACCTTGGTGATGATCTCAACTGATCCATGGTTACCGATGGAGCGCAGGTTCTTCGTGGACGACGTGCCGATCCGGGTGTTCAAGAACAGCAGCGGCGAGCTCGGGGTGCGGTACCCGTTCAGCCAGCCGATGAAGCTCTACTCGAGCCTGTGGAACGCCGACGACTGGGCGACGCGCGGCGGCCGCGAGAAGACGGACTGGTCCAACGCGCCCTTCGTCGCCTCCTACAGGGGCTTCCACGTCGACGGCTGCGAGGCCTCCTCCGAGGCCCGCTTCTGCGCCACCCAGGGCGCGCGCTGGTGGGACCAACCGGAGTTCCGGGACCTCGACGCCGCCCAGTACCGGAAACTCAAAGAGGTCAGGGACCGCTACACCATCTACAACTACTGCACCGACCGCGACCGCTACGCCGCCGTGCCCCCCGAGTGCGCCCGCGACCGCGACGTCTGATGAGGCTCGGCTGGTTGCTGGATCGAGTTGCCGCCGGTCACCCCTGCCGGCCGGTGTGTGCCCGCCGGCGAGCGAGGGAATTGAAGGGAGAAAGTTATACCTGTACGGGAGAGCTTGCATTGGGTGCTAGCCGAGCTGCTGGATTTAGCGGCAGCCTGCTCTGTATGGTATTGGTATTTTTGTGCTTGGGTTTGGGTTTGGTTCAGGGCTTGAGAGGCCGTGTGGCACTGTGTGCGCTTGTGTGTGAGCACATAGCCACATACATCAAAGTGCTTGTAGTGTATTGTACCATCTCAGAGCCAGTTCACGAATTGGTATGGATCCTCTTGCTTGATTTGTTCGATCGATTACTTGGTTTCCATTGTTGTTTCTTTCACCCAAGCTGAGCAGCAACTGAGCACTAGTAGAAACAAAAAAAAGAAGAAGGAAAAAGCCAAGAACAGCGAAAGCATCTTGGTTGGGTTCTCAAATCTTGTTCGCACCCTCGCGCGCGGCGACAAAAGGGAAAGGCCACGGGGGTTCCAGGAGGCAGGAGCCCAAGGCGAAACCTGTACCGAGATTCTGGCAAGATTGCGCTGCCGGCCGCGGCGGATCCTCGCGGCGGCCGGTACACGTACGCGTCGGCGGGCGGCGCCGCCCCTACGGCCGCCCGATAAATGAACCGGCGTGCTGGCGCGCAACGTGAGCCATGTTCGAATGTCTTCAGACGGCCGCAGCGGATACGTGTTGTTTAATCCAACAACCGTTCATGCAGGGCTACGGGGCACACTGCAAAGTGCAGTGCTGCAGGCCGCTTGCTCAGCCTGTTCGGTTGGCTGGTGGCTGGTGGTTGGTGCTGATTTGTTGTAAGAGAAAAATACTGTTGGCTGACTGGTGGCTGATGCTGATTTGTTGTGAGAAAAAAGTACTGCTAGCTGGTAGCTGATAATCCAACCGAACATGCTTCCCTGAAATCCTGTGGACTTGTGAGCCTGTCGCTTGATGGTGCATCAGCAGCAGGAGGAGGACGAGCAGCAGAGACTTTAGAGCTGACAGGTAAATGGACCAGCTCCAGAGTCCAGACAGGTGCAGCAAGCACAAAAACGCTGTCATACCTACGTGCTATAAGGACCCCTTTGGCACCGCTTCTCCGACCGTTTCTCCTTCCGCTTATCGGCTTCTTCTGCCAAACGCGAAAAATGAGAACGGCTCGGGAGAGGAAGCTGGGCAAAAGCTCCTTAAAACGCGCTCTCACGTTCGACCACGATACAAGAAGCCAAAAAAACCAGCTTATCTCGGCTCCCACAGCTCGAACGCCAAATGATGCATGTGCCCTTGGCTCGCCGGCCGGCGAGTGCGGCGGAGGTGGCCGACGCGCGGGGCAGAGGCGGAGACGACCCGGGCGGAGACAACTGGGGGCGGAGGGGCCCGGCGCGGGGCAGCTGCGTGCTGCGGCTGCGGCGGAGCAGCTTGGCGGAGGCCGGCGGACGCGCAGAGGACGCCGGGGCGGAGGCCGGGAGGGGCACAGAGGCAGCCGAGGCGGAGCGGAGGTCGGCAGAGGCTCGCCGGCGCGCGCCGCGACTGGAGCGGAGCAGCTCGGCAGAATCAGGCGGGCGGGCGAAGGTTGCCGGGGCAGAGGCCAGCAGGCACATGGAGGTTGCGGCGGCGGAGGTCGTCCAGCGCTCCTGGGGCGAAGTAGCTCGGCTGCGACCAGCAGGGAGCGTTGCGGCTGGATCGGCCAGCTAGAGGATAAGGTCCCGGGGATGAAAGGCGAGCAAACAGTGAAACAGAGGATAAGGTCGGCCAGGTGAAAAAGGAAAAGATAAAAATAAAGAAACGGTAAGGGAGTGAAAAGTGAAAATGAAAGAAAAAAAATAAAAAAGCTATAAGTGAGTAAGGGCATAATCGACAATTGGCTTATTCTATACATTCTGAAAAGCACAAGCTGTTTTACCAAACGTTTTCCAATCTAACAAGTCAAAACTAGAAAAAGCTGCTTTACCAGAAAAGCCAAAGCTAAAGCCATTTCTGCATGAGCCAGAGCTGTGCCAAACGGACCCTAAGATTAATCTCTGACTAGATAGCAACATATCGTGTTGTACCCTTTTGCATGGCATCTAGCCAACCACCGGCAGTTAGCTAAGCCAAACCTCCGTATATGTACATTGATATTTTAAATTCCACGCGTATAAGGCGTAGCTTGGTTAATTTTTTTTTGCTAGACCCTCCCCACCCGGAATCGAGTTTCCAACTTCATTTGGGCGTATCGTTTTTTATTTATTTTTAGGATTTAATAAACTCTATTTTTTTGATAGGCGACATATTTGTAGATCACCATGCGCCTGTAGCGAATTTATCAATCTCAAGATCGTAAGCCGGCCCAATCTCAGATGTGCTCATTGAGATACACAGCCTGTTCGATTGGCTGGTGGCTGGTGGCTGGTGGCTGGTGCTGATTTGTTGTGAGAGAAAAGTACTGCTGGCTGGCTGGTGGCTGGTGGCTGGTGCTGATTTGTTGTGAGAGAAAAGTACTGCTGGCTGGTGGCTGATAAGCCAAGTGAACAGGCTACGTGTGCGAGCGTCTGTGTTATACTGGTCTTTTGCGAAGAAAAAAAAAACACAAAAACTGTAGGAATGCGAGTCAGGAGTTGCCGGGGCAACTATGTTACGTCACCTGTCGCCTGAAATCACCCATCGCTTGAGAACGACACAGCTGTTTAATGGACTGATTAAATCATGTGTATGGCCCAATATGTGGTTCTTTTAGTTTTGAACTTGTTCACATGTATGCGATTAGTTACATCATCATTTCATGGGCCTGTGTATTCTCTTCCATGGGCCAAAATTCTGTTAGGCTGAACTAATGCGCTGCTCGAGGATTTGGCCCAATTCATCCCATCTGAACATGTGGGCGAGAAAATGCAAATTTGTCGCCTGGTCGACACATAGTCGGGCTGGCTATAATTCATAGAATCATAGTGGTTGGATCCGGTGCTAATATGAGTTGACTACCATTCTTTTACGAGGTATCACTAACGCTTGAAACAACAACCAGTAGTGATAGTTTTTTTTTGTTTTTTTACAACCTGGTCTCGACAACAATATTACTACCGAGTTTTGTGAACATGCAAACTTCATTATAGGTCATTTCTAGGTGACTAGTTGTCTTTTGCGAGGTATCACTAACGTTGGTAGCAACAACTAGTAGTGATAGGATTTTGCTTACGACCTAATTGTGATAACTCTATTAGTTCAACATTTTTGGTGAACAAGCGGTAAAAGTCGTTTTTATACTGTAGTGTGCACAACTTTGTTATGGTATGCACGCAAAAAAAAAAGCAGAAAATTCTTAGGCACATCTTGAATTTGCATACCTTTTTTATCGTCAGAAAATTATTTGCTAGAATCCTTAATTCACCCTACTTACCAACAACAATTTCAAAAGGGGCACAAATAAAGCAGGCACATGGACCAAAAATCCGTCACGAACAATTACAAGTATTCTCTTATTGAACTTTATTCAAACAGGTGCCTGCATTACCGTACCTTAGGATACATTTTGCAGCAGCACTCCATTACATTTTCCGCGTGTTTCACACAGTGGGCACCTACACCCCTATGGCCCTTGGATTTGCATTCTGCAGTGCAAATCGACAGTTTACATTGCTTTTGTTTACGATTAGTCAAGCATATCTCCGGTTGGTGGTATAGCGGTGGGGGTGACCGGCCTCGGTGGATCCAGCCTAATTTTGTAACATATTATATAAAATCAAACAGTTTGGTTGGTCATACTGTAATGAAAATTGTCAAAAGGAAAAAAATCAGAGCAACTAATAGTGGAGCTTACCAATTCCAGCAGCTTGGCAGGAAGGAAAGGTAGAAGACATAGTTGTAAAAACCAAGAAGAAAGTGGCTGCACAGTACACAATCCTCATCGTAGAGGTCTTGATGAGCGCCATGAAGAAAATCTTGCTACTCTTTTCTTTTTTGTGAAAGGAGGTGGCTACTTATGTTTGTATGAATTTCTATTTTTGGTGAGCAGGTGTTTATATAGAAGCACATAATGCCTCTGGTACGTGTGAAACCTCGTGGAATTGTGTGCTCTATTGTATCCAACACTAGCGTCAGGATATCTTAAAGCTAATGTTTGTTGACAAAAATATTTCTTTAATAATCTAAGGATTTGGTATATCTTCTTGAACTCCATTAAATATGTTTATATCAGCAATATTAGACAGATATAAATAGCATCATATTTTGGTATCTCAAAACTAGTATGTCTTATTTTTCTTATTTTGTAATAAATGTGTGAGTATCTAAAGTGGTACTGCACGCTGGCCCGGGCTATGCCGCCGAGTGCCAAAAATGTGATCTCAATGTATGTTGCCTTACCTGTTAGTGCACATCTGGATGAGCGTTACTATTTTTTAATCAAGGAATAAAATTGTATCATGGCCACTGCATCATTAAACAGTTGAACGTTTGTTTGGGAGAAAAATCATAGAAGATTTCTGTGAGGAAGTAAAATAATGTGGGTGTACTAGGTACACAAAACAAATAGACATCAAACATCATGGAACACATATTTTATTCATATTTTGATAATACAAATACCAGTTCCCATTTACACGTTGCATTCCTTTGCTTGGCGTTGGGCAGATCCACATTTTGATATTATGTATACCAGTTCCCATATTTTGACTATACAAATACCGGTTCCCACTTACACGTATGTGTTCGCATTTACATGTTGGTAACAACCACCAGTAGTGATAGAATTTTTCTTGCGACTACTCCCTCAGTTTCAAATATTAAGTCATTTTGGTTTTTCTAGATTTATAGCTTTTTCTATGCACCTAGATATACATTATATCCAGATATATGCAAAAAAAAAACTGTGCATTACAAAGAAACAAAGCCACTTTCTATTTGAAAGTAGGGAGTAGTTGTGATGACACTCTAAGTACTGGGTTTGGTGAACATGCAAACATGGATTAGAAGTTGTTTGTAGTTGACTAACAGCCATTTACAAGGTATCACTAACATTCACAATAACAACCAGTAGTGATAGCAGTTTGCTTTCGACCGCATTTTGGTGAACATGTGAACTAGTGGTACAATTAGTTTCTATATAATACCACGCACAACTTTATTATGGTAAAGAGTAGAAAACAGAACATTCTTAGTGCATATCGGTATAGAACTAATTTACCTTTTTTTATGTGTGACCAAATTAGTTATTATAATCCTGAGTTCATCCTACTTACGGCTTCACAGTCATTTCAAAAGGGACACAAATTATACAGACACATGCTCAAAAACCTGTCACCAACAATTACAACTATTCTCTTATTGAACTTCCTTGAAACAAATAATGGCTGCCATATTACTGTACCTTATGATGATTTCTTTTCTTATTCTGTAATTAATATGCGAGTATCTAAGCAGTAGTGCTGGCCTAGGCTAATCTGCCCAGTGCCAATAGTGTGATCTCAATGGATGCGGCTTAATATGTCAGTGCAAATGTGCATGAGCTTGACTACATTTTAATCAAGAAATAAATTTATCCTAATCGCAACATCAATTACACAGATGAATGTTTTTGGGGAGAAAAATCAGAAAAGATTTCTCTATGAGGAAGAAAATTAATAATGTGCAGTGTACTAGGTACACAAAATAAATAGGCAACAAATATTAGGGGACACATTTTTTCCTTCGTAGTTTTATAATACAAATGCTGGTTCCCTACACATGTGCGCTCCCTGACTTGCCGTTGGGCAGATCCTCATTTTGATATCTCAAAGCTAATGTTTGTTAAAAAATGATATCTTAAAGCTAAGGATTTCATATATTTTCTTGCACTCCATTAGATATGTTGATGCCCAAACCAACCTCAGACAGAAATAAGTAGCCTCATACTTTGGATCCTCCAATATCCAATACTAGTGTCTTCGCATCTCAAACAATTGTGTGATATCTTATCTTATTCAGTAATAAATATGTCAGTATCTAAAGCGGCATTGCTGGCCTAGGCTATGCCACCAAGTGCCAATGAGCTAGCGAGCCATACAGATGTACTGCTTACATACTCTCTAGTGCCACCAGTTCATGAGAAAGTAAGCTCCGGGTGGTGGCGCTACCGTAACATGCCGTCTAGCTTTAGCACGATGGTCATGCCGTCTAGCTAGATATTGTATCCCTAGTATGCGCCATACAAGTTTAACGTGAACAAAGGAACGTAGGATGCGTTTAGGTTTAGTATCATTCTTGTTGGGTTGTGCATGCGACTGTGGGATAATGTTATTACGAGGAAACAAATAGTGAGAACATGAGTTATTTTATTGAGAAACGTATAAAATAAGCAGTTCTTGTTCTTGTTCTTGCAGTAGGAGCCTACACTGTTGTAGCCCCATTTGTCACAATATTTGACGCACAACTCAGGTGTCCAGTTTGGGTAATGGTTGGACCTCATCGATGATGGTGGTGGTGGCGATTTTGGTTTGGGTTTGCAGACTGGCGGTGGAAGCCTACACAACAAACAAAATAAGGATTAAACAAGATGGTTGATCACACATAATTAGTGTAGAAGTAACTAAGAACAATTTAGTCCACCTAAAAGTGGCAGTACCTACAACCAGCTTGGCAGGATGGCATGGTAGCAGACATGATAACAAGAATCAAGAACAATGCTAAAGTCAGGTAGACAATCCTTGTTGCAGAGATCTTGACGTACGAGTGCCATGAACAAGAGATTTTGCTACACTTATGTTTTTGCAGGGAGGAAAAGATTTCTTATATTTGCATTGCACATCTAATATGTTGGTGTTGAAAAGAGGGATGAGGATATCCTTCACCTGAAGTTCCCATAAATGTGTAGATATCTCAGTACTAAGGATATGATATCTTAATCCGAATTTCACTAATGTGTAGATATCTCATTACTAAGGATATGATATCTTCTTACACTCCAAGAAATAATTAAGCTAGTATCCAAACCAATCTCATATATAAATGTATATATCTCTTATTATATTTATCTTATCTACAACTATACATATATGAAGCGTTTTGATATCTCAATACTAGAGCTTGATATTTATTAGTGTTGATATCTTAGGGCTAAAGAATAAAGATATGATATCTTGTTACCATCCAATAAATAAATATGTGGGTATCCAAAACAATATTAGGTACAGTACAGTCTCGTAATTTAAGATCCTACACTAGGTTTTATATCTATCCGTAGGCTAGAATAAATATCTGAGTACCAGAAGAGAAGTCTATTGCTCATGGTGTATACAAATTAAAAATACTGATTATTGGGCTCTTACTTCATTCTCTAGTTGCGTTACTCTAGTCATATGTATTGCCAATTTACCATCCAACCTGTTTTCAAGTGGCACCCTCATCAGCAGCCCAGTGTCGGATCCAACTTTTTGTTAAGACTAGAGCCAAAATTCAGCGGACAAAAATTCTACATATATTGACACCATAGTAAAACGTATAAATTGAGAAAGATGCTTTAAATTATGAAGGCGCATATAGAGTAATAGCACGCCTTATCATGAAAACTCCTATTGTGGCCATGTATTTTCCCATTTGGATATCTATGATAGATTGTTTGGAATGGACCTAAAAAGACATATTCCCTTTTGGCGCCATCCCTAATTTTGGTTGCTTTTCCTCAAATGGTTTCTGAAGGCTAGGATCTATAATAATATTTTCAGGATCAAGCATATGATTGGAATCTGTTGCGCGCTCACCTGACTTCGTCTCTGCGAGTCCGAGTCTTCAGCCATAGCACTCGCGCCACGACGAGTCCGCGCCGGCGCACTCGCGCCAGACTCCGCTGGACGCGGTCACCGCACGCGTCACGTCTCACCACGGCGTCGCCCACGCTCCGCGTGCGCCGGCAACGCTCGTGTTCTGTTAGCGTCAACTGCATTGTACATGTATAAATATCGACAGAGGAGATCAATACAATTTTGCGGTTGATTCATTCCTTCTCTACATGGTATCGGAGCCTATACGATTCTTACCTCGTGCTTCCCCTGCTTCGCTCCATGGCGCACTCGCCTGCAGCCTCCTCCTCCTCCTCTGAGTACTCCGACGCTGCTCCACCTCAACCCGCGACGTCCGCCGTTCTCCAGACGGTGAACATCCGCTCGCATGTTCCCTCCTCCTCGCCTTCGACGACTCCAACTACAGCCAGTGGAGGTGCTTCTTCGACTCCGTCCTCGGCAAGTTTGGCCTCGACAACCACATCCGCTACGCGACGCCGATCGAGCAGCGTGATGCGGAGTGGCGCATGGTCGACAGCTGCCTCGTCAACTGGATCTACACCACCATTGCTCGCCCCGTCTTCGACCTCGTCCACAAGCCTCGCATCACCGCCTTCTGGTCCGACATCGGGGGCCAATTCCGGGACAATGAGCTGGAACGCGCCGTCATCCTGGAGGCCGAGTTCCGCAATGTGCAGCAAGGTGATCTCTCCATCTACGACTACTGCACCAAGCTCAAGCGTCTCGCGGATCAACTTCGCGACATCGGCCACCCCGTCTCCGAGCCAAGCCAAGTCCTCAATCTTCTCCGTGGACTCAACCCGAAGTATCGCCATGTCAAGCCGGTCATCAAGTCCAAGCCCCCTCCGCACACCTTCAGGAGTGCGACGTCGTACCTGCTGGAGGAGCTCAGCGACACCCACGACGCCAAGCTTGAGGCCGGGCAGGCTCTTCACGGCGGGCATGGCGCCTCCGGCGGCTCCTCCACCGCCAACGTCGGACCGGTCGACGGCTCCAACTCCGGCTCAGGCGGCTCCCGCGGCCGCTTCAAGTCCAAGAAGCGGGGCCGCGGCTCCGGCTCCACCACCGGCGGCTCTTCCTCAAGCGTCGGCGGCGGCGGCGCTCCCTCTGCTCCACGCCCTCCTTTCACACCCTGGCCGGCCGGGTATAATCCCTGGACCAGGCTGGTCCAGGCTTGGCCCATGAACTTCCGCGCGCCTCTGGCTCGGGCGTGCTGGGCCCCCGTCCACCATTCCAGGCCCAACAGGCCATGATGGCTCATCAGGGCCCCCCGCCACCACCGGGTTCCAACGCCGGCATGTCACCATGGGACCAACAGGCGCTATACTCCGCCCTGAACACCGCCGGCATCGCCGTTCAGCAACCGCCCAGCTCCGCCGACTGGTTCATGGATACCGGCGCCACATCCCACATGTCGTCCACGCCTGGTATTCTTTCCTCTCCTAAACATCTTTCTTCTCCCTCCTTCATAACTGTCGGCAATGGTGCCCATTTGCCTGTCTCTCATACTGCACACTCCTCCCTCCCCACTTCTTCTTCCTTGTTGCATCTTCGTAATGTTCTTGTGTCTCCTTCCCTGATTAAGAACTTGATTTCTGTTCGGCAACTTACTCATGATAATAATGTCTCTGTTGAGTTTGACCCCTATGGTTTCTCCATCAAGGATCTTCCCACCCGAACGGAGATGCTCCGATGTGATAGCTCCGGCGACCTCTACCCTTGGCGCGTGCCTCAGCACCACTCCCTCATAACTTCATCGACATCAGTGGATCGCTGGCACCAGCGCCTTGGGCACCCGGGGACATTCGTTCTTTCACAGGTCTTGAGTTCCTTTGATTTCTCCTGTAATAAATCGGCTCCACATTCATGCCACTCATGTCGAGTTGGCAAGCATGTGCGCCTGCCGTTTAGTTCTTCAGACACAAAGTCCTTTTTCCCTTTCCAACTTGTTCATTCAGATGTGTGGACCTCGCCTTGTTATAGTCATTCTGGTTACAAATATTATGTTGTTTTGCTTGATGATTTTACTCATTATGCATGGACATTTCCGATTCGCCAGAAATCGTAGGTCTTACCGATCATTCGAGCATTTCATGCTTACATTCAAACGCAGTTTGGTCTTCCCCTGCTCCCTCCCCAGACCGACAATGGCAAGGAGTTCGACTCCTATGGCCTGCGTACCTACTTCTCCCTTCACGGCATCGCTCTGCGCTTGTCCTGTCCGTATACCTCGCAGCAAAATGGAAAGGTCGAGCACATTTTGCGAACTCTTAACGATTGCACTCGTACAATGCTCCTTCATAGTGCAGCTTCCTCGGCGTTTTGGGCGGAGGCCCTCACTACGGCGACCTACCTCGTCAATCAGCGCCCCTGTCAGGCTACTAGCTCTGTCACGCCGTACCAACTCCTCCTCGGCGTCCCACCGTGCTACGACGACCTCCGCGTGTTTGGCTGCCTCTGCTACCCGAACACGACTGCCACGGCGCCGAACAAGCTGAGCCCTCGCTCCACCGCCTGCGTCTTCATCGGCTACCCGAGCGACCACCGTGGCTGGCGCTGCTACGACCCCGTCACGCGTCGCGTCCACACGTCTCGCCACGTGATCTTCGACGAGGCGCAGTTCCCGTTCCGCGCGCACTCCGGCCCAACCGCACCCTCGACAGCGGCCGCGCCTGCGCCTCCCTCGACCGTCTTCCACCACGCCGATCCCGAGTCTCCATCGCGGTGCAAGGCCGCCCGGCGATAGCTCAACCCCGACCCGAGGTCGACGACGCGCCACTCATGCCAGCCGCGACAGACCCCGTGCCGACACCACCGCCACTCGCGCAACCGGCCGCGTCATCGCCCGCGTCACTGGCCTCGTCATCGCCCGCGTCCCCGGCCGCGTCACCGCTTGTGCCCTCCCCCGCGCTCGCAACGGCCGCGCCCAGTACGTCGCGTTCCAGCGCGTCGTCGCCTGCTGTCCAGGTGCCCACCCCGTGCCGACACCACCGCCACTCGCGCAACCGGCCGCGTCATCGCCCGCGTCACTGGCCTCGTCATCGCCCGCGTCCCCGGCCGCGTCACCGCTTGTGCCCTCCCCCGCGCTCGCAACGGCCGCGCCCAGTACGTCGCGTTCCAGCGCGTCGTCGCCTGCTGTCCAGGTGCCCACTCCCAGCTCTGCCTCACCACCATCGCTAGCTGCCGCCACTCCGCCAGCGCCACCAGGCCATCCCATGATCACCCGTGCCAAGGACGACATCCAAAAGCCCCACCCCCGTTATGCCCTGGCCAGCACCAGTTCACCTGCCGCCGCCATCTCCCCCATTCCCACGTCCGTTCGCGTCGCGCTCAAAGATCCCCACTGGCACTAGGCGATGCGGCTCGAGTTTGACGCTCTCCTCGCCAATGACACTTGGACATTGGTGCCTCCTCCGCCGGGTGCTCGAGTGATCAGCGGCAAGTGGGTGTTCAAGCATAAGTACAACTCCGACGGGACCTTGGAGCGCTACAAGGCGAGATGGGTGTTCCGCGGCTTCCACCAGTGACCTGGCATTGATTTTGGGGAAAATTTTCTCCCGTCGTCAAGCCGGCGACCATCCGCACCGTTTTCACCATAGTCGCCTCCAAACGATGTCCGGCGCACCAGTTGGACGTCTCCAACGCGTTCCTCCACGGCAACTTGCAGGAGCAGGTTTATTGTTAGCAACCGACGGGCTTTGAGGACGCCGCGCATCCGACTGCTGCGTGTCTGCTGTCGCGCTCTCTCTACGGCCTGCGTCAAGCTCCTCGCGCGTGGTTCACCCGCTTAGTCGAGTTCGTTACGTCCTCCGGCTTCGCTCAGTCCCACGCTGACTCATCCCTGTTCGTGTACCGCCATGGCGGTGAGATGGCATACTTATTTCTCTACGTCGATGACATGATCCTGTAAGCTTCTTCGTCACGCCTGCTTCACCAACACATCGATCGGCTCCGGTCCGCGTTCGCTGTCAAGGACATGGGCCCAGTCAACTACTTCCTCAGCATCGACATCAAACGCTCGCCTTCCGGGTTCTTCCTCAACCAAGCCAAGTACACCGACGAACTTCTTCAGCGAGTGGGCATGCTCAACTGCAAGGTTGCTTCCACTCCGTGCGACACCAACTCCAAGCTTTCGGACACTGACGGCGTTCTTCTCAAGGACGCCTCCTGGTACCGAAGTCTGGCCGGTGGGTTGCAATACCTGACCCTTACCCGTCCAGACATCGCGTACGCCGTGCAGCAAGTGTGCTTGCATATGCACTCCCCCCACGAGCCACATGCCACGATGCTGAAGCGGATTCTGCGCTACGTCAAGGGAACCATTGATCATGGGCTCCATCTTCACGCCGGCGACACCTCCGTCATCACGGCGTACTCCGACGCCGACTGGGCCAGCTTCCCGGACACCCGGCGTTCCACTTCAGGGTTCTGCGTGTTCCTTGGTGACGCCCTCATCTCCTGGTCGTCCAAACGACAGACCACAGTGTCGCGCTCTAGCACGGAAGCTGAGTACCGCGGCATGGCGAACGCGGTCACCGAATGCTCCTGGCTCCGGCATCTACTCGGCGAACTTCACTGCGCTCCTAACAAGGCAACGGTGGCGTACTGCGACAATGTTTCGTCCGTGTACATGTCGCGCAATCCAGTTCATCACCGGCGGACCAAGCACATCGAGCTGGACATCCACTTCGTGCGAGAGAAGGTCGCCCTCGGCGAGCTACGCGTACTCCACGTCCCGACGTCCCAATAGTTCGCTGATATCTTCACCAAGGGCCTCGGCACGGCGGCATTCTCCGACTTCTGCAACAGTCTCTGTGCCGGCCAAGGCTCCGCTGCGACTGAGGGGGGGGTGTTGCGCGCTCACCTGACTTCGTCTCTGCGAGTCCGAGTCTTCAGCCATAGCACTTGCGCCACGCCGAGTCCGCGCCGGCGCACTCGCGTCAGACTCCGCTGGACGTGGTCACCGCACGCGTCACGTCTCGCCACGGCGTCGCCCACGCTCCGCGTGCGCCGGCAACGCTCGCATTCTGTTAGCGTCAACTGCATTGTACATGTATAAATATCGACAGAGGAGATCAATACAGTTTTGCGGTTGATTCATTCCTTCTCTACAGAATCCTCCACCTCAAAACCAACATTTTCATTGCTAGCTGCAATTCCTACTGTTCCTTGTTCTAGAGGAGGCTGGCTTACTCTACAACAGGTGCCCTAGTGTTCCTTGTTAATGTTTCTTGTTGTGCAGATGCAAGGGAAAGGGGAATAAACTTCCAATTAGTGATTTGAGTAGAAACTAGAAAGGGTTTGAGATAGGGAGGAGATAAACACCTCAAAAACTTGGGAAGCCATGGGGTAGTGGTGCCTCCCTGACTGCTTCATTTCGGCCAGCGGCGCCTGCTTCCTTTGGTCCTTCCAGCTGCCGTGGTGGGCAGGACCGCAGGAGGAGAGATACGAGGAGCCAAGGCTGAACCGTAAGGGGAAACAGCCAAGGAGCGAGTTCGTGGCCAGTGCACCAGGTAACCGGAGTGGACTGTGTGGCCGTGCCCTGCTAGCATTCTGCAACTGTAACTGCTTTGCCCTAATCTTTGGACCAGGGCCTCTTGTTTTTGGGCCAAACCTAAGGGAGGACAGTGGAGATTATTGGGCCATGACTAGTGTCACAGCTTGGGTGCCACCCATTCATCCTCCTCCTTGTTATTCATCATCTTAATCCTCGCTCTATAATGCTTCTTTCACCTCCTTGACCAAGGACGACATGAGCCTCAGCATTGCAGCCCTAACTTCCCCGATGGCCACCATTTTCCCATAGACCATATATAGAGATAGTCTTCTTAATGATCCTTTCTTTTTATAGGGGTGCATCATCCCATATCTTTGACAGCACAAAAAGTTGAAACATCTACAAAACAAACACACTTTATTAGTCTGTCACTGAAGTTTTCTATATATGCAAGCATAGTGAAGACAGCTACAAAATGTTATGCTTCACCTCAGCGGAATAATCGATCTATTCTTCGGGGCAACATATCTTCAGATCTGTTGCATGTTTAATTAAATCTGAACCCTTAGCATCAATTCCTGTGGTACCTCCATTAGAGCCTTATTGGCACTGCGAAGACACTCAAAATGTCCTCTTTCCCGTAAATCACAATCATACAAGAAGCAAGCCATTACACCACAATGCAACCGTTAATCTGCATACTAAATACTTCTATTGAAGTACTCTGGATATCAAGAGAAGTGCACAAACCATCAGAATGTTGCATGATAGAGATAAGTAAATTGTAAACACAAGCTCCATGCACACCATATTTTGGATAAGGCAGGTTTATGCACATCATATCTTCAGGTTTGATATCAAAGTTATACGGTGCAGGAGAGAATCTCCATCCCTTTAATCATCGTGTGATTATTCTCCTCAGTAATCTTAGTTTTCTCTTCAGGCACTGCGTGTCTATTTGGTCATCAGATTTGAGGACTATTTGAGGACTGATGCATGAAACACTTAGTTACCTTCCTGTGGTGAAAGAAGATGTCAATCTATTTTGTGTTATAGCTCGTTTATCTTTATTTTGCTCATGTTATTATTGGATTGTGATAAAAAAGCCTCATATGGTCAAACCTAATGGGAATGTATCTAAGATCGAGTGAAAGAAGTGCCAGATATGGCCTCAATAAGAGAGCAAGATCATATCTGGAAGTTTTCAGCCTCACCGTCTACCTACTGTAAGTAAATCCATTATATGCATGAAGCATAAGAGTTCCTACTACATATCTCCCCCTCTCTAAAGAAAAGGTTCACTCGAGCTAATAATGCCTTATTTCGCAGGATACTATATGCAGTGTGTTGTCATGATTACCTTTCAAATTAAGGGCCTGTTTAGTTCGGTGAGAAAGTTTGCGAAATTTACTGTAACAATTTTAAACCGAAGATTAGGAGGACTAAACACGATCTAATTATAAAACTAATTACGTGGATAGACGGGAAATCGCGAGACAAATCTATTAAACCTAATTAATCCATAATTAGAGATTGTTTACTGTAGCATGATGTTGTCTAATCATGGCCTAATTAGACTCATTGGATTCGTCTCGCGAAGTTACCCGGGGGTTATGGAATGGGTTTTGTCATTAATCCATATTTAATACCCTTAATTAGTATCCTAACATTTGATGTGACAGGTGAATAGTGAAAAGTTGTGAAACTTTCCTCAACTAAACAGGGTCTAAAGAAGCCGCATGGACGAGCATGTTGTCTACGTGGTGGAGAAGGTGTTTTTGAGATGCTATCTAGAACTAGTTTTCACCGGGTACACAATAATGCTCATGTTAGCAGTCGAAATTGGCATGAAGGCCGTTCTGGCTGGGCGGACCAGTCTAACCGGTTTTGAGGGCGGCCTGACCGGTCCTCACCCTATAGCTGATCTGGCACAGAGACCGGTCTAACCGGGATGGATAGCGGTTTAACTAGGTTTGGCCGAGTCATGTTAGGATTGGACTTTTGGGACAAATCCGACTTGTGGAAGGTGTTCCTTGCGGGGCAAGACCTCCCCACTCTATAAATATAAAGGGCCGTGGCCGATTGAGTTTTTTATCCAATTGATCAATCAATAACATCTTTATTTTTCGTATCTTCCAAACCCTAGCATTTCTAACCCTAATTGCTATTCGTTCTTCGTCTTTACGACGATTGACGGCTCTCTGAGTGGCCTGCCGATCTCAGAGAAACCCTAAGCGCACTAGTCCTAACGGGGTCCCTCCCGGGCCAGCGATTCTAGGTCGAAGCAGCCAGCCCTAGCATACCAGTCTAACCGGGTTGCCAGGCCGGTCTAACCGCCCTGTCTGCAGAGCTGCTACTGGTGTTCGATCCGTTGCGGATCCACGTGTTCTAGCGCAATCTCAGTGTGTTGACCAAAACAAGCGTCAACACCTCCATGGCAATATCACAAATGTCCACCCAACACACTTCTTGGTAACATTTATCAGGCGTACAATAGCGTTGTGCGGCAGCTAAAGTCAGCCACTCTCAAGAAATTTGCGGTAAAATCCCCCTGCTTTGAAGAGGCGCACGTCACATTGATAGCTTGTCGGCTGAATCAAAGAGCAAGGCATATTATTATTGTCTAAATAATTAGAGGTGGAAACAACCTTGCGTGCTATGTTTGTGGCCTGATTACAACGATGCATCACCTAACCTGCAACTTCTTTAATTTCGCTCTCGTGTTCCTCTCCATTCTTTGCTCTCCTCACACTTAGGTGCTCCTCTCTACGGTCATTGTGTTGCCTCCTCTAATCTCTCCCGTCTCTCTTGTTCTTTTATTTTGCAGTGTCAAATCTTCTCTCGGTAATTGATGTGCACAGGAAATAGGCAAAGTGGTTTCCCTTGATTTTTGTTGTTCTCCATCGCTTTCCCTCACCAAAGCTTGCAACATGCAAATTTTGTGTCACACCTTGGTGGTCATGCCTCGATTTCCTGCCATCTCTCACTTTTCCTTCTTAAACTTGCTGAATCCATTTCTTCCCTTTCCCCAAGGTAAAATGTAAATTCTTGCTATTTGGATTTTGATATATAGCTTTTTTAGATACATAATTTCCACTACAACATATATATAGATGCATAGCAAAATCATGCAAAATCATGTACCCATTAGAACCAAAATGACATTTAATTTGAGATGGTGGGAGTATGAGCGAAGGCTATCAGGCACTGTTCGGACCAAACCTGCAAAGAAGGATTGAACCTACGAAGGACTGTTCATTATTTTGCTTCCCAAGATGATTTAATCTATTGAACGGAGACTTGGCACATTAAAGAGTGGTAGAGGCATTCTCACCCCAACAACTAGGAGATAACTAAAACTTCTGTGCATGCATGATTTAATCTGTAGGAATAGAGACTTGGCAACATTGAGTGTGAAGGTATTCTCGCCACATCACTAGCTAGGCGATAACCAAAACTTCTGTGCATGCATGTAACCAAAACGAAGTCTCTTAATGAGATTTTAGAACTTGCTCATAATTCATGCAAGCAACCAAACAACTTCCCTCCACAACCAGCTTATGTGCATACATATAACCAAACTCGAGGAGCCGGGGCTAGGGTGATGTAACCAATCACGCTCTAAATGTGGCTGTTGGGGCCACCATATCTGGGAATCACGATCCTATGACCCACAACTACGAATAGCAGCTTATCTTTTTTGTTTCTTTCTTTGTATCTTGAGGACTTTCTTGTTTGGGGACTTGAGCTCTTGCTCTTCCTTTTAATATAATTGTAATCAGTAGGGGGCAACCCTTCCTGTTTCTTCAAAAAAAAAATAGCAGTGCCCCATTTAGACATAGAAGACTGAATGACTCACTCGCATGTCAACTACACACACGTCAATGATAGGCGTGACCGAGAGTTATGACCATGCTCACACCCAAGCTAAACATGCTTAAGAAGAAAGATGAACACACATAATAGTTCAACATTTAAACATGGACAGGCTTGAGGAAGAGGGAGGTCACATGGTCCTCGAGGTCGCCAGCAAAGGTGTAGGCATCATTGCCTCTGCAGTATACAGTCTCACTCACCCTTGCTAGGTTGATCACGGACAACTTCACCACTGGCAGCATTGATCGATCTATCTCCATGGATGACTTGTTAATCCTCCTCCATGCGTGCTCCACCATTGTGGCGAGGGCTGTAGCAGCCTCCTCTCCTGTCATTCCTTGCTCCTTCATGTAGCAGTCTAGGGAGCTAACGACGTCATTCTTGTTCTTTCGCCCTTTCTGTGCAGATAAATATAAATGTAGTAAATTGCACTCACCATACAACAAATTGACAGGTGGGTGCAGATTGGTCCAACAATTTGTAAATTGTTCAATTTGGTGCAACAACTTGGTACGAGGGTGCATATTGGTCCAACAACTTGTAAACTGTTCAATTTGGTGCAACAACTTGGCACGAGGGTGCAAATTGGTCCAATAACTTGTAAAGTGTTCAATTTGGTGCAACGATTTAGCAAATTGGTACATATATAGTCCAAAGGTTGTACGAGCAATGTATTTAGCGTTGAGCTATCATGGGGAGGGTAATGCTCATATTTATCTCAGGGGTGAGAGTGCACTATATGGAAAAGCATGTGCTGTCAATCCAAATCAGCATTGGGCAGAGGCTATGAACTTGACAGATAGACAGGCCATGGAAGTGGCCAGCAAGCAACGGAAATGACACGATGGAGTACATAATGTAGTGATGAACTTGACAGGTGGACATGCTCTATGGAAATGGCCAAACAAGTATGGAAATGACCGGCAACCAAATAAGGCAGAGTCACGCAAGCAACTGCGAGCAGCACCGTCGCAGAAGACAAGCAAGGAGTCACTGCAGGTGGGACCTGTGACACTGTGGATACAAGTTTTATACTCCCCCCTCAAGTTGTTACGAGCTGTACTACCTTCCTTCCTTGATAGCTCAAGGTTAAATACATGGCACTTACAACTTTTGGGCCCTATTGCATCAATTTACTAAGTTGTTGCACCAAATTGAACATTTTACAAGTTATTGAACCAATCTGCACGCACCTGCCAAGTTCTTGCACCAAATTGAATAGTTTACAAGTTGCTGGACCAATCTGCACCTACCTATCAAGTTGTTGTATTGTGAATACAATTTACTCAAATAAATGCATCTCTATATAAGGTGAAATACATTTGCATCAAGATAAATCCAGATAAAAAGCCCCCTTTCCTCGGATTCAAGATAAGGGTTGAACTGTACTTGTCAACGCAAGTATCAGCTAGAAATACTTTCACACATGCCAACAGAAATTTTTGTAAGTTCAGCTTCAAAAACTTTTACTAGGTGCTTAATTATCTTTTGATAATACGTACGTAGTACCTTGAAAGCAGAGATGTCATTGAGTGAGCGAGCTATCTCTCCACAGTCATTGAGCATTTCAGGTACACCGATTGCCCATTTGAATGCCTCCTTGGTTGCCTAATCACCCGCAGCCATCAGCGCCCCAAGGGTCAGTAATGGAATGGCCGACGACATGATGGAAAGGTCTAACTGATCTTTGAAGCTCGGCATGTATTTTTCATCGCACCATTTGACCTCCTCAAGGTAACACTTTGACAGCAACATATACTGGACATGAAAAAATAAAGCAGGTGATTCGATCTTTCTGAACATACCATATACTTCATTGCTGTTTTCCATTACTGGCACATACTATGGCCGGGTTAGTAAACTCGTGGGATCGTGCACTACCGGAAAACGCAAGTGTGCCGTGTGCCCTGGAGTTTGCCGTGAGCAGTTTATCGGGCACACGGCAAACTCACTCTTTGCCGTGTGCCAGAGGTTCGACGCACGGCAAAATACAAACACACGGCAAAGTTCATCTTCGCCGTGTGCCCCGGGGAAGGCACACGGCAAACAACTCTTTGCCGTGAGCCCTTGGCAAGGCACACGGCAAAGAATCCGTACGTGTCCGGTCCCGCGAACGTCCGCGGATGGCGGTTGACGGCCGTCAGTGTTTGCCGTGTGCCTTGGTGTGGCACACGGCAAATCTGTCCATTTGCCGTGTGCCTTGCGGAGGCACACGACAAATAGGTCCCTTTGCCGTGTGCCTCCCCAAGGCAAACGGCAAATAGGTCCCTTTGCCGTGTGCCTTTGGTTGGCACACGGCAAATACAACAAAAAAAAACCTCATTTTACCTCCTAACTTTTTCTCCTCTTCACATGCATTGTTAGGTTCTCCATGTTTGAGTTTGGTGAATTTCTCCATCTATTTGCTATATACAAGGAATTTATTTCATTCACAGGATTATTTTCATATAAGTCAAATTTGAACTGCAAGTACATGAAATAATAGAATAAATTGAACGAAAAAATGATATTCTTGATATTGAGTGTAGTGTAAGGACAAATCTAGTTGCTGAAATGAAAAATTGAAAGTCGAATTCACGTGACATTACCAGGAACGTGAGGGCTAATAGTATTTAAATTAAATAAAATTCATTTGATGTCTGGAAATCATGAGATTCGTCAATATCTCATGCTATCATATGCGAAGTCTGTGGTAAAAAGTTGAGTAGGTTTCGCACACGTTGTTACGTACGATGCTTACAAACTGAACCTTTCCCGATGAAGTTTCATAGATAAGAGAGGGGATATGGATAGGTTTGTAAGCACGATGAAATTCGAATTTGATTTAGTCACAAAACTTTATTGAATAAGCAATATACAACACAGGCCACTTCATGTCAATTTGTGTTTTTTTCGGGTCAGTTTGGTAATTGTAATGTATTAAATACAATTTTACCAATTGTAATTGATATAAAATGAGTTTGAAAAATAAGTATATGAAATAATGGAATAGAGTGAGTGTGTAAATCATATTCATGTTATTGAGTCTGTATCTTGGATTGCAAAAATTGCACAGTTTAGGTTTATTAAAATTTGTTATAACGCGAATTTTATGTAGCATAAAATGATAAAATCAGAGTTTGCCGTGTGCCTTGGACCAGGGCACACGGCAAAGGTAGTTTTTGCCGTGTGCCAGGGATCTGGGCACACGGCAAAGGCTGACTTTGCCGTGTGCCCTGGATCTGGGCACACGGCGAAGGCCGGCTCTGGACTTAGAAATCGACCGACCGGGCCGGGCACTCTCACTCACAGCTCACACTCACGCCACGCAGCGCCCGCCGCCGGCCGCGCCTCCCGCCGCCGCCCAGCG
>CM014277.1:54828451-54854059 GCA_004135705.1 Alloteropsis semialata
TCACAAGGAGTACTATAAGGTACCATTCCAAACATCAGCTAAGCTCCTCAGCCACGCATGAAAAAAAAAGTAACTATTTCTGGAGTAGTTGCTACATAGATGACATCCGGTAGTTCAAAGGTAAGGCAGCAACTAAAATATGAAAATGATAAGAAACATGTCGTATAAATAACCAATGGTTTTAAACAACACCTTATTTCCTTCATCTTCATCGTCATGCTTACATATATGGTACTAGTAATCCTATAAAATAATTAAAGTCACCTACCCAATCGAGACCTATGTTTTGTGCCGTTCAATGATCCACGGCTAAGAGAAGATGAAGTCAGTCTCGTCTGCCAACTTGATGCCATCATTTTCATGTGAAACCTTTACCAATCTGAGTATCTGACTGTTCAACACTGTGTATACATATTCTCTTCGAAAATAATTAATATAGAATAAAAACGACGCAATGACAGCTGCTGATCCGAGTGAGCATATGCAACACATGTGCAGCTGCGCAGAAAATAAAAAACAGTTGCCATCTGATGGATTACGACCTAGATGTGTCGACAAAGCTGTCTCTATAGCTGCAAGGTGTACCTCTTGATGGCACCATCATGCGTGTCCCTATTTGTTGTAACTCACTACTCACCACTAGCATATCATCCGCAAACCCCATTGCAGCAAGGGATCGGAGCTTACATTGACCCACGTTAGTGGTTTTACTCATCACCTCTCATATAACATTTGGTCTAAATTTGAATCAGTTTATACATGGCCATCAATGGAACCAAATCTTATCGCATCCTGCACATGCATACATTATGGGGAAGAGAAGTCCATGCCAAGAAGCAGTTCATAGCATCCACACAGTGAAAACTGTTGACGTAGAATTAGGTCAACACACGAGAGCGCTAGAACGCGCAGCACGTAACACGATAAACCCGAAGTTTCCCTGCGCCGACCGGTCAGACCGGTTAGGGGAACCGGTCAGACCGGTTCCTCCAGGGAGATCGGGGGTAAACCCTTAAAAACGCTTCCCGGAAGGATCCGTCAGGGAGAACGTGATCAGGGGTGTCCTAAGGTCGGCAGGCCACCTAGGATGCCTTCAGACGTCACGGAGACGAAGGAAGAACAGCATATAGGGTTAGAAAAGCTAGGGTTGAAGGGTACAAAAAGTAAAGGTAAATAGTAGATTTGATAGATTCGATTGGGGTTACCCTCAATCGGCCGAATCCTCTTATATTTATAGGGAGGGTAGGTCTTGTCCCGCAAGGAAACCAAGTTACAACTCGTTACAACCTCGGAATCCTGAATCTAAGAGTCCTAATCGGATTACAGGGTAACCGGTCTGACCGGTTCCCCAAACCGGTCAGACCGGTCTGGGCGTGGCTTTGCCTTTTGCGTCATCTTTTGTCTTGATTCTTGCGCCGGGTCCTGCAATCCTTCTGGTCATTGATGAAGTGCCAATTTTGGTTGTCAACATATGCCCCCCTGTTTTTTGGTAAAGCTTGCGTACCATAAAACACATTTAGCACCAAAATTGTTACCTGAGGATGATGTTTTAATAGAATTCATCGGCCATTATATTTCTAAGGGCGATAACCAAATATCGGCCATGTGCCACTTCATCTATTCTTCATCATCTGAATCGACCAATTTTTGAACCGGTCTTAAAGCAGCAGACATAAAGCCATCCTTAGTGCAAGCAAGGAACTCAAAATCCGAAATATCGATCCCGGTCAAGCATTTAAAATTATCATGAGTTCCTAACATGGATGCATCGGCCATAGCAACACATGCCGAAGAATCCGCATGAACCATCTCAACTTCGTCACCAACCCATTGAATTAAGCATTGATGCAAGGTAGAAGGCACACATTGATTTGCATGAATCCAATCACGCCCTAGGATCACGCTATAGTTACCTTGTACCTCTGTGATGAAGAAAGCGGTCGCCAATGTCTTGCTCCCAATAGTAATCTCTAATGATGCAACTCCTTTAGCGCTCATCGGTTCTCCTCCTCCAACACCGCTGATTGTCATGCTAGTTTTGATGAGCTCGCTATCCAAACCTCCCAATTTCTTGAATAAGGAGTATGGCATGAGATTTACAATAGCACCACCATCAACGAGCATCCTAGAAATCGGCCTCCATTTAATGTGATCCTACATATAAAGAGCTTTTAGATGGTTCTCCAATTCTAAGGGCTTCTGAAACACAGCATTTTTAGGAGTGATTTAGGAGTGAAATCAATTTGAGCCACCCTCTCATCATCTCCGACAAAGCAATAGTACGCGTCCAAATAGATAACATTGACCTCCATATTTGTCCTGCTGGGCGAAGGCTCAAAGTCAACAGCATCATCATCATCACCCAACTGAATATCTGAAACAGCAGTGGGCGGAATCGAGATTCTAACCGAAGAAGAAAATGCGTCGGCTACTGACTCCTCAGGCGACACCGGTCTGACCAGTTCCTCCTGACCGGTCTGACCGGTTCCAGTTGCCGGAACTGGAACAGGGGGTGACCGGTCTGACTGGTCAGGGACACCGGTCTGACCGGTTGCGGCCTGATCAGCCGACCTTGCTGCAGATGGCTCGGCTTTTTCCGGTTCTTCAGCTTGAATATCCTGAGCACCAGAACCATCCTTGGAACTCTGACCAGACGGCGAAATCATCGGCTTTGCCTCATTGAACCACTCCTCCCTCTTCTTAGCTGATTCTTCCTCCCTTTGCTTTTGGGTGCGCAACCACTGCAATCTCCTCTTCTGAGAATGAGTCAAACCAGGAGGACACCACTTTGGCTACGTGTACTGAGGCAAAGGAACCTTTTTACGGCCGATGCGCCAATAACATTGGGTCCATCAGCCATTGAAGGATTAACTGCCATAGAGCCAATTTGAATCACACTCTTCATAACTGGCTTTTGAATAACAGGCGCAGGCTCTTCCTTCTTTGGAACGGGGCAATATTCTTGTTTAGCCGGTTCCTTGCCCGGCCTCCGTTGGTAACCGGTCTGATCGGTTGAAGGGGCCGGTCTGACCGGTCCGTGCTGCTGAAGCACAATCACCGGCTTTTATCTTGATTGAGAACTTGTAGGCCTAGGCTGCGGTGGAGTTATTCTGGCATGTACAGGAACCCTCGGCCGTGGTTGATTTGTTGCAGGGCAGTAATGCACGTACATTATACCATCTCTCCAAATAGGTTGTGGAGAGGGAAATTGATACGTCCTCCATGGCCTAGAAGGACCAGCACCATTGGATGAGCTTGGGCTTTATCTCCACTGTCTCTTTAGTGCCTCTTTCACACCAGAATCCCTTGGTGGCGATCTTGGTCTCTTTTTTAGTGGCCGATCTTGTTGAACGGCTGCGTTTTGCATATGCTTAGCCATGACTTGATCAAAGGTCGCTTTTGGCTTGAAAGTCTTCCCCTGATCTTTACCCTTATTGGTCTTCCAAGTGCCAACTTCGGGACGCTTAGGCAAAAACGTTCGGACCGGCCTCTGAGGTAGACCGGTCTGACCAGTCTGGCCAACCGGTCTGACCGGTTTGTCCTGGACAGCAGGAACAACCGGCCTTTGATCCCACGCTTGAGAGCTTGATTGCCCCCAATCTCAGAAGTCTTCACTGTAATAGTCAAGGTCTTCTTTCCATCAGGAGTTTGCTTAAGCACTACTTCTCTCCCAAGCACTTTGTCATGTTTCGTCATCGTCCTTGGTTCTCCAATCACAACATTCTTGCCTCCTACTGCATCGGCACGAACCAACATCTTGGCTTTCTGAAGATCCATGGTATTGACCACCATGTTGTTGACTGAAAATGGACGCTTATCAACTTGCATTTCATTTAAATTCAATCGTCCATCATTCATAGCCGATTGAATCTGTCGACGAAAGAAATTGCAATCGTTAGTTGCATGAGAAAAAGAATTATGAAACTTGCAATAAGCACGCCGTTTTAACTCCTCAGATGACGGAATAGTAAAAGAACATTTGATATATCCATTCTTATGGAATTCATCAAAAATTTTATCACATTTGGATACATCAAAAGTAAACTTCATCTCTTCTTTCCGATTCCTATGAGCCGGCTTAAGAGATGTACAAGTAAAAGCTTTATTAGATGCTGGCCATACAAATTCAGCAGCCAACACATTATGAGACTCATCATCGGAACTATTAGAATCACATTCAAGATTATGCATATTAACCTGATGAGTCCTTTGGCTTTCTTTTAAATTTTTGCTTCGGCTTTCAGCAACCAAAGCTCTTTGATGTACTTGGTTTACATTAAAGATATCAAAGCCCTCTAATTTTTCCTTAATATGAGAACGTAAACCATTTAAAGCCAAATCAGCAAGATCCTTTTCGGCAATATTTGTGACGAAACCGCCCTACTTAAACTGACTCAGGTGTGATCTGTAGTGTAAAACACTAACACATCACACACCTGGCTCAGCATAAGTCAGAAGTTCCGTTGAGTGTCTTCGAGACAACTCGAATCATTCACTATCAGCTGTCTCATTACCAATACTCAGGATCCCAACACCAGAGGAAACATCACAGATATTGCAAGGCACAAATATATACAACATAGATAGATACGAGTTATACAAACCAGGGTAGCTCAATTTAATTATTACACAGGGTCCTAAGTTTAGCAATAGGTTAACAAGACGTTTAACAACCTAGTCGCAGATCATGTCGTGCCCTGACATGTCTGGTTCTCCAGACCACCACAGCACCGGCAACAGAAGCTACTCCTCGGCTCAACTGCAACAAGGGGGTCAAAGAACCCTGAGTACAAAGGTACTCAGCGAGACTTACCCGACAACTATTTCAAAGGATAGCAAGGGTATGCAAGGCTGTGAAGTTAAACAGAAAAAAAAACAGACTCTAGCAAGGCATAGCTTAATTAGTTACTATTCTAATTACAAAATTTTAAGTTGACAAGATAAAATCCTATTTAGCTAGGTGAGCCAATTAGTACTGCCAAACAAAAGGATTAGCGGGTAGTAAAGCAGGTATAAGAGCTTAATCACTGAATAACCACACAAATTAAGTGTCTGTCAGGCTCAAGCATGTATCAAAACCGTTGACACTCGGCGATTCGAATCGATTTCAAACCCTGCAGGGGAAAAACTGGGACACACGCCGCGTGCGCGCCTCGTCAGGCCACACGGAGCTACTTTTCCCGCTATGGCCACCATTGCCTGAACTGTGCCCACATAGCCCGGGGTCGCATCCCCAATCCCTACACAGTGCTCGAGCAAAGGTATGTGGGTTACTGACTACGACCCCGCCTACTTTCCTCGCCAGACACGGTGGGTCACAGTTCAACCGTTAGTACCACAGAAGTACGTCAGTTTCCCGGCTCCCTATACCGGTATGTGCCCAGTACGTTCAAAGCTTGACCACAGGCAGACCACAGCAACTCCTACACTTATCCAGTGGGCTGGACCAGCTCAAACTATCCAAATCTCCAACACATTCCTTAATCATCAATCATATGTCCTGTCCAACACTTTCAAAAACTTATCAACATGTTTAGCTCTCTAAGCCAACTTTACCTAGTGGCAGGTGATTGGGATAACACCTGATTTACTACTATTGTGAGCAGGACTAAGCAACTCTACTCTATCTTTTTGAAAAGGTGGCAGAGATGTTCTAAACAAGGATGGATAATGCATCAAAATAGGATTCACTCTATCCTACTCTAATGCACAAACATGGGCTCAATCATAACAAAAGTAGTCATGTTAGTACTGGGACGGGTATGCTCCGGGGCTTGCCTGGCTCACTAGACTCCGGCTCTGCAGCAACAGGGCTTCTGGGGCTTGCGGAACGGCTTTGACCTGCACCTCGAACACCCCCTCGCCTCCCTCCTGGACGACGCCAGGGACCTCCACCAGCTCCGGCTGCAGCGAATCCTGGTCTACGCGATATGATGCAAAAATATGAAAACTTCAAATTAGAGACCCTTAACCTCCCTAAACCTTTTTAAAACACCTAATTAGCATAAAGGAATTAATTAACGTATTCAAAGATTATAAACAAGAGAATAACTAATTAAAAACCTATTTTCTAATTAAACAACCCTTAAACCCCATCCTAAAATCAAGGATAATATTTATAAAAGCACCTATTATACTAAATAATAATCTAGATGTATAAATGAAAATGCAACTATTGCAATAAAATTTACTTTATTAATTTTAGAGTTTCCTACAAAAAGATATGCAATTCTAATTATTATTCCTATTGAAATGCATTAACTGAAAACCTAAAAATCTATTAAACCTAAAACTCCCCGGTTTTGCAGAAAACCCCTGGCTTTTCCTTTATTCAAACCCGCAGTCCATCTTTCTCCTCTAATGGGCCGGCCCGGCCCGGCCCATCCTTCCCCTTTTCTTTTTCATCTTTTTCCTTTTCTCTCTTTTTTTTCCCAGCCGGCCCGCTTCTTCCTTTCTTACCCGGCCAGCAAATGGGCCTGGCCCAGCACGCTCAGCGGCGCATGGCCCAGCCCAACTCCTCTCTCCCCTTTCTTCTTCTCCCGCAGGCGCACAGGCTCGGCTCGGCTCGGCTCGCCCCGTCCCGACCGCGGCGGCCCTGACCCCGGTGGAACTCGCCGGCGGCCAAGGACCCAGACCCCAACAACCCCACGAGCACACGCGCCCGACCCTCCCGCAGCTAGCCTCCAAACCCAAAGCCAACAACGGCGGCCCACCGGTGGCGGACAGCAACGGCGGCGGCGGCAACCCACGAGCAGCAGAGCACCACGGCGAAGTGCCAGACCCGGCACACGGGCCTCGGTTTAGGCAACAAACGGCACAACAAGCCTCTATACCACCTAGGACACGCTGCGCGCTCGCTACTCCAAGACCTAGAGGACGGGCCCTCGACTTTCCCTCACGCGGCGGCCACGGACGCACTGGCCGCTATGGCGGCGCTACGGCGTTCCCGCCGGGATGGCCACGGACCAGGGCAACAAGCTACACGGTAAGCATCGCGGGGATCTCAGGAACACGGCTACGGTGTTGGACGGGGACAAGAAGGGCCGGACGGTAGAGCTCACCGCGGGCTCGACGGAAACGGGTCGGCGGCGGCGCTGCAGAGTTCGGAGAACGGGGACGCGGCGATTGCGGCGCGGGAACTGAGCACGGATGACCTGGCGAAGTAGAGGTTAGCTTAGGGCATTCACTTGCCAAAAGGATTGGACGGAGAGGTAGCAACGGTGGTGGATTCAGAGACGTCGGCGGCGAGGACCTAGAACAGCGACAGAACGAAGACCACGAGGACGAACGTGACTTGCCCGGCTCGGTTTCATCCTAATCACGGGCAGCGCCAGCGCCAGCAGCTGCTTGCCGACCTTGCGCTGTGCTCAGCTCACGCCGGCGCGTGGCGCGCGCGAAGATTGGCGCATGGCCGAGAGCGGTGGGGCGACGGCGATGACAACGTTCAGCCGAGTTCGAACTGAAAAACAGCCCGATACCGATCCCAAACTATCCCCTGATCTCTCCATTCCATACGTCGGCGCAGCAAACATCCAAAACCAACATTGTAGAGGGTACATCCATCTACAAAACTCGTTATATGATCTTGCTCCAACTCTCAACCGAATTGGAGATCTTCAGCTCTGAAAATCACCCGGTTAACTGAACATCGACTGAACTCGCGTCAGACTCCTGAAACTTGCTCAAGCCAGCAACTTGGCTCCACTATTTTCTTCAAATTTCAAATGTAAACTCTTGGAGCTCAAAATATGAAAGTTGTAGCCCAAACCTCGGGCTTCACTTGTCTCAATATGACTTTGGTCTATTTCCCAACATATTTCGAGATATAGACCACTGAACCTTAGCCCAAAAATTGGTACTTGCTGAATCCCACGAAAATCAGCAGATTCAACTTGATTTTTCTCCACATTTTGAATATAAACTTTCAAATCTCCAAATACAAAAGTTGTAGCCTATATATAGACCTTCATTTTCTTCAATATGACCCTGAGCTGATTCTGCCTAAATCTTTAGTTATGCTGCCCTGACTCTGGTCCTTTTCAACTGCCCATTTTTCGGAAATTATTCAACAAAGTCCCCTCTTAACACAGCCTCCAACAAATCCCTTTTTCTCAATTTTTCACATGTAAACTTTAAAAACTCCAAATGTAACTCTTGTTGCTGGTACATTGATCTTCAGTTTCTCTAATACTCTTGTTGGCTAATTTTGCTTAATTTGGAAACTACAAGGCCTTGACTTTGATCCAGAAATTCAAACTCAAACTTTCCCTCCAAAATCCCATTTTCCCCTTTTAGGATTTAATCTCACTAATCACCAATTAGTCCTTAATGACTCTGCAAGATCATCCAAACAGTGCTTAGAGGTCTTACGTAACACAGGAGTGTTACAATATTAATATTAAAGCAACGGTTTTTAGTATCACGGAAACGTTTAATGTAATCATTAACGGTTTCATCCCGTGATTGCCTAACCGATGTAAGATGTGACAATTTAAGCTCATTATTGCCAGAAAAGAAGTGATCATAAAATTTTTGCTCTAACTATTCCCATGAAGTAATAGAATGAGCAGGCAATGATGCAAACCATGAGAAAGCAGTACCAGTTAGAGACAAAGAAAATAAACGCACTTTCAAAGCCTCACTAGAGCTAGAATCGCCTAGTTGCGCCATGTATTGACTTATATGTTCAAAAGTGCTTTTAGTATCCTCCCCATTAAACTTGACAAAATCAGGAAGTTTAAAACCAGCGGGGAAAGGAACTAAATCAAATCTAGGAACATAAGGCTTTTGGTATAACCTAGCCTTATCCCTGACGTCTACTCCCAAATTCTCTTTAAGAGCTGAAGCCAAATCAAGTTTGTACTTAGAAAATATTTTATCTAAATACTCCAATGAATTATCCTGTGTATTTGGCTGTTGAGTATTTTGTATGGGAGTAGTAAACAAATTCCCCGAATCTGTCCCCTCGAGACCGGTCTGACCGGTTCCGGAAACCGGTTTGACCGGTTGGTGCGGCCCAAGCTGGTTGGCCGCATCCGACCCTCCAGGACCGGTCTGACCGGTTACGGAGACCGGTCTGACCGGTTGGTGCAGGCCAGATTGATTTGCCGATACCTGTCCCTGAATCTGTTGGCCGAACCTTCCGAAAAGTTCGTAAGGTACTGAGCCTTGTGAAAATAATTTTTGTACTAGTGGGGGTACAGAATATCCAGAATTTGAAATTTGTGGGGTAGAATTCACAACATCATTGTTAATTCGACCATAATCAGCCGAATTAGGTAAAGTTGCGAACGGCTGAGGCGCAGCAGGCCGAGTAGGTATTAGGTTGGGTGGTGTAAGCCTTCAAAATAATTCAACGGCATGCCTAATGTAGATAACTTATGTAGCTTTTCTACTTAGTGGTGGATGATGTTTGCACTTAACAGGGATGGTGTGGCTAGTTTCCATGAAGAATGTTAGAGTTAGCGGGTTGGTAGTGGGTATGAACTAAATAGATATATATGATATATGCAGAGCGCACTCAGAAAAGAGAGTGCAAGGTGGATAGGAAAAAAAAGGATAAGACTGGGGTCACGTTAGATCTTTTCCACCAACTAATGGTGACCGGGACAAATCCAAGTTAAGACAGTCCATGGTACGAATATATTCTACAAAATATTTAGCTTTATATATAGTCCTATGTAGTACCACTCCCCCTTGCCACTGAACAGAAAATATTTCTGGCAAGTTGAATTGATATACTGCCACCACGAATAACCTTTACCATCGATTTACATTTTCTAATTTATCTATTTTAAAAAACAGAAATTGCTTTTTTAGAAAAAGGAAATTAATCCGGTCTCTGCAACCACACACAGCCAAATGTTTACATCATTTTCAACTCAAAAGCTGATCACAAGTAAAAGAAAAGGAGTACGCAAACTAAAGGAAGAAATCAGAAGCAGAGTCTATTATTGCTTATCCATCCATTTCTAGTAAAAATATCCAAAGCGACGACCTCCAACGATTTGCTTGCCGAACGGGTAGTCTCCCTTTAATTCCTCACGCTGCAATAAGGAACAGAATCGCAACCAATACGCTCCCCAGAAAACAACTTGCATAAAAGAGGTACACCGTTTTTTATCAAAAACCAAGTCATTACGCGTACAACAGATAGCCCACATAAGAGCTACAGCCCCAACAAAAATCAATAACATATTTTTCTTTCTTATGCCTGTTAACCAGTTTCCCAGCATATGAATTATTGATCTAGGTGGGGTTAACCCAGTAGCTATATGGACAATCCTCCAAATAGTCTTATCATGCTGACCGTCAAAGAAGAGATGTTTAATTGTTTCATTACAATAGCAGAAACAACATTTTTGACTTTCTGTCCAATTTCTTTTTGCTAAATTGTCCTTTGTTAAAATAACTCCTCGCTGGAGGTACCAAAGAAAGATCTTTAATTTTAGCGGAATCTTCAGCTTCCATATGAATTTATTGTTGAAAGGGGTGCCCTGGTTAACCATGGCTATGTAAGTCCCAGGTAAAAATATCCCTTCCATTAGAGAGCTGATAAATGGCAACTTTGGCTACTAGGTTATGCCAAGCTATCAACTTATCCCCAGCTAAGGCTCTTCAAAAAGAGATATTTAGTGGTGTTTGGTTTATCACATTTGCCACTGTAATGTGAGAATAATGAACAATGTTGCACATACAGGGAAATTGCTCCTTTAAAGGTTTTGAGCCAACCCAAGTATCCTTCCAAAATCTGGTTTGTGAACCATCTTTTATTTTAAAGGTCCCACATCCCAGAAAGTCTTCATTGACTTTTAATAGGCCTTTCCAAAATTGTGAGTCTCCAGGTTTAATTTGAACCTGCGACAAATACTTTGAACTCAAATATTTATTTCTGAGTAAAAGTTTGCCAAATGCCTTGTCCGTTCAATAGCTTAAATAGCCATTTGCTGAAGGCATTTGTTTTTAATCTAGAGATCTGTTATTCCAAGCCCCCTTGGCCTTTTAAGGACACTTTTAGGGATTTCAAAGAAAACATCATGAATATGGGAAGACTACTCAAAACAGAATTCAATAAAATTAGGCGTCCACCGTAAGATATATGTTTGGCCTTACATGTACTCAATTTACGCTTAAATCTTTTCTCGATTACACTCCAGTCTGCATTACAGAGTTTACGGTAGTGCATTGGGATACCTAAGTATCTGAAAGGGTATGACCTTAGGTCGTAGCCAAACAAATCAGTATATTCCTACTCATACTGTTTAGCCTCTCCATAACAAAAGATCTCACTCTTGTGGAAGTTAATTTTTAATCCTGACAATTGTTCAAAGACATAAAGCAATAACTTCATATTTTTAGCTTGCTCTAAATCATGATCCAAGAATAGGATTGTATCATCTATATATTGAAAAATGGACAATCCATCTTCCACCAGATGAGGTATCACCCTTTAATTTGTCCATCATCCTTTGCCCTCTTGATTAAGATAGAGAGCATATCTGCTACAATGTTAAAAAGGATGGGTGACATGGGCCTCCTTGTTGGAGGCCTTTTTTTGTTTGGAAGTAATGTCCAATGTCATCATTAATTTTGATGCCCACACTTCCTCCTGTAACAAAATTTCTAGTCCATGTACGCCATTGCTGGCTGAGCCCCTTCATACAAAGTGCTTGTTGTAGAAACGAACATTTTACCTTATCATAGGCCTTTTCAAAATCAATTTTAAGAATCACACCATTAAGTTTTTTGGTGTGTAGTTCATGGATAGTTTCATGTAATATCACTACTGCTTCCATAATGTTCCAACCTGGCATGAATGCTGTTGAGAAGGTCAAACCACTTTGTCAGCTACACCCATGAGTCTATTTGTAGCAACCTTTGTGAAAATTTTAAAACTGACATTAAGTAGACAAATGGGTCTATATTGTTCTATTTTCTCTGCCTCTTTTATCTTTGGTAGAATAGTAAAAACTCCAAAATTGAGGCTATATAGAGGAAGACGCTCTTCATAAAAATCCACAAAAAGTGCCATAAGATCTGGCTTTATAATATTCCAGAATACTTGGTAAAACTCAGCTAGAAAGCCATCTGGGCCAAGAGATTTATTATGCTCCATTTAAAAAACTGCCTCTTTGACCTCTTGCTCTGTGAATGGGGCTATGAGGAGATTATTTTCCTCCTCTGTCATCTGAGGTATGTCATGATTATGGTTTTCCACCATGATAAATCAACCCTTTGTAATAGTTTGTGATATATGCTTTTAATTCAACATCACCCACTTTACTCTATCCTCTTGTTCTAATTTTGAAGATGTATTGCTTTCTATGTTTGCCATTAGCAACTAAATGGAAATATTGGGTGTTATCATCACCGTCCAAGAGGTCTTTCGTTTTAGCTCTCTCATACCATTAATTTCTTCCTCCCACAGGCCTCAAGAGATGAAGTAATCGTTCATTGAGGTAGCGTTTGAGATTTAGGTTTTGTTTGGAGAGCACAATAATTTCTGCCTTTTTATCTAAGTCATCGATCATCGACCCTAAAATTTTCTTCTCTTTTTTATTCTGGCCTGCTATACTTTTGGCCCATCCTCTCAAAAATTGCCGGAGTGTCCTTATTTTATTTTGCCATTTTTCCATAGCAGTGGTTCCTCCAGATTCTGTTTGCCATTTATTAGCAACTAAATCATAAAAACCATCTCTTATTAACCAACCTCGTTCAAATTTAAATAGAGGTTGATGTCTACTATGAGAAGAAGCACCTGTGTGATCCAAAGTACTTCTGTCTTTCACTTGTACTGTTGTGAGAGGGAATTTTTGCTCCCACTCTGTACTAAGCAAGACTCTGTCTAATTTCTCATAAGTCGGGTCGTCCCCACTGCTAGCCCAAGTATATTGGCGACCTGACATTTGTATCTCTGTAAGCTCTAAGGACTGGATGACCATGTTGAATAAATCTGGCCATTTTGCTTCAAAATTGTCCTTGCTTTTATCATCAGGACAACGCATAATATTAAAACCCCCACCAAATTATGTATGGTAGTGTTTCTTTACTACATGTATGATGAGCTCTATTAGAAAATTTGCTTTCTCATGTTGTTGTGCAGGTCCATAGATTGCAAATAGAGACCGAAGCCATCGTTGTTTATTACGAAGTGTGAACTTAACAGAAAAGTCCCCTCGTCAATGGCTTCAATATCATAAACCATGAGGTCAGTACCAAGGAGAATTCCCGCAGAGCGACCATGTGGTGCCATGAAATGCCAAATATATTATTTGCCACTGCAAAGGTTTTTTAGGATCCTATCTGGGTATTGATCCCGACCCATCTCCATTAGAGCAATGAAATCAATTTGCTCTTCCTTTACCATTTCTTCCAAATAACCATGCTTAGCCAAGTCCTCAAGACCTCTGCTATTCCAAAAGATTCCTTTCATTTGAGACTCAACTTGGATAGAGTTATAGGTTTTTTAGGTGTAAAAGCCCACCTTGCCCTTTTTCCGAGAGCTATATTGTTTCCTGCGAGAGGTGGCCTTAAGCTCACAACATATGTGATCCAAACCTCCTCATGCACACTCTCATCAAAGTACCCACATGCGTGGTTGAGCAGTGCAACTAAATTGTCATCTTCTTCCTCTTCCAGGTTAATCTTAGGAGAGACAGATTTGTTACTAGAACCTTTTCCTTTAGACAAACCTGTAGCCTATCTATTTCTATGTTTTTAAGAGGGGTAATAGAAGATGAAACAACACTATTATGGCCGTGTTTAGATACCCCCTGAAAAGTTTTGCAAAAGGGAATCTTTTTTGCATGGAATACTAAATGAAGTCTATTTGCAAAACCCAGCCACGGATGAGCGTAACTTTCCGAGACGAATCTAATGAGCCTAATTAATCCATGATTTGCTACAGTGATGCTACAGTAACCATCTTCTAATCATCCTCTAATCATGCGGTCAAATGCCTCATTAGATTCTTCTCGGAAATTTACTAGAGGTTGTGGAGGTAGTTTTGTAAACTGACATGGCCGCGTTTGGTTTCTACAGGGAAAATTTTTCCCCCAAGGAATCTTGCATGCATGAAGTACTAAATGAAGTCTATTTACAAAACCTTTTCACACATGAGTACAACTTTTCGAGACGAATCTAACGAGCCTAATTAATCCATGATTTGCTACAGTAATGCTACAGTAATACTACAGTACTCATCCTCTAATCGTGCGGTCAAAGCCCTCATTAGATTCGTCTCGCGATTTACACGGGGAGTTGTGGAGGTAGTTTTGTAAACTGACTTTATTTAATACCTCTAATTAGTGGTCAAAGCTGCATTTATTACGCTGCAAATTTTTTACACCCCCTAACCAAACGCGGCCATTATTTAATACCCCTAATTAGTGGTCAAAGTTGCATTTAATACCCTGAAAAATTTTTCAGGAGCCATCTAAACACGGCCTATCTCTACCTATAGAAACACCTAGGTTGGTTATTCTAGTACAGATGACATCATCATAAAAAGAAGGAAAAGATGGGGAAGTACTTGAGTCCAGAGAATTGGTCACCAGGTTCATCGCCGTCTCTATTATGTTTTCATCACTTTTGACAGCCGCACGCTTGCTTGACCGCCTTTCTAGTGCACTGTCCCCGACTGATATATCAATCTCATTCTCATTCTCACTTAGGGCGATCTTGTATACTCAAAACATCTCACTAACATTTTTTACTCCTTTCATGCAAAAGATCAACATGGAATTGAAGTGTCGTGTATGAGAAACAAAGGCTCATAGCTAGGGATGGATTCGGATCGGATACGCATGGAATCGAATCCGGATATCACCTTTTACCATATTTTAATTCGAATACGGATCGAATACGAATCTTGTCGGATACGAATATGGATGCGAATATTGTCTATTCTTGTCGGATACGAATACAAAACGAATACATCGAATACGGATTCGCATTCGGATAGATGGCTTCATCACGTGTTAATTCTTCACGGATACGGATAATATTGGATATTCCACATTTTATTCGAATACGAATATGGATTCGGATAGAGAAAATTGATGAAAAGTGAATTCGGATATTTCCATTTAACATTCATATTAAAATCGAATACGAATACGGATATCCATATTGATGTTTTAGTCGAATACAAATACGGATAATTCGGATGTCTGGACATCCGAATCCATCCCTACTCATAGCTTGTAATGCCTAGGCTACTAATTAAGGTGGGAATACTGTAGCCAATAGCAAAGCCTCATTGAACATATAGGTATTATATTATTGCTACTCCGGTTAATATGTTATTTTGCAGTCCAAATTCTAAAATTACGAGGTGCCATTCTCGAGTTAATTTTGCCATTATATACTTAAATTTGTAAGGATCGCTGAGATCATTCCCTAATTAACTAATGCCTAGGGAAACCGTGCCCAGGCCCAAGGGCAGAGGCGAGTCGCTCCAGGGAAAACGCAGAGAGCACGGGGTGGAGCCCTCGGCCGAATTCGGCGTGGAGCCCAGCCCAAGGAAAATGCCAGGAGTGCCCAAGACCCCAGAGGGGATTCCCGTTTCCAAACTAGCCGTTAAAGGGGACATTCCCTCACCCTTTCTCACTAACAACCTTCTCCACGCATAGGGATAAAAACAGATCGAATACGAACGGATATATACAAATACGAATATAGACATTTATTTTTTCTCGGATCTGATTCAGTAGATAATGTAAAATGTGTCAAACGGATAGTGATATATGTTACGCATCAATAAGAAATATCTAACTTTGAGTATCTAGATTAAAATACCAATTAAATATTAAATCTCCAAATCCGAATATCAGACTATAAATTTAATGTCTAAACCCCCCTCCGTTGGACAGACATAAAATACTCCTACCATTTTCATCCCTACCCAAGCACATAGGAGAAAGCCAGATGGAAAGTTGATGGATCGACTAATGGCAATCCCAAAACGTAAGCAATCACAAAAAATGCGCATGTGAGAAACCAATCGAACCGCACCATATGGCACATCTGATCGACGGTGGAAGCACACATAACGAATCAAGATTTAACCTGAGGGACTATTTAGGGTGAAGAATCAAACACAATATTCAATTTTAAGAGCTGTACAATCCACTCCATGAGAAAGAAACATCCCTGTACTTGTCAAGAATTATCTAGGTCAATGCATTTCCCTTAGCTGATGCTCACACTTATTTTGCAGGAGACTGAGCGGGAGCAGCCAAACTATCTACCTGTGGAATGCCATAGCGCAGCTACAACGAATGGCTGCTATTGCGGCATTCAAACCTGCACGAATGGGGCTTCAGGTTCTCACAGCGATGGGCTCGGTGGCCTTCCACAGCCATTCCTTCTCCTGATTGTTCAGATAAGGTTCCAAGATTTTGCGGCAGTCCAAGTGGTATGTGTTTACCCATTCAATCTCGACAGGGGTCAAAAGATTGGTGTTTATCAGCTTGGCTTGATATGGAGCCTGCATAACAGAAGAGATTCATCAATGATAAGACAAGTGTTATTTCGATATGTTCAGATGACGCTGGCAAGGAAGAACAAGAAATTAAGCAATGCTTACCCATGTTATATGTTCAAATGCCAAATAACCCTTATCTCCAAAATTGAATTTAGCATTGGCCTCTTTGCAAATAAGAACATTCTCCAATCTTATACCAAAGCTGCCATCTTCATAATATCCAGGCTCTACAAGGAAATAGTATGCAACTATTAGTTCCTCAAAAATCTTTGAGAATAATACAATGGCACACAATAGAAATTTGACATCAAAATAAATAATTCAAACAATTTTGAAGTAAAGATATTCACTGACCATCTGTTACAGTCATCGATGCTTGCAATGGTACATTTCGAGCAGAAGGTCGGAAGCTAATTAGGTGAGGACCTGGTTCAAAAGCAAGAAAAGAGCTTCATCAACCAGGGCAGTTATAAAATTAGATCAACTGAGATAGTATAAGGGGAACCGCTCAGCCAAACCTTCATGAACATTCAAATAAGATCCAATGCCATGGCCTGTACCGTGCCGATAGTCAAGACCCTCTCTCCACAGCGGCGCTCGCGAAAGAATATCGAGAGCATGCCCTGCAAATATTATTGATGTTCAGTATAACAAAATTACTTTGAAGGATTTCCACCACAATTCAGAGTAAATGATTATGACTTTTCTTTCAAAATTAACATATAAAGAAAACTATGGCCCATACATTGGTGCTAGGAGTATATGATATAAAATAACCTCCTGCAGTGCCTGCACAGCGTTCTGGATAGCAAGATCACATTTACGGCTGATACCTTGTCACAGCCAGTGGCGGAAGGTGAGCCATTACTAAGCAGGCACCAATTGCACGCTGCGAGCGCAAGGAACTGACATGTGAGGACACACCCACTGTCACAGGCAAGCTCCTGTAGTGCCTATCGTGGTGCAGGGAGCGCAGGATAACTGTCGCAAGCAAGCTCCTGTAGTGCCTATCGTGGTGCCAGGGAGCGTGCAAGCATCAAGTTACCGATATGTGCAGAAGCTGGTGACTGATAGCCAAGGACCAAGGTCATGTGCGATGCGTCAGACTAAAGAAAAACACTGGCTAGCAAAACATTCGAAGTTAGAAATTAGCATACAGAACCAAGTTAACAAAACATGATAGCATATCATCTCCATTCTTGATCTACGCACTAGGCTCCTAACATTCCACTACTTGCATAAGCCGGCTCAAGGCAACAGGCTTGTAAAGATGATAGCGTTTGGCAAGCGCAGTAAAGAGCGAGGGTGGCAACCCAGACAGCAAGCACCGTTGAGCAATGCAAGATGCAAGCTAGAGGAGATGTCGTGCAATGCGACGGCTAGTAGTCCTCTGGGCTTCTCTACCTGGAAGTTCAATGCGGGGCATAGGATTGATAATGAGCTCAGGCCTAGGGCCAATGCTTGATGCTAAATGAGTTGAGTTACATGAGTATACTCCAGTGTTTAAAAATCTCAAGGAAGGGGTGCCGGAGAACAGTTTCGCCTCCAGGAGGCTCTGACCCTGATCACAGCTATAACATACTCCCTCCCATAAAAAGAGCAATTCTAGTTTTGGTGGGCTGAAAATACCCTCATGCCCCTATTAATTGGCTGCATGCAAGGCTTCCTAAGATCATGGCATGCTAAGTTTGTTATGCAATTTAAAATTAACCCCTCAATCAGGAAACAGTCTGTTCCAATTCCTAGGATTGCACTCTTTTCTGGGATTTTTTTTTCAAATGCTAGAATTGCACTTTTTATGGGACGGAGGGAGTATGTACATATCAAGGCATTATTCCCCAAAACAATGATTTTACATATCTTGACTTACGTTAGAGAGTCATAAAATGATCAGGCATGGCCTGTCTTTAAGAGTTAAGACAATCAATTTATCTGCAAGAAAAATGAATTCAATCTAATGTCCTGTTTCACTCGAACGCTAACCCCAAGGCAATAGTTACATTATTTAAGTTTGGAACAAAATAGTGAAACCATCGCAAAGCAGTAATAAATAAATGACTTGGTCAATATTGCAGTTTTATGAACAGATATAGATATATGATCAACAAGCCAAACAAAACTAACCTGTTGTTCCATTAGGAAATACAGCAATGTCTAGTGCAATGTGACCTTTCAGGACCTATTTTCCATGTGAAGCAATTTGGTATTAGAAATCGATCAACAACAAAAAGTGTAAATGACTCTCGCTTGAGTTTTAATAAATTCAATTTGGTAATGAAAGATACATAAAACGATAGCTGGTTGATTCTACAAGATTGCCAACTTTTTGCAAAACACCAGAATAAAGTGAAGCTTTCAAAGTAAGGAAAAGCAAATACATAAAACGATAATTAGTTGATTCAGCCAGATTGCCAACTTTTTGTAAAACACCAGAATAACGAGAGAAGCTTTCAGAGTAAGAAATTTCTGTTGTATTGTAACCATTCATTTGTTATCTCCCAGAGTGTCAGAAACTGAGTTTATCAAAACTGATGTTTTCTGAAAGAATAGTATCGAAATCGATGGACTGAAGGAATGATGGGATAAAAATACTTTACGAAAACAAGTGCCAGATGAAACAACAATATCCATCCTTCTAAATTCTCATAAATATTGAAGGAAAAAAATTGCACTTACTGCTGTGTAACATGACTTCTCATGCTCTGAGGGTATACCAAAATGTACAGTTCTTGTAATGTCCGTTGTACCATCCAGGTACTGCATGTACACCATAACAGAAGAGGTCAGCAGATTAAAAGAGATCTTAATAACATAAAGCTACAGTACAGGACTTAATATACTTAACCTGTGCCCCAGAGTCACAAAGATAGATTTTATCAGCATCCATTTCAGAACATGTGCTTGCTTCGGGTTTATAGTGAATAACTGCTGCATTTGGTCCCACCGATGAAATCGTAGGAAAACTCAAACCTCTAAAGTGCTGAAAAAAATATCATAACTTGTCACATGTTGCAGTGTATCAACACACTAAATTCAAAAATGCTCTAGCCACTATGAAGTAATTCATTTTAAATTTAGTTATCCAACAGCTTCATAAGAAATGATGATAAAATCAAAGGCATTTCCATGCTTTGTTTTTCATTTTATTGAACAGCAAATATCCACAAATGAAGACAAGACATCCAATAAAAAGTAGCTTTTGAAATTTATGGTTGAGTCTGGACAGATACAACTAAAGTAGCTCAGAAGTTGGATTAAACACATTGTTTACAGTAGTTCAAAACAATAACAGACACTTGAACTATGAGCAATATAATTACAAGGAATTCAGCGTGCAAACAAATTCTATAAATAAATACCACTAAAAGTGGTACCTGCTAGCTGCTAGGCTTGCTTCCAAGTTCCAAATTTGAGGCCAGTAACAGGCTAGCAGCAGCAATAGCAGATTTAAACAATATATCTATTCAATTACTACAAATGAGATTTAAGGGGTGATGTTGCTATAGTATACCTCTTTTGTTGCACGGAAGCCTTCCAGTTTATCACTGACAGAAACCTCAGTAAGTTTGGTTGCTCTGTGGAGGAGAAAAGAGATTAAACATTAAAACAACTAAAAAGTTGGATCTGAAACTGATACACGATAAATGAAATCTACATTGGAGTAAACAACTAAATCTTATTTCTTTTCTAAATTGGAGATTTAAACAAGGTTTTTTAAAAATGGTGCATAAACAATTAAATCTTATTTTTTGAAATAAACAATTAAATCTAACATTATGTATGAGTTTGTAGGCACGATATCCATATGATAGGATACACTTACGGAATTTCCTTTTTATGGGACCCTTTTATCTCACTGAAGTAACCAGAAGCTCCGTAGTTTTGCTGCATCTGAATAGTTGGGGAAAAGAACGTCAGACCAAGTACTGAACAGCAACTACAATTACTGAGGATAATCAGTAAGCTTTGAAGATGCAACTAAAGCTGGTACTGACAGAAACGAGTACACATGAAATCAGTTTCAGATTTATATGATATTCGAGTCTAAACTCAGACATAAATTAGTATGATAAAAAAATCAATCTTCGCTGACCTGATTGTCCAGCCAAGCTAAGTATTGCACAACAGCCGCACCATCTCGAATATGCGCCTTCCTCAATCCTTCCAGTTCTATGGGATTCTACAACATTTTTGTGAAGAAATTAGAAAAACTAGGGAAACAAACACACTAAATTCCAAGAATTACAAATTTCATATAGTAATTATCTGTGAACCATAAATATCTAGTAAGAAAGGAAGTACAAAGCAAAAAGTAAAATTGTCGTCAAGCATTACTGGTGCAAATACAGTGGTTCTACTCTTCCAATGGAGCTTTTGAACAAAATACGAGAATTTTTTAAGGGGGTAGTGGGGAGAAGAAAGTCTCAATCCATACATACTGCAAATAAGTTTTTTTCCCAAAACAAAAGAGGATTGAATACCAGGAAGTAAATTACATAGCATATTGTATTGTTCTTTTCTATTTTTTGTTTTGTACAACAAGTTTCAGTACACACCCTTTAATATTCCAGAACCGAGAGCTTAAAAAAATGATTTAAACTGCACAAAGCTCTAAAATGGACAACAATTTGAGAATGGAGGGAGCACTGATTTATATTTTTTACAACAAGTGATGATAATATGCAAAGAAATTACTAGAATATAAGAGATTAGGGTTGTATATAAACAGTCCTAACATAAAATGTTTGTTCAGTGTATTTTTTTCCCACCAAAATAGATGGTTTAACTGAGCAGTATTTGTAGTTAGTATGGCATATTGGCATGCAGTTCCGGTCCAAGTTAAAACTTAACTGAACCATATTTCAATGATATGAAGTTATATTTTCCCTCCATTCTCATCATTCTGATGTAATAGGAAACAGAAGATTTATCACAACTAATTAAACACCTTCCACGTTGTGGAATCCAGCCAAAGCAGCATACCCATGTTAAGGTTAACCTAGAAAGTCCCATGATTTTTTTTTAACTTTCTTGACACAACTAGATTACAAGGAGTGCTAAAATGTCATGCTAAAGTATTGAATGTTTTCGAGCTGATTCTCCATACAACTTTGTATTAATACTAGCACAAGAGAGAGAAAGTACATTCACCTTAACAGCCTTTGGTAGGGCAATTGGTGATTGCAGTGCCAAAACTTCATGCGGACTCAACTTAGAGTAGAGTGCAAGGCAACATGAGCCAGAATCAATCCAAATTCTTGAACTCTCCACCTCATTGATCTCATTTTCCCAATGCACAGAACTTTTTAGCTTGCCAGATGCCAGCAGGCTCACATCTGATTGAACCGTTTCATACTCTCTGATATCAATACCATTTCCAGCCATGTATTTCTGAACCTGTACAGTAGAACATATGCTAAGTTATGGACATTGCCTGAACCAGTAGAAGATTAAAAAAAGATATCCGACAAAATCATAAGCATGGACAATACAATTGGATATCCATTAAACAAAGAATATGTGCTAAGTTAATTAACTGACCTCGACCGTTACTTTTCTCTTATCCACATAAAAGAAAGCACTGTGCAGGGTTACAATGGCATAAGAATGAACCACTGGGCTATAATCCACATCACTTCCTCGAATGTTGTACAACCAAGCAACCTAAAGAACCGTTACAAAACAAAGGAAATTACAAACGCCACATCTCTGATAAAATTTTTGAAAAGGAAACATATTGAAAGAACATATGTACCTCATCAAGAGCAGTTATTATAATGGCAGTAGCCCTTTCATGTAACATCTTTTCTCTTAGCTCCTTGATCTTTTCAGATACACTACGTCCTGCAAATTCTATAGGGTGTACAGTTACAGGCCTAGGTTCAACTGGAGGACGATCCATCCATACTTCATCCACCAAGTCAGAGGAAAGTTGAAATAAAGTCTGGTGCTTCTTTGAAAATGCGTTCTCATATCTTTGAGCAGAGTCAACTGAAATACACCATGGGTTGATTCCAATGACAGCTTCATCTGCCAGATTCTGATAACACAATAACATGCTACAAATTAGCAAGAAGAAGCAGTATTCAATACAGAAAACACCAAATTTACTCAATCACCAAAACCATATAAAATGGTAGGTCTTAATTGTCTCATCTCAAACTTGAAAACATTAAGTAGCTGGCTAATTCAAAAAGATGATAACACAGTGTTGATAATATTTTTGCAACAGCAGTGGGAAAAATAACAAGCTGCAGTTAACATCCAGAACACTTATTATAATAAAAACAGTTAAGACGCGCAGATTCACATCTATTGTGTAACCAAACAAACAAGTATATTCGTACTGGTATCCCCATAGATACTGCAATACTTTTGTATTAAAAAGAAAGACGAAAAAGGAAACCATATTTGTATTTCTCAACAACAAAGTTACGTGACCAGTGCTTTTGTGGAACCTTAGAAGACTAAAATCAGCTAGAGCTTACATCAGCTATCCAAGCTTCAACTGGTGGGTCTTCTCCCATGCGCATAAGTTTCCAATGATTGCTCAGTTGCTGCGTCGCTTGCAAGAAGTAGCGTCCATCCGTCCACAACAAAGCCTCTTTCATGGTGATAAGAGCCAAGCCTGTTTATATTTCAACACACACACAATAACTGAGAAACCAACATGACAAACAGCAAACTGCTTAAGATCTCAACCAAATGCCAACACAAAGTACAAACAGTTATATAGTACAGAGGACTAAAGGAGGTTGTTCCATGTTCAGGTGCGGCTAGGGGACTTCTCATAACCATAGACTGAAATACAACATTCAAAAGTTTGACTCTTGTGCAAAATGTCAAGAATTTGTGACCAGAAGGAGTATTTCATGGCTGGCAGCAATTCAATATAAACAAAATCATTCCATTTACATAGTTTGATTAATTGAGTTAATGTGATCAATCCACTACCCTCATATACTTTCTGATCAATGTAGATTGAAATCAATATATACAGAGATCAGTAACCAAAAGTGCCTATAAATGCTTTCCCATTGGTACATTTAGTATATTGCTGAATACGGTACCAATGAAATCTGGAAACTTGGCACAACAATGGCCCTACCATTTAAACTGCAACTTAAACAAGTGGTCCCAATGTCCCTGGAATGTGAACATGAGCCTTCAAATTCATCATAACATAATTGCATGAAGAAGGAAAAAAACGCCATTCGTTCCATACCATTTTTATATTTCTGTACACGTGTACATGCTCGGGTTTGCTTTTATGTGTAACGCATAGTGCCAGAAATAACCAGTTGTCATATTCCGATTCATTTAGTGACCGAAAATCTAAAACAGTCCTTGATTGGTCCAAAGGTGCTATTCATATTTGTACGTTACTTTTGCAATCGTACAGACTGTGACTATTTAATGATCGTGCAAACTCCGTACGAAAACGCATTGTGTTAAGCCAGCAGAGCACGGACTTTTCTTTTATGGGACTATTTAATACTTCTACGAAACATATCATATTAGTAATTTCTGTAAAGTTAGCAGCACTTGCCAGCTCGATTCAAACTGCCACGGAGCTCCCGCAAATAGTATAGTCCTTCATTGCGAAACAACTAACCTAACTAGAACAACACAGCACAAGTTATAGTTTGCCAAGTCATCCTAACCCATATAAGTGCATCACTGGTCTCAAAAAAAAATATAAGTGCATCACTGATTCCAAAAACAATCTATCCAGTAGTACTGTAGTAGCAGCACGTAATGAAAATACACAGCTGCCTGAGAAGCTAATCCAACCGTACCAAACTCATACGAACTCACATAGTCGCAACGGGAACAACACACGATCCTATCGAAACGAAGTAAGACGAGGGAGGGAGGGATGAATTTCAGGACGCACCAGCGCTCCCCGTGAACCCGGAGACGAACTCCCGCCGCTTGTCCTGCTCCGACACGTACTCGCTCTGCAAACAACACAACCAACAGAACAGCCGTCAATCGCTCCATCAGCCCGCGGAACGAACCGATCGATCGAACAAACCCTGAGATCCGATCCTCCCCCGATCTACGGGGGCGCGGCGCGGCACGGACCTGGTGGGCGTCCTCGGAGGGGACGACGACCGCGTCGAGCGGCGGCGAGTGGGCCGCCATCCGCGCGCGGATCGCGTCCAGGAGCTGGTCCCTCGCCGCCGCCATTATCTCCCCCGCCGCCGCCGCCGCCGCCGCCCCTCTCTCTTCGCTTCTTTTTTTTTTGAATATAGACTCTTCGCTTCCTCTGCTGGGAACTGCCGAAGTGGAGAAATTTTTGTTGGTGGATTTTCTGACGCGAAAGGAGGGGGCGGAAAATAATATCTCCTCGGGCTGCACAATGGAAAGCCGTCGGCCTGATCCTAAGCGTGTGCGCACCGGTGGTCCTCCGTATCCATCCTCTAAAAGAAATATTTTATTCTGATCATCGAGATTCTCTCTTCTATACCACTTTCTCCCGCACCCATCATACTCTATATCTCATACTTTATACTAACTCCCAACAGCGGCCCCATTTGTCATTCTCTATAAATTTTATCAAAATATATCCATCTGAGATCTTGTTTTGAAGGATTTATTGCAACGAATTTAATGGTGCAATCGGAATTTAATTTGGTTTTTTGGTTTGTGAGTTATAACATTTTTTAGTTAGTTGAAAACGTGGGGCCCGTCACTCACTCTCTCCCCTCTCTCCCGCGCATGCTCTGACGCCTGCTCGCTATTCCGCTTGCAGTACCGGATACAGAAGCATCCTCTAATTTACCGTATGGCACAGAGGAAACCGGTGCAGCTCTTCATCCGGTATATCCATACTCCAGGATGGGACAGAGGTCTCCGGTGCGGACAGCCTAAGGCTGTCCGCACCGGGGTTCGGTAAACCGTCCTCCAGGACGAGTTTACCGGATCGCGGGCTGCACCGGCGTACGCTATCTCGTACGCTTGCGTTGCGGACGAGAGCGGCTACGCTAGGAATAGCGCGCTTCCAGCTCTCCGCTATCCGCGCCGGTCCCACCAAGAGAGCGCGAGAGCGCGCGCCACGCAGGTAGGTTCGCCGGCCGGATCCCCACTCCAGGCCCCGCCGCGCCGCCGCCGCTGCT
>CM014277.1:54854867-54897395 GCA_004135705.1 Alloteropsis semialata
GGTTAGTTCTGTTCTAGAGCTCGGTTAACCGAATTGACTGAAATAACCGAAATACACAAATAAGCAAATAAATTATTTTCTTGCTATGCCCCTGGTGCCATCATGCTATGCAATTGCTACTAGACCACACTCTTCAAGTAGAATAATGGCTGAAATAAACTCTTGGTAAGTCCTGGCTAATAGCTCAAATGAAATACCCACGACAATAGTACATGTTCTCATCATTTTTGCTTGTTTTTCTTTTTATGTGAATTTTTGTTCGGTTAGTTCGGTCGTGACCGAGACCAAACCGAACTAACCGAGACTGAAATGTGTCGGTCTTAAGTTTTTCCAAAGACCGATCGGTCCCTATTTTTTGATGGCCGAACTTCTTAAAAAACCGAGAAACCGAACCGATTGGTCCGGTTAGACTGAATGCCCAGTCCTAGGGATAAGATAGACGCCGTCTCCGGTCTCCATCTCCGTCGCATGTCCGCCGAGTCACCATGCCCGCCTCCCTTAAGCCCGCCGTGCCGGCTATCCATGTCCTGCCACTTATGGCTATGGCCTAGCCGCGCGCGGCCCGCGGTGGCCTGCTCTCTTGCGCGCTGATTGCTGTTGCGGCCAGGTGCGGCCTCACGAGGCCAGGCAAGGGGAGCCACGCGCGGCGGGCCTAGGACGGCCGTCGAGTCACAGCCAAGTGGCACGGGCCTCGGGAGGCCAGGCGAGGGCGGCAGTGTGGGCAAGGAGGGAGCGAGGAGACGGTGGCGTCGGCTACACGGCTAGCACGAAAGCGATGTCTCCTTCCTCGTCAACCTCCCCAAGACAGGTAGACAACGGGCCAGCAGCCCACTAGACTTTACTCAAAAAAAAAAAACAGCCCACTAGAATGGTAACCGGGATTTAGAAGTCATTAGTGCCTGGCCCATCAACCCAAGTCTCGTTTTTTTTTTCTTTTAGTACGTAAAGGTTATCTCTCTATGGCTCCATCTTTTTTTAAACATGTTTGACATATATTTCATTAAGATTTTTTTTACAAATACAGCTTAAATGAAAAAAGAGCAGCACAACAAAGACAAAGAACATAACAACAAACTACGCAGTCAACCAACAACACAGAAAACAAAAGGGCACCTACGACTTAGGCTCCAACACTGTCGTAGGAAAAAGACGAATCTCAGATCCCGAAACCAGGCTAGCGACCAGTCGCGCGCGACCCCCAAGATGCTCTGCGCAAGGGCAACCGGTTGCAAAGCCGACCTGTCCAAAACACGATGATTCCTTTCATTCCAAAGACTCCACGTGACCAACAGGACTAGAGTATTGAAGCCCTTCCGTACGACCTTAGGGACCCTCTTACAAATGAGTGGTCACCAGTCCACAAAGTGGCGATTCACTTGAGGGGTCAAGGTTTGATAGGTTAACCCTCCCAAGGACCCTGAACCACGTTTTGTGACTGTGCACATATCCAATAATAAGGTGGTCAAAAGTATGTGGCTCTTGCGCACAGAGTGTATACGCATCATCCTCCCTAAGCCTGTGCCGACAAAGTCTGTTGGAAGTCTAGGAGCTACCAAACATTACCAACAAAATAAACAACATGTATTTATTCAGCGCCTTAATAACCTTCCACAAAAGCTCACAATCCAGAATGGAGGACGGCCCTAGGAAGAAAGCTCCGTAAGCATTCACAGAGGTGAAGACACTGTCCGGAGTCCACTTCCAGGCGAAGCGATCATCCTATGTAGGATCAAGGTTGCGACCTTCAAGGATTCTCTAGAGATTTAGGTACTGTAGAATAGCAGAGGGAGAGAGCGCCCCCGTGATGTTATTTACCCATCTCTTGGCGACCAAAGCCTACGCGACCGATCTGTCTTTAATTGGCCATGGTGAAACTGTCAAGACCAGATTAGGCGCAAAGCCCTGTGCAGCCAGTTATATGTCTAGAATCTAGTTAGCAGCATGTTCCACACCTCAACGGTAATGGGGGCCTCAAACAAAGCAAGAGCACGAGAGTCCGTCCGAAAGTGATAGAAGCCTAGGACCATGCTGAGTCGGTTCTCTGGAGCTAATTCCATCTCAATCAAAGCGACCAACCTAGAATAGTTAGATTCAACAAGTCCAGACCTCCCAATTCCAATGACATGCACACTCTGACCCAAGCGACCTACAGTGTCCCTCAGACACTGCCTCTGTATCTCTCCAAAAGAATGCTTTTCAAATCTGATCGAAGGAGTCAATCATCCATAGCGACAGGCTCATAGCAATCGACATGTAGATAGTAGTCGAGGTCAAGGTGATCTTAGCTAAGATCATGTGACCACTTCTATTAAGAAGTTAACCTCTCCACCCAGGTAACCGATTAGCGACCTTATCGACTAGAGGCTACAAGTCAACCTTAGAGATCCTCGTAATGGATAGCGCCAAGCCAAGGTAGTGACAAGGGAAGTTCCCAATCTCGTAGAGCAGCAAAACTCGGATGGACTCAATCTACTCCGCCGTGCAGCGAATCAGGAACAACTAGCTTTTGCTGAAATTGATTCGCAACCCAGAAGCCTCCTCGAATACCCGCATGATCTCTTTAACGACCCAAAAATCCATAGCGATCAACGACACAAAAAGGATGACGTCATCCGCGTAGAAGGAAGCATGATAGGGTAGCACTACATCTCCTAACGGTGTAAACATCCCGTGACCATCGGCCAAAGAAAGGAGGCCATTAAGGCATTCCATAACTAGGATAAAGAGCATCGGCGACAAGGGGTCCCCTGTGTCTGAGGCCCCTGTGATGACAAATGTGGCAACTAGGAGAACCATTGAGCAATACCCTGGTGCTAACTGTGGACAACAAAAGGGAGATGTAGTCCGTCCAAATCGGCGAGAAGCCCAGGAAGCCCAGCAGCTCGAGCAGAAGCACCCAAGAGGCACAATGAATTACTGTAGCCATGTCCAGCTTGAGAAAAGTGCACGAGATGACCTTCTTTCCTAAAACCCTCATGGGTCATGGCTCCTCGAGCATATTGAAAGTTATCATGTATATGTCGTTTCTTGATGAAGGCGCTCCGGTTGTGGCGAACGTAGTCGTTGAGCATAGGCGCTATCCTATTGGCGAGTGCCTTGGCAAAGAGGTTGCCGAAGCTGTGCGTGAGGCTTATGGGCCTGTAATCCCTCCAGCTTGTGTTTCATGAGTTATTTTGTAATCACAACGTGTTGGCAGCAGCATCTTGGACTCATCTCCTTCTTTACGCAAAGCTAGCGACTTCTTATTCTTTTCTTCCTGTCACAACTCTGAGTGTATCTCTGATCAAACGGAACACCTAGCATCTTTACACAAAGCGTCTTCTGATTCTTTCCTTGAATTCTATGTCATACATTCATTCTTGACGTATACTTGGCTTGTAGATCAAAGCATGCGCTCAATGTCTTCTGCCAGCCATATATATATGTGCCCAAATAAAACGCGCTTGCCGTTTTTGCCATGTGTAGACCTAGCTACGAGAGTTCGTTGACTGCCACTTAATTACCACCAATGCAACACACTCTTGTGAAGAATCTATCATGGAGGGGAAGTCTGCACAAGTTAGTTCTAGCAGCTGGGTGGTGGATATGGAGAACCTGCTCGAGCACACCGACCCGTCGGAGGAGATGGTGCGGTGGAACAAGTCTTTCATCTACCGTGTGCCGGAGCGCATCAAGCACCAGACCAAAGGCGACGCCGCCTACCGGCCGCAGCTGGTGTCACTGGGCCCCTTCCACCACGGGGATCCTAGGCTGCTGCCCATGGAGGACCACAAGCGCCGGGCGGTGCTGCACCTGGTGAAGCGGGCTAGGAGGCCGCTTGGGGAGTTCGTCGCCGCCGTGGAGGAGGTGGCGGACGAGCTGCTGGACGCCTACGATAACCTGGCGGATGAGCCGTGGCGCGGAGCGGTGGGCCGACGCTGCTTCGTGGAGGTGATGCTCACGGACGGATGCTTCTTGCTGGAGATGATGAGGACGCGCGAGCTTGTGCTGAAGGGCAAAGCGTTGGAGGATTACGCACCCAACGACCCCGTCTTTAGCATCCATGGCTTCTACTTTGTGCGTCCGGACGTCCAGTCCGACATGATCCTGTTGGAAAACCAGCTGCCTCTGCTCGTTTTGGAGAGGATTTTAGTTGTTCAGCGTGGCATGTCATCTCCGGTATGTGCATCACAAGCCACACTGCTCTGTTTTTAGTGTATATATATATATATTTCAAGATGGAATTTTATTGGCCCTGCATCTCTAGCAGCCTATAAATTCATTGCACATCATATATACAAATTATGCCGGCGCCACTTTTGTTCAATCTTTGGTTCTACAAATTATATATATATTCCAATAATTCAGTAGATTTGAATGATTTCTTATTCTCTTATCGCAGCTGGGTAAATAATTTAAATAGTAACATTTGACAATTGAGGCCCCAGGGGTTACTAAATTACCAATTGAGAATAAAATTCTCAGATTGATCAATTTATTCAAACGATGTTGGAACATATGTTAAAATATAATTAGACCTACAGATGGTACTACTTGATTAAATCCTGGCTCTCTCTCACTACTACTTGATTAATTTCAATCCTGAGCACAGATCGCTAAAGACATCAACAAGATGGTGCTCAATTTTCTGGGCTGCCGGCTCCACGAAGACATCGACAAATTGGCTCTGCACCCCTTGGAATTGTTTCACAACAGCTTCCGCGACCTCCAACCAGTCCTTAGCGAAATGGACGTGCGGGAGGAGGACACCGTGCCATCTGCTGTGGAGCTCAGTGAGGCAGGGATCCATTTCAAGAAGAGTAGTAATACCACAAGGGTCGGTGACATCCACTTTGAAAATGGTGTGCTAAGAATGCCGTTGCTCAGGGTCTATGACGAAACCGAGGTGATCTACCTCAACCTCATGGCGTTCGAGCGGCTATACATGTACGCCGGGAACGACGTCACGGACTATGTGATCTTCATGGGCAACATCATCAACTCTGAAAGAGACGTGTCACTGCTAAGGTCCAAAGGGCTCATCCAAAACGGTCTGGGCAGCGACAAAGAGGTGGCGCAACTGTTCAACTCCCTGTCCAAGGGAGCAGTGATGAGCCCGTTCTGCAAGATGCTCGATGTGCAACAGAAGATGAACGCCCACTGCAGGAAGCCATGGAACAGGTGGCGAGCGAGCTTCGAGCACACCTATCTGAGCAACCCCTGGGTATTCATCTCGCTTATCGCTGCAGTTGTTCTGCTTGTCGCCACCTTGATGCAAACCATCTATGCTGCTGTGCCCTTCTACACCAAGAGATAGATAGCCAGTGCCCAGTTCACGTAGAACCAGAAAAAATGGTAAACGATTTGCAGATTCCCAGTGAGACTACGGATGTTTCCCTTTGTTTAAAGAACAGACAGGTCCAGTGTAGTACCATTACATTTATGTTTGCCAAAAATCAATCCATTACATTAAATAAAACCGTCAAAAATATTGCAAAGGCCGATATCTTTTGACCCACCTTTCGGAACATCTCGTTAGTATTGATCCTTTATAGAGTAGTGGGTGTGGAGTCCATAAACTCTGTACAGGCGATGTTGCTATGTTTATTGGTGCCGACAAGGTGGTGCGAGGTTCGTACTAGTACCGGTACTCGTAGGTAGGCTGTAATCGGATTCGAATAGCACTTTTGCCATATTTTAACTCGAATACAAATGCAAAATGAACGTCTCAAATACGGATGCGCATTCGAATATTTACTCGATTTAGAAGACAATGTTACCTATGTTATTCATTAATGGTTTTGAAATAACAAATTCATTATACAAGTAAACACTAAAGTATGAGTATATAACAAGTGTAGACAAAGACCTCCCATTAATAATGTCATATTTATCCATAATTATTTCAGTAATTGATCATATAAAGAATAAATAAAACTATATATAAATATATATATTTAATTAATAAATATATATAATAAATAAACTAGAGTATTAAATTAAATTAAATTTAATATTCATATATCTTTATTATTAAGATTAATGACATTAGTCATTAAAACTAGAGATAACTTTTAAATAGTTTTATGGTACAATAATAGTAATATTAAAATTGATATCATAATCATTATTAATTGAGATAACTTTTAAAATAGTTTGGATTATACACTATCATTATTAATAATGAAACAAACTATTTGGTCAGATATGAATAGTGCTGGATAGTGCTAAATACAGATGTGGAACCGGATAGAGAAAATCGACGAAAAACGAATTCAGATGTATACATTTTAGCACCACATTAAATTCAAATGCGAATACGGATATCCATATTTACATTTTAACAGATACAAATATAGAATATTTTGGATTCCACTTTAAAATTTTCATCCCTGGCACTAGCATAGCCTACCTATCTCCCTTCGCTAAATCTTACTATTACTAATTGGACCCTCATTTTGAGGCCTCCACGTTAATCCTCACAAGATGTGCCAGGAAACAAATCCTAGAAATTTCAACAAAAATCAGAAATATTTGACCATCAATCTGTAAACTCTAATCATCATAGCCATTGGATCTTATATTTTCTAAAACATTACCCACTTTTCCATTGTAAAAATAATATAAAGTAATCCCCTAAATCTATAGCTTAATTACCCACATTTTTATTATAAAAATAACCTAAACTAACCCCTAATATTCATCTAAATTACCAACATATGCCATTATAAAATAATTCAAAATAACCCCTTGATATTCATCTAAATTACTCACATATTTCATTATATAATAATTCAAAATAACCCTCTAAATTTACATATAAAGTACCATATCATTAAAAACAACCCACATATGCCTACATATGTCGTTATACCATTCCAAACAGATTGATATATAATTTTTAAATTATTATTTCTGCCGTTAATGGTTCATATAGAAAATATTAGAAAAAAGTCCATTTTTGGCCATCCAACTATGGGCTCACTTGATTTTGACAACCAAACCGCAAAACCAAAAATCTTTGGTCACTCAACTCTCAAAACCATTCATATTATGGATGTGGATGCCACGTGGTAGTGGGGCCCACTTGTCAGCCTCATCTCTCCTCTCTCTCCTCTCTCCTCTCCCTCTCCTCTCTCCATGGCCGCCGCCCCCCATCGCTGGCCTTCCTCCCCTCCTCCCCTCTCCTCTATGGCCACCTCTCTCACCCTCTCCTCCCCTCCGAGCCGGTCCTGTCGCTCCTATCCTCCCAGTGAGCTGGGTCACGGCCGGCGGTGCCCCCGTAGCGTGAGGCCAGCGGCCGCAGGCAGAGCTCCGTCGTCCAGTTGTTGGCGCGGTGTCAGGAGCGAGCTCCGCCGCCCCCATCCTCTTCCCCCCGCACCAGTCGTCGCTCATCCCTACCCCTTCCCATGTGCCGACCGCGCAAACGCCACGGGCACGGGGGCGAGCTTAGTGTTGACGGCCCTTAGACGCGTCAATTTGTGAACCGCATGCACACGGATCATTGGTAGGTTTTCCCTTAGAGTATTCCTCCAAGGTTTATCAATCCGTGGAACAAGTGGGATGTTGGCTCTTACTTTGTACTAATCTTACTAACTAAGCAAGTAATATGGTTGTGTAGAGAGATGACAAACTGAACTATATTAATCTAAGATCAAACTATGTAACAAAGGTTGACACAAGAGAGAAACAAAGATAGATAAGTGTTCCCTCCCTAGGGTCTAGGTTCTCATGAATATGCATCTACTACACAAATGGATGTTGCCTTTACTAGCATCATAGTGGTTATGTGCTCGCTTGGTCTTTTCCCTCTTGCATACTGTCACTACACAAGGGTAGTCAACCACCTCACTAACACATCCATGACAAAGCATCCATAGAGTTAAGCTAATCACTATGATTACCACAAATCCTACTAAGAACATATGTTGATCAAGAACAAAGCACTCACATATGTAAATAAAGCATTGCAATGACATAGACCATGAAGCATTGATAGGCATAATGTGCATGTAGAGATTACAAATCATAGATCCATCTAACCCTAGGGACGAATGGAGGCATTACCCCATCATCTTACAAGGATTGAAGCACAAGGGGGTGATGGAGACTCCGAGGAACATCGTCACCGAAGATGGCGGCGAGATGGGAGAGGAACCCCCTAGGCTGACGGCTTGAGGGCCTCTTTGATCTCCTTCGCTGGCATTGATCATCGCGGTGAACTCATCTAATCTCTCTTCCTCATATTTTTTGGTGGCTTTTGGTGAATAGATCTGAATCCTTGCTCCATTACAAAGTGCACAAATTTCTCTTTCCAACGAGTCATCATTTGCCCAAAATGGATTCCGAACAAAAGAGTTATGCCCTTTTTAGCCCAACACTGCAATCTGTCCCGAGCTGATTTTAGAACGCGCAACGCCCAATATTTTTGTCGTATCTCCTTGTATGGGTCTTGAAATTCGTTGATCTTGGATGCGTTGGAATGAGAATTTGATGGAGCTTCTGAATATCAACTTTTTGTTCCTTGTACATCTCTGAACATGTGCAGATTTTTTATGAAAATAGCAGCGTCCCTTTAAATCTTCAGAGATATTAACGATCTTGGTTGCAACTTTGATCACAAAGTCATGGGATTTCTTCGTCATGCCTGCAAAACACTTGAGACGCACAAACTACCCCTAGGGTGACGGTCGGGAGTAATAGCAAATGCCAACAACCAATGACATCCTTAAGACCTTAACTTGTGGCATAATTAACCTAGTAAAAGAGAAAAATAAAAACCTAATGGGTGTGCGTGTGTGCAAAGTGAGTATGAAAATGAGAGGAAAGCGTATAAACAAAGACAATGTTATGCAAATGAGAGGAAAGCATATAAACAAAGACAATGTTTACACCTAGTTCTAAACACCATGTTTACAACTAGATTGCTGAATTTCTCATAGACATAAAGATTTGTTAACTAAGGTCAAAACACCATGTCTATCCCAAGGTCAATAATTCCTTATAGCGCAAGAAAAATAAAGCGCATTGCAAAGCTTATAAACCAACCGATGCAATGCAAATGCTAACAAGGCTCTCAAAACTAAATGATGATGGTCCGCGATCATGTCTAAACACCATGTTTACACAAGATTGCAAATGAAAAATACCGTCCAAGCATTAACATAGTATGAAAGCATTCATCATGAAGTTTCGTGAGAGAGCCAAGCTAACAAATGCATGATGGAACGATGGAATGGATGCAAAATGCAAATGCAAAGAGTTAGCAAAAACAAGAGTTAGCAAGGTTCGAAAGGTCTTTCAATGTTGTTTCTATCATTCATCGAAAAGAACCGAGCAACCTAGCTAACGAGGTTTAGGGGAAGGTTCATGGGTATCCTATATTTTTGGCTTAAAACAAGAATTTTGAAGAGAGAAGTCAAGGTTAGAATATCTACCTAAGGTGGTTTAAAAGAAAAAGGAAAATAAAAGTTTTTTCATGGGACGGAAAATAAAACCTATGGTTTTAGGATGGCTTTAGGTATAAGAGGTTTTCCTAAGGGTTTAGGATCTCGTGGGGAGGCTAGTTAAAGTTTTCAGTTAGGACAAAAAATAGAGATCGACTTGGCTAATATGAATGGTGCTGCAAGCAAATCAACACAAGTCAATTCTACCCTTGTTGGCTCCGGTTTTTGGCGGGGTGATAGGAAGGCTTAGGTGGGTTTAACAAAAGGTTAGATCAAAACAAAACATGCAATGCAATGCAAGGGTGAGAACAACATGGCATGAAGTGCCACACGAGGTGGATGAATAAAATGATATGACATGATGTGGTGGTCTAAAAACAAAAGTTAGCCTAGATCAACTAGCCACAAGATTAGAATCAAAGGGTGGTGTCATACCTCATATTTCTCTCTAAAAAGACACAAAGAAAAAGACTCTAAACACTAATAGGCACACAAAAGGGTCTACAAATTTTTCAAAATCAAATAACAAAGTGCTCTCTCAATAACATGTAGAGCAATGGTACAATGTTACTTGATGATTCGATTAAAGAGCACAATATAGACTGTCATTTTAGATAATAAATAAAAGATCGGGTTGCCTCCCATAAAGTGCTTCATTTAAAGTTATAGAGGTAGACTTCTCACGTCGATTATTTTCATGCGAAGCCATGGTCTTTGTGCAAGAATCCAAAGTGTCCATGCAACTTGATGTCACCTTTTGTAGTCCGTCGTATTTTGCTCAAAACATCTTCATATATCGAATGTCGCCTTATTGTGTCTTCTATGCCGATGTTCTTGGGGTCCTTCATTTATTCTTAGCTTCTGAATTTGATCTTGTACGCTTGATGAAAGCATTGCCTAAGCTCCTCTTCATTGTTGTCATCATTATCTCTTCTACCTTGTTCTCATCAAGCTGCTCCAGCCTCTTCTTCATGGATTTTCCCCTGCATCCAGAATAGAACATATACCAAAATATAGATCTATTGAAAAGTTTGTGAAATTATCTTTCCAACAACTGGTCATTCATCTTAAACGGATTCAAACGAGAGAGTTATGCCCAATTTACTTTTGTACTGCATGCTGTCCAGAAAATTTATAGAATGCACGACCATCAATATTTTGATCATAACCGCTTGTAGGAATCTCCGATTGACCTGATTCTTGATTTGATAGAACTGGAACTTCATGAGGCTGCTGAATATCTAAAAATATTCTGTTGTTTTCTTCAGAGGTTGCACAGAATTTTAATGTGATTAGTATCTTCTTGTGAATTGATCTGAGATGTTGATGATCTTGATCTTGTAGTCTTTGGAGCGTCGTGTTGTGCATCCCTAGGCTTCAAGGTCATCACCATTGATTTACCAGCAAGTGGCATTCCAATGATGAGTCTTCTCCATAGTTCTTGCTTTACCCAAGGTGTCGGGATCGTAGGGGGCTCTTGCTCTTTATGTCAATGATTTATTGGTAGCATCACTCAATTAGAAACTTATTATCCTACCGGTGCTTCTAATGTTGTTGCCTCCAGTTTTGATCAACTTCAAATCATCATCATTTGTGCTCAAGACCCTCCAATCATCCCTTGACATCATCATCAGCTTCTCCATTGTTTGCTGCTGCCTCTTCTTCATTGAATTCCTCTTCACCCAGTATAGATCATGTACCATACTTCTACTCCATTACGATGTGCATCAAATTCCCTTTCCAACGAGTGCTCATTCACTTTAAACGGACTCCGGATGAAAGAGTTATACTTGTTTTACTCCGACACTAAGTTCTATCCCGAACAGATTTTCAGAACGCGTAGCGTTGAAAGATTTTACCATAACTCCTTGCACCGATCTCCAAAAATTATGATTCTTGATGCACGACTTGATGGAGCTTCATATTTTCTAATTTTCTTCCATGGTACTTCTCTGATCAAAGGCGAAAAACTGGTCTCAATAGTAACCTTCCAGAGATGTTGATGATTGGATCTCACAACTTCGTTGGGGCATGATTCATCACCTATAGCTTGGACAAACAAATCTCCAAGAAACATTAGTCTTAAAAATTAATTGACACGGCAGCATACCTTATTTATCTTAATTTGTTTTGGGTGTGGGCTCGATAGCGGATGATGGGCCACTAACAAAAGTTAGCACCTACCACTAAAGAGCGGATCTTCACGTAGCCATCAACTTGTGGTAGCGAGTTTGGACTCGTTGAAGCCCTAGCTTAGTGTCTAGATTTCCACCTGCTTTCAAGGACACAAACAAGAAAACAAGGGAATATGCAATAATAAAATTAGGGTTAGTCCAAAAAATTAGATAGATCTCCCTAGGGTTCGAGTTGCCGATCCCCGGCAACAGCGCCAGAAAAGCTTGTTGACGGTCCATAGACGCGCCAATTGTGAACCGCAAGCGCATGGATCATCGTAGCTTTTCCCTTAGAGTATTCCATCCAAGGTTTATCAATCTGTGGATCGACAATGAACTACCTAGGGTTTTCCATCTAATCTAACAGATCTATTCCTAGCATTAAGCGTTGATTGCATATGAGAGTAAACCTTTATGATGTGATCGGGTGTAAAGGTTGATCGCATCCGAAAGCATAGGCAAAGATAGCATAACCAAGGTTAACGAAGGCCTAATCGTCTCTAGGTTCAGCTCTTAGTCAAAAGGTGATCAAAATCATATATTGCATCTCTACCAAAGGTACCCGAGTCTTCTCTCCGAAAGGCGGCTCGCAAGCGGCCTACTTTCCAATGGTCACCGCCGCGGGGTGCATGCCAACACCTAAGGTTTCCTAAAACTTTACCCAACAAACTAGCAAGCGCTCGACGAGCTTCCTCTTGTAGTGGCTTGCGACAACTCCCATCGTACTCGCCATTGATCCAACTCAACATCACGTCGTCACTGGAACCTTCCCTCCATCATGCTGTCACCACACCGGGGTAATCGACGGACTAGCTAGAACGCGCTACTTCAATGTATCCGCAAGATATAGACTAATCACCACGATTAGATCTAATCTTACTAAGAGCATACGGCCGTCGCACATATGAATATAAAGCATCAAAGAAGTAGATCAAGGTAGAGACAACTAGAATAGAGATTAGATTGATATCACCATCATGTATGTACATAACCCGATGAATCTTGGGGCTTGACTCTTGAGCTCCGCCGTAGCACAACCGCTCAGGGAGGCCATGGCAGCTAGGGTTGGCCTAGGCCATACCCTAGATACCTTCGAAGACTTGCAGTGACCCTCGTCTCCCTTTGGTGTATGCCCTAGTTTTCGCCGACTTCTGATGGATTCCTCTCCGTGGCTTCGGGATACAGGGACTATAAATAGTCCGAGGAAACCCTAGCTCGAAGGGGAGGTCGAGGCTGCGCAGAAACGACCCAGGCCGGCTGGCCTGGGCCCCTTTGGGCTGGCCGGCCCAGGGCATTTTTGTGGCCCCTCGGCCCCATCTTTCACATGCAAGCTTCTAGATCCTCCAGGAGTTGATTTGCCAATACATGTGGGTATTTGACGTCGGTTTCTTGGGGATAAGATTGGGTCTTGATATCTTTTCATATGTTTGCCTGATTCACCTTGATCCCAAAGTCATCTGACCTTATCTTCAAGTCTTGGCCCTTCATTATTCTTGGAGGTTGGTTCACCATAGATGAGAGCGAACGAAATCCGGGTCACATGGCCTTCATTCCTCCGCTCTATGCATGATCTTGGTCTTTGTCCAAAAGTGCCCATTTATAGCTCAAAAACCCGCATAAACCAAAATCCTCCAAAAATACATGCATATGCAAAAAAGGGTTATTTCAAGTGCCAAGTGGCGGGTTAGTATATGAATTGTTCCCAAAACACCACTTAAATAGCACTAAAAGTGTGTCGCTAACGAGCGTCAACACTCAGCCGCCAGGTCGTCGATGTGGCGCGAGGTAGAGGGTGTTCCTCTTCTCCTTGCGCTGGCCGCCGCCTCATTCCTCTTCTCCTCACGCTGCTCGCCACCCGCCCTTAACCGTTCCCCAGCGCTGGCCGCAGGCGCAGGCGAGCCCCGCCTGCCATGTAGGCGCCACAGTCGTTCGCCGGCACGGGGCAGGGAAACCTGCACTACCTAGACGAGGAGAGAGGAGAAGAAAAAGAGGAAGGGGAGAGAGTCGGACCGTGGCCGCCAGTGCCCCCGTGGCTTGAGGCCAACAGGACGAAGGCGGGGCCCGGCGCCCCACCAAGATGCCGCCGCTCCTCCCCTCCCGCAGTGGAGAAGCCCCAGCCCCGACCTTGCATTAGAAGGGAAGAGAGAGGAGATAAGATAAAGAGGAAAGATGAGGCTAACAAGTGGGCCCCACTGCCATGTGGCATCCACATCCGCAAAACCACCCACCAAAACCGCTCAATGGCCACATATGAATAGTTTTAAGAGTTGAGTGACCAAAGATTTCTGGTTTTGCAGTTCGGTGGTCAAAACCAAACTGAGCCCATAGATGGATGGCCAAAAGTGAACTTTTTCCACTACTTAACGTGCTATCCACGATGGATCCTCACCGACGTCACCGTGTGAATCGTATATAAATGACGAATAAAGAGATGATAACAACATTCAGTATTATTAAACATAACCAATATGTCATTACACAAATATGTCAAATTGCATCGATATATGATTCAAAATTACCTAACTCTACCATAGAAAATTACCTATTTCTGTTATTGTTAATATAGAAAACAATAACTTACTAAGTTATATTTGCATGATGTGTGCCACCACGAATACTACATGCACATGTATGTAGGGACGTAACAATGAGAATATAAATTTATTGTTGACGTTCAAAAAGTCAGGCGTTGACTCTCGAAAATTAACACTGTGGCCTGAAAGATTTGCTTGAACTTCAGTGCAGGTCCAAAATCTTGAGGTTCAGGGCGTGCCAGTCAATTTGAACTGAAATTGATAAGGTAGAGTTTAATCAGTAAAACAAAAGAAACTCATCGACCAAAGCTCCGATTCGTTCTAGCGATCGGATCAACATGTAGAGAAGTCCGATACGAGCATGAACCATCGGCCTTGAGTGCGATTCGTGAATATATGCAATATATTGAAATAAGCCATCGACTATAAAGGCCGAATCGGAGATAAACCTAACTTAAACGCGTTCTTTACTATACATATCTCCAAAGGTATTAAATAAACTAGACCTCGTGTCACTAACAATCGGATCGATTTCGAGACAGCGTTGCTAGCAGGGCACCGATTTAGCTTATTTAATCTGATAGATCAATATATATAATATATATATATATATATATCAAAGAACTTGTTTAAACTAGATTTATTTGTAACATGATAAATAAATCCAAATCAGCTATATAAATGATATAAGCAGATCTATTATAAAGCTTAAAACGCGATAAGAGAACAAATAGATCTTTAAACAGATGTAAGCCGATAAGATCAATTCACAAGATACGGTAAAGGATGAGCGATCTAAACGAAGAAGGGCGATACGCCTTAATCTAAAGCCTAGAACAACTCGATAGATTGGTGAATTAATTAAACAAAGAAGGGCGATACGTCTCAATCTAAAGCCTAGATTAATTCGATAGATGTCGTACTTATAGACAAACCGGAGATCAAGATGATGCAGCCCCGTTTGCTGAAAAACTCGACGAAAAGAGTTGTTAGCACGAGGACCTAAAGTTGTGTTTGTATTGATGGTTGTGAGAACGTCTTTTACAATGGCACAGGGTTTATATTTATACCCTGGAAATCTAACTAATCCTTGTCGGCTACGACAATATCTCTAATTTATTCATTGTAAACTAATCTAAACTACCAAAAGTGCTACAATTGCCGCACAAACAGGCCTCGAAAAAACTTCTAGATGCATCCCTTCCTTGAAATTCGCACGTGCTCCGGCCTCCTTAGCCCCGTATCCGATCAGGACTCCGTCGGACGAATTCCGATCGGAATCGGAGACGTTCAAGTCAGAATTGGACTTGGCCCGTGTGTTGGCTTCCTGGCATTCCTTAATGTACAATATTCCTTTTATACCAACTGAGTCAAAATCTGGTGTCATCATATGCCCCTAATTTTGGGATAAAATATTATTTTGTTCCAAAATTCTTCAAGCAATGATGACTCTTGTTGTGAACAGTTTATAGAAACCCACGTTCCTTCACCGTCGCACCCCTTGATTCTTGCGCGAGCGCAGCGCCTCAATTTTCAGGCGGTTCCTTCCTTCATAAGCTCTATAAATACTAGCCAAACCGTCGTCTTCTTCCTCCCGCTTCATCCGCTGTCGCACCAAAGCTCCCTCCGCCGTCGCCATCTTTAACCTTTCGTGCGACGAATTCAGATCATCATTCCCAAATCTTTCACTGCAATCTTGGTAAGGGCCTTTCCCGCACATGATTCATCTTTCTCATTTGAACATTGCTTCATTATTTCCGGTGATTTTGAACTTTTCTCATCCCAAGTCACTGTTCATTATAGATCCAATCTCACCAATGTCCGATTGGACCAACTCCTTCCGATCATGGCCAAGCATGATTCCAGGATGGAGAAACTGGCTGCTTAGAGTCCGTGCCGCAAAATTGGGCTTATGGGATGAGAAGGGAATGTATCAGTGCACTACTTTGTCCCTCGCTGATATGGCCAAAGATCAAAACCTGCTGGCCTCCACATCCTTATTCTGGTCCGATGCACTGAACGCCTACTTATTTGGCCACGGACCGATGACCCCGACCTTAATGGATGTACACATGCTGACAGGTCTCAACACCACCAACGCCACAAATCCAAGGAGGCTCCTCTGTGATCTGAGTCATAAGCTAGTTGGTTCAGGATCCAAGGGCTGGAAAAAATACATCGCCGATCATTGCAAAACCGGCTCAGTCAGAGAAAGAGAACACGCGGCCTTTCTCAACATGGGGTTGGAATGATTCGTGTTCTGCGAATCAACACTTGGACCTACCACAAACATGCAATCAATCGCGGAAGTGCAGGCTCATGGTGGATAGTTCCTGCTCGGCCATCTTCTTCTTGGAGCAGTCTACCATCTCCTTCATCAGGTATCGGCCAAACTCTTAGTGGGTCAACCTATTGGCCACATCGGAGGTCCCTTGGTGGTTCATCCAACTTTGGCTCCACACCCAATTCCGATCCGCGTTGCGCTACAACTTCAAAAACATCAATTCTCAACCTTTCACACCGAAGAGGAAGATGCAGCCGCTCGTCGATGCATGTCTTTTGGAGAAGCAGCATTGGCCTGCCCTGGATCGAAGCTTGATTCCAGCAACATGGCAAGCTTTTTTGAAAGCTTTTATCATGGAATTGCATCGGATTATCTTCTCTATTTTGCTTACGCCAATCCTGATCATGAATATGAACTGCCAATATTCAACATTCAGAACGAGCTCGAGACGAATTCTGCCAGCCCTTAAATCTTTCATCACTCCAGCAATCCTTGGCAGCAACATCGTCCATGGCCGCAAGAACTATTCTTACGAATTCTACAATCCATCAGTGGCAGCTCGACAACTGGGATTTGGTCAACTCCCAATCAGCCTATACTTCGCCGATAAGATTAAACATGCGAATCTGTGTCAACTGATCTGGAGATGGACAAGATTCTGGCACTAGCTCTCGAGGCCAATTTTGAAATGACTGAATGGCTCTGCACCAGCTTCTAGTCCAAATTATTCAAAACTTGGTGGAAGGAATTGTGAACTCATCTGTTCAGAGTGTCAGCCATCACCTATTGCAGCCTCATTGACTCCGATTATGAAGCTCTAGAAAATCTTGTAAGTCTTTCGTTAGAATCTTTTTTGTCTTTATCCAATTTTTCTCTTAGATAAACTTCTAAAATTCATATTTTTTGAATCCTGAACAGCCAGCAGAAGAGGATGTGCCAGTCGTAAGCAGGAGTGGAAGGCTGATCCGATATGCTGTCAAAAATCTAGATCCAAGAATCGGCTCCTCCGCGCCATCTCTTGCCGACATCATGGATGGGAAGGGCAAAAGGAAAACTCCCTCCATCAGGACCATCGTGCCGAAAAAATTAAAGAAAAGTAATACCCCGGTACGATCCCCTACAACTCCGATCTTCTTTTGATTTCAAAATCAGATAAATAACCTTTCTCCATACAGTCCATCGGCGCAAGAGGAAAAACACTTGGCCAGTCAACCTCCAAGGATGCCGAGGAAAATGCAACGAAAGCTACTGAAGGAGCACGAATGCTGATTGATGCAGTAACGGTAATAACTCGATCTTTTCATGTCTTTGTATCCCCAACAGATTATAATTTTCAATGAAAAACTTTCCTTTATCTTCTTCAGGACACAAATATCATCCTCCCCGATCCTCAACCAACTCAAACTCAAAAGACGCAAGCGGAATCGGCTCAACAGGTAATTCCGATGTAACTTATCTTATCTCATTTATCTTAATGCTAACCGATTCAATCACAGATCCCTGCCACTCTTCAACCCATTACTGCGGATCCAGTTGGATCCATTCAATCGGAGGCAATCCCAAATGAACCTGAACAGCCAATCTTAACTCCACCAGTCGCACCTCCGATTGAACCAACCCAAAAGCTCCAAGCGGAACTTCCCAGTACAAACATTCCGGCACCGACACAAGTAATTTCCGATTACATCCAGGAAGGGCAGTTCAAACTGGTACCGATCGGTCCTTCGCGTCAATATTTATTATATAAATAATCCTTGTTTATTGACATCTTATTTCAGGCACAAGACTCTCCAGCGATGAGTTTTGTGTCATTTGATCTAGACGCTGCAATCGGTGATGAAGAAATCAGCTCAGCTCAGCTCAATCTTCAGAAATCATCTCCGATGTAATCACAACAAAGCTCCAGGAGATGTTGACTCATTTAGGCAAGAGCATCGCCGTTCTGGTGGAAGACGCAGAGCCGATTCGCCATATCTTCAAGGAATTGAAGGGCAAACAGCCATCGGAGCTCGAAAGTGCCATCATCCCTGCCACTTTCATCGAAGGCCATCAACCTCAAGTGTCTGCGGCTCGCCAATGGATATCAGAGCGATTGGCCTAGCAAGACCTTATCAAGAAATGTGTAGAAGGCAGGGAAGAGCTGAAGTCGATGCAAGCTCAAGTCAAATCCTTGGAAGCCAAACCAAGTCAACTAGAGGATCGGATCAAACAACTCCAAGCCACTGAAGTTGAACTCATCAAGAAACTTGAAGAAGTGCGCAAGGAGATATCCGATACTCAAGAACAACTTGGCCTAATTCCAGCAACCATTGCATCGGCACAGAGAATCTGCAGAAACGCTTCACCGAAGTCCGCCAAGTCCACAAGAATATCAAGAATATACTCCGGCTCCGATGTTGAAGACTTGGAGGAAATTCAAAAGATTGATAACATTTGCCTGCGCGCGATCGAAATGATTAGAAGCATTATAACATTTGAAACTATTGGTTGTACTTAAAATTGATCCGATGACATNTACAAATTTTGGAACAAAATGATATTTTATTCCAAAATTGGGGGGCATGTGTTGACACCGGATTTTCGCACCTAACATGTTGAGTCAGATGGTGACATGGTAAGGTCGAGGCTGTGCGGTGGACCCATTGACTGGTCAAAGCCGAAGCTGACAGAGAAGGGAGCCGATGTGCAGAAGGAGTCCGATGAAGCAGGAGTTCGACTCGATAACGAGTGCAAGAGGGAGAACGCGTCGGCTAAAAAGGAAAGCGTATCAGATGCGGGGACTATTTCCTTTTCAGAAGGTGTATGAGAGTCCCATTGTATCTTAAGATTAGTTTACTTTATTTAGTTAGTCTGGTCCGATCAGGACTCTTCATGACCAGGGTATAAATATGAACCCTCGTCCATTGTAAAAACTATTCTCACAATCAATATAACCCGGCTTCACGCCAAAACCCTAGTAGTAGTTACCGACGAAGCTCATTGGTGGACGGGCTGCATCAGTTCTGATCTCCGGCTTATCAGTAAGTTAGTCAATCTATCGAATTAGTATAGGCTTTGAATTGAGGCGCATCGCCCTTTCTCGTTTATACTGTTCAACCGATTTATCTCTGGATAATCAAGATTGATATAGATTCCCTACGTCGGAGCTAGATCAATATTGATTATTCAACAGATTATCGTTTATCGGACTACACTTTAAGCCTAGATTCCCTACGTCGGAGCTAGGTATCAAGATTAGTCTAGATTCCCTACGTCGGAGCTAGAATAATCTTGGTTACTAAAGATAGTCTTTGCGGTTTGTTGGAGTTGCTAGATTGGTTTAGATCTACGCCATGTGAATCAATTCTACTTCTTCAACGACTTTGAGCATTGGTCTTGGTCCGATTTAAGCAATATTTATCTTACAGCATCGTTCTAGGTCCGATCTTACTTTGTGGTCTAATCTGGTTGTTCTTTGAGTATTGTACTGGTGTAGATTCCCTACGTCGGAGCTGGATCTTTACAATGCGATAAGATTAATCTTTGACTGTCATGCTTGGTCTAGATTCCCTACGTCGGAGCTAGATTCATCTTGATTAATCAAAGGAAGCTTTGATTATGCCTTATTGCTATTCGAATGTTAAGTATGGTGTAGATTCCCTACGTCGGAGCTGGATCTTGCTTAATTATTTGGTAGCATATCTTAGAATCAGAACGAATCTGTTAATGTTTTACTTGCTTATTTGCTTAATCTGATCAACACCTGTGCGAGCACCTTGTTTAATTGACAGGTTGATGAGTCGAGTCTGATTATCTAGCTATCCGATCTGATCATAGTTGGAGAAATCTAGATTTCCTACGTCGGAGCTAGATTTCTCTGCAAAGGCTATAGTCCGATCGGTGGTTAGATGGTCCGATAAAACGAGTCAAGCTGGCAATTAGGCAAGATGGACAATGTATCGGCTTACACTTTGCTTATTTAATATCTTGTTTAAAGACACAGCTGATCCATTACTTTACATATTGGCCTTGTTTTATGCTTTATTTTATTATTCAAAGGCTAGTCTGTTATATCAATCAAGGTCCGATCCTGATTGGTCCGATTCTGAAGTCCGATCTAATGTCTGATTGAGGTCCGATCGCTCGGTCTGATTGACGTCATTAGTGAGGTCCGATTTTGAAATCCGATTGGCATCGGCCGATACGTGTCTGATTGGGTCTTGGCTAAAATTCGACGTTACTCCATCGTCTGAAATAGAGCCGGCACAATCAAAGAGCAATTTAACTGTTTTATCCCCTTGTCAATTTCAGGTCAAATTGACTGGCACGCTGCGAACCTGAACTGGAGTGTAGACTGGCACTGGAGCGAAGCAGACTCTCCCCGGTCATCGTGTGCTGCACGCGAGAGATACGACCGCCGATTTTCCGTGTCAACAACATCAATTCTCAACCTTTCACACCGAAGAGGAAGATGCAGTCGCTCGTCGATGCATGTCTTTTGGAGAAGCAGCATCGGCCTGCCCTGGATCGAAGCTTGATTCCAGCAACATGGCAAGCTTTTTTGAAAGCTTTTACATGGAATTGCATTGGATTATCTTCTCTATTTTGCTTACGCCGATCATGATCATGAATATGAACTGCCAATATTCAACATTCAGAACGAGCTCGAGACAATTCTGCCAGCCCTTAAATCTTTCATCACTCCAGCAATCCTTGGCAGCAACATCGTCCATGGCCGCAAGAACTATTCTTACGAATTCTACAATCCATCAGTGGCAGCTCGACAACTGGGATTTGGTCAACTCCCAATCAGCCTATACTTCGCCGATAAGATTAAACATGCGAATCTGTGTCAACTGATCTGGAGATGGACAAGATTCTGGCACTAGCTCTTGAGGCCAATTTTGAAATGACTGAATGGCTCTGCACCAGCTTCTAGTCCAAATTATTCAAAACTTGGTGGAAGGAATTGTCAACTCATCTGTTCAGAGTGTCAGCCATCACCTATTGCAGCCTCATTGACTCCGATTATGAAGCTCTAGAAAATCTTGTAAGTCTTTCGTTAGAATCTTTTTCGTCTTTATCCAATTTTTCTCTCAGATAAAATCCTGAACAGCCAGCAGAAGAGGATGTGCCAGTCGTAAGCAGGAGTGGAAGGCTGATCCGATATGCTGTCAAAAATCTAGATCCAAGAATCGGCTCCTCCGCGCCATCTCTTGCCGACATCATGGATGGGAAGGGCAAAAGGAAAACTCCCTCCATCAGGACCATCGTGCCGAAAAAATTAAAGAAAAGTCATACCCCGGTACGATCCCCTACAACTCCGATCTTCTTTTGATTTCAAAATCAGATAAATAACCTTTCTCCATACAGTCCATCGGTGCAAGAGGAAAAACACTTGGCCAGTCAACCTCCAAGGATGCCGAGGAAAATGCAACGAAAGCTACTGAAGGAGCACGAATGCTGATTGATGCAGTAACGGTAATAACTCGATCTTTTCATGTCTTTGTATCCCCAACAGATTATAATTTTCAATGAAAAACTTTCCTTTATCTTCTTCAGGACACAAATATCATCCTCCCCGATCCTCAACCAACTCAAACTCAAAAGACGCAAGCGGAATCGGCTCAACAGGCAATTCCGATGTAACTTATCTTATCTCATTTATCTTAATGCTAACCGATTCAATCACAGATCCCTGCCACTCTTCAACCCATTACTGAGGATCCAGTTGGATCCATTCAATCGGAGGCAATCCCAAATGAACCTGAACAGCCAATCTTAACTCCACCAGTCGCACCTCCGATTGAACCAACCCAAACGCTCCAAGCGGAACTTCCCAGTACAAACATTCCGGCACCAACACAAGTAATTTCCGATTACATCCAGGAAGGGCAGTTCAAACTGGTACCGATCGGTCCTTCGCGTCAATATTTATTATATAAATAACCCTTGTTTATTGACATCTTATTTCAGGCACAAGACTCTCCAGCGATGAGTTTTGCGTCATTTGATCTAGACGCTGCAATCGATGATGAAGAAATCAGCTCAGCTCAGCTCAATCTTCAGAAATCATCTCCGATGTAATCACAACAAAGCTCCAGGAGATGTTGACTCATTTAGGCAAGAGCATCGCCGTTCTGGTGGAAGACGCAGAGCCGATTCGCCATATCTTCAAGGAATTGAAGGGCAAACTGCCATCGGAGCTCGAAAGTGCCATCATCCCTGCCACTTTCATCGAAGGCCATCAACCTCAAGTGTCTGCGGCTCGCCAATGGATATCAGAGCGATTGGCCTAGCAAGACCTTATCAAGAAATGTGTAGAAGGCAGGGAAGAGCTGAAGTCGATGCAAGCTCAAGTCAAATCCTTGGAAGCCAAACCAAGTCAACTAGAGGATCGGATCAAACAACTCCAAGCCACTGAAGCTGAACTCATCAAGAAACTTGAAGAAGTGCGCAAGGAGATATCCGATACTCAAGAACAACTTGGCCTAATTCCAGCAACCATTGCATCGGCGCAGAGAATCTGCAGAAACGCTTCACCGAAGTCCGCCAAGTCCACAAGAATATCAAGAATATACCCGGCTCCGATGTTGAAGACTTGGAGGAAATTCAAAAGATTGATAACATTTGCCTGCGCGCGATCGAAATGATTCAGAAGCATTATAACATTTGAAACTATTGGTTGTACTTAAAATTGATCCGATGACATCGATCATCGACACACACTTATGTTTGTAAATATTTTTGCTCTTAAGGGGATACATGTCGTATCGGCTATCTTAGTCGACATCGTGTAGATTATCGGCTTTACGAATCAACCCAAATGCTTGGATAATATCTCTTTAAATATTTCCCATTAAGCGCTTTCAAAAATTCTTCTCTTTCTAAAGTTTTCAAAATATACGCATTTCTAGGAACATACCGATTTACACGATAAGGACCCTCCCAATTAGGCGACCATTTTCCAAACTTAGAGCTTTTAGTCCCTATCGGCAAAATCAGTTTCCAAACCAATTCCCCCTCGATGAATTCCTTTGGCTTAACCTTCTTATAATAATATCTCGCAACTCTTGCTTTATTATTCTCAATGTTTTCCAAAGCTCTCAATCGTGTTTCAGCCAAATCATCTAACTCAAAATTCATCAAACTTTTATACTCATCGGCAGTCAAGTTTTCTTGTTCCGATATTCGCCTCGATCCGATTTTGATCTCCCAAGGCAAAACAACTTCATGTCCATAAACCCAATGATATGGGGACAACTTAGTAGATCCATGACACGCCATCCAATATGCCCATAACGATTCGGTCAACGTCAAGTGCCATCGCCTCGGTAGCTCATCAATCTTCCGTCTGATAATCTTGATAATACTTTTATTTGATGCTTCTGCTTGGCCATTAGCTTGCGCATAATATGGAGAAGAATTTAATAATTTAATACCCATACTGGTAGCAAAACTCTGAAACTCATCAGACATAAATATAGTCCCTTGATCAGTCGTGATAGTCTGCGGAATACCAAACCGATAAATAATATGCTCCTTGACAAATTCCACCATATTTTTGGAATTAACAATCTTTAAAGGAATTGCTTCAACTCACTTAGTAAAATAATCAGTTGCCACCAATATGAATTTATGCCCTTTACTCGACGACGGATAAATTTGACCAATCAAATCAATTTCCCATCCCTGAAAAGATAATGGTTTGATAATCGGATTCATAGCTGACGCCGATGCTTTCTGTACGTTTCCAAACTTTTGGCATTATTTGGTAACCCTTATAATAATCAAAACAATCTTCTAAAATTGTTGGCAAAAAACAACCCATTTTTCTAATCACCCACTTCATCTTATCAGCCGATTGATGCACACCACAACAAACTCCTTCATGTACCTCATCCATCATATATCTGGATTTCGATTTACTCAAACATCGGAGTAACACACCATCAATCGTCTTATAATACAATCGATCATCAAGCAATACATACTTAACAGCCATGAATCTTAACTTTCTTGAAACCTTTTGCGATGGATCTTTAAGATAATTTACAATTTCATACCTCCAATCCCCGACTTCTGGCTCCACCGTCATAATCTCTTGAAAACGCCGATAACCAGAAGCAGCTTGTGCCAAATTATTAGCTTCTTGATATTGAGCCTTAGGGATATGTTCAATATTAACCATCATAAATTCTTTCAATAATAATCGGCATTCTTCGAAATATTGAATCAAAACTTCATCCTTGCATTCATATTTGCCGACCAACTAATTAATCACTAATTGAGAATCTCCAAAGATTTCAACAGCTTCAGCTCCGATTTTCAACAACAATTTTAATCCTCTAAGTAATGCTTCATACTCAACCCAATTATTTGTAAAACTTGGATCCATTGGATAACTGAATTCAAAATTTGCCGCCCCCCCGAGGCGAAGATACCACATCCTTGACCACATGAAGAACCATCAAAGAATAATGTCCACGGCATCGGATCAACTAATTTAACCTCATCTCGATGTGTTGTGTCACAAAATCAGCCATCACTTGTCCTTTTACCGCTTTAGCCAATTCGTATTTTAAATCAAACTCTGACAACGCCAATATCCACTTTTCAATCCTTCCTCTCAACATCGGTATGGACAACATCAAAATCCTTAACAGACACTCATGTTTGCTCCTCCCTCCTTGTTTCACGGCACACGTGGCGACCCGACGTGAATCGTGGCACTTTTGCAAAAAAAACCCTTATTTTCTTTGATAATCAACCCGCAGTCTCCCCCATCTCCCCTCCCCTCCGCCCCCTTCTCGCCGCCTGCTCTCCCTCTCTCGCCGCCGCCCCCTCTCGCCGCCTGCTATCCCTCGCCGCCGCCGCCCCCTGCCCCCTCTCTTGCTCACATGCCGAGCCCAGCCCCGGGCCCCTCGCGCGCCATGAACTCCACGCGCGGCCGTGCCCACCTCTTGCGCCGCCGGAACGGCCCCTCCCAACGGCGGGCGCGCGCGCCGGCACAACGGCCACGCGCGCGCAGCTGGGGCGCTCGACGGCTTGGAGGCAGCCCGGATCCGACGAAGGGCCGCCTCGCCCGCGCAGCCTCCTATCTCCGAAGCCGCTCCTCTCCCCTTCCTTAGCCGCCGCCCCTCCTTGCTCACACCCCCGCACTGCCGACGCTCGGGCATAGAAGGTCGCGCTCGTCTTGGCCGCGGTGCCGCTCGATCTCACGAAGCTCCACGCTCAGCTCTCTCTTCTTCCTCCCGCTGCCGCCGCTGCACCTAGCTACTCCCCCTCCCTCTCTAGCTCGCCACCCCCACACCAGCACAGGCCACCACGGCCTTGGATTCAGCATGGTCAGTGGGCGGAGCAGTGCAGCTCTCACGCATGGCTCTCCATCCCAAGAAGAACAGAACGCAAGCAAGGCAGAGCGACGCTGCCGAGCTCCGGCGAGCACAACAACGGAGGGAAAAGCAGATCTGAGGTATGAAACGGATCCCTTTCATCATGTTTTACTAGCCCTTGCCTGGTTTTCAATTCTCCTTCTCATAACTCCTCATTTGTCAAACCCTAGGTTTGGTAACGAGTCTTGATTCTGCGATTGAGCATGGGTGAAAGGCAGTGCTGGTGGCTTTGGTGAGCGAGCAAGCGAAAAGTGACCGAGAACAAGAAGACGGCCAGCCCAAAAGGAAGGGGCGAAATGGCTTGTGTGCCTGTGCTGTGCAGGGACAATAACCCACACTAGAAGCCCCAATGCTCAGCACCAACAACAGGTGGACAACGAGATAGGCAGGGAATAAGAGGTAATGCAGTGAGATCCTAATTTGAACTGGTCTATTTCCATTCCCCTATATTAACTATCATAGCTTTGCTAGAGATTGTGCTTTTGTATTCATCTGATTGGGAAGCTTAATATTGAAATTACAATAGTTTGGGGGAAGGCTTAAGATTTAGATTACAATGGTTTGGGGAATGCTCAGGTTCATGTGCATGATGGAGGTTTGCATAACTTGGGGGGTAACTCCCATAGGCATTTTTTTTTTTGCGGGTGACACAGGCATTTGTTTTAGTCTACCAAATCACAAACATCTATTAAGGATATAGAGGTTCCAATCAAGATTTGCTATTATACTAAACTTATTATTTGCTTCTGCATATAGCTATTGTGATTTCCTATAAAATGAGTGTTAGGACATGTGTGAGCCTATGGTGTAATTGTCCCGCAATCATTTATTTCATCTAGATTGCCTACATTGTGGTATGTCCTTAGTTATTCATATATAGATTTGCTTCTTGATATTCTGTAGTATGGTCCATAGGTTATATTACCATAATAGAATCATTCCAGCTCATTATTCAGCGTGATCTAGAAATGATGCTCCTACTATTTGCTTGCAGAAGAGCTATTTATCATACCACTGCTCCTGATTTGTCCCTGAGTTTCCTTGCTGCAATAAGGCGTGTTTCATGTCAATTGATAAGTCAAGTACTCGAGCTATCCTGTTTTTCAGTTCTGCAAGACTGCAACACTATTGCTGGGTAGGTGACAAAACAACAAATAGCAGGTGGATCCTTTTCTTTGGCCCAGTGTAAGAATCTATTCCTTTACTTCTTCTTCGTCTTCTCCTATTGTTTATGGCTAATCTGCCATGCTCCAGTTCAGTCTACCATATTTTATTTTCTTATTAATGGCACATTGCTTTATGAGTGTAAACATGGCGTAGAATTAAGTGTTGTGAGTTCGAAAGCATAGTACTTTAGCGCATCTTTGAGCTCTGCTCAGACACTAGCATTCAAACCTATCTCAAAGAATTGTGTGCTCTGGATCTATCAGATTGGTTAGATAAATTCTGGTCCATCAGGAATTAGAGGATGTGTTTTTCAATGATGTATTAGCTGAAACTAAAATGAAAATGATGCTCGCTTTTTCCGTTGGATTGGCAACTCATGCAGTCATGCACCTAGGAGTGTGTTGGCTCAGCCTTATTGGAAAGATAATATAATTGATTTTACATTATAAAAGCGTATATAGTGGTTGACTACCTAGGCAAGAGATTTTGCCCTGAAGCTGAATGTCAATACATGATCCTCATATACTTTTAGAGATGCTCTTTGCTATTTTGATTATGCCACATCATTGCCTATCACTAGGAATTTAGCTCATATCTTTGGATGCCTGGTATTTGTATTTTCTTATGAGGTGCTATAAATATTCTGTATCCTACTTGATGGAGTGTACATAACAGTTTTTCTTTCTCATTTCTTCTATAATAATAACAAGAATTCCTCCAACTAGCAGTAGTACAGAACAATGAACTCAAGCTGAATCTGGTCTCACCTTAGTAGAACAAGAATTTCTCTCCCTAGCTAGATCTTGACTAAGAAGCAAGTGGCAGGCACATGCAAATGCAACCTTCAAGCTCAGGTTGGTTTAACCCTCCGGCATGTTTTATGTGCTCATAGGATATACTACACAAAGTTATGTAAACAATACTTTATGAAAACAATTTCATAGCTTTGATTAATATATCTGCATATGGAATGTCTACAAATAAAGCAACCTGCCTGTATATACAATCATGCTGCTTGGTTTGTGCATCTCATGTATCCTTTCTTCGTTTTTTCCATCATGTCTTTACTGATGTTTTTGCCCTGCTTCTTAATCAGGTTTGCTCCAGCAAGGTGATCAAGCAACTACTGAACCCTATAAAAAAACGTGGAACATGTATGCTGCAGGTTTCAGCAACATCATCCAATTGGTTTGATGTGCCGCCGAGCTCATAGTTGTGTGTATCAGTGCCTATTTCGTTTATGTAGGGAGTAGGTCCAAAGTAGCACACTTTGTTGTCGCATCTTAGAATCGGAGCATTTGGCTGGAAAGACTGCAGTCAAATACTAATTGTTTTGCTTTGCTATGCTCAAGGTCCATTTGTTATAGTTATTGTAGATTTGACAAATAGTGTACTGAACACTGATTTTTTCCCCTTCAGCCATGCATGGTTGGGCACTTGGTAGTGGAGATGCTGGGGGATTCTGTTATTTGCAATCAATTCAGCTAGAAGACACCCTGGTTAGTGTCCGTTTTATTCAAAAGCTACTCTTCCTTTGCAAGTTGAAGAAAATAGCTGTACTAGGTGGACCTTTCTTTGTGGCGGTGAAGAAATTAGTTATACAGGTTACTTATTTTAGTTGTTATTTCTTCTTCCCGATATATATACTGATGTTACTTTTCACCTGATAGTATGTGACCATGTTAGAAGATTTCTGACACCAAGATCTGTGACTTTCTAGATTTCTCACACCGTCTGTTTAATTTTCTAAGAAGCTTGTTAACTTAATGATTGTGGTACATGACCTAGGGTTATTGTCACTCGCTCAACCACCGTGCATACTATCTACTGTGATAGCTCCATCATCTATCGGCCGGCACCATCCTGTTATTGTGTTAATTAGATGCAACTACTTACCGATACTAGCATTAGGAGAGCGAGGATCTCAATGCAAAGCCTTCCTCATATAGCCCGCGGAGAAGGAGCATTCAGTGTTTACTTTGCCTTAAGCACTGAATGCTCCTTCTACTGTGATTCATCTTTTGCCAAATTGTTGGTTTTGAACTCCAGATGTTGTCTCTTTGTTCGTCCTATTGATTAAATTTCTGTGTTTACTTTGTCTTTTCTTATCCAAGCTGAGAAGTTATATTGTTCTTGATCAATGGATCAAGTTAGCGTAGAAGTTTTCTTTCAATTTGCGCGCCCAAGTATTCTAGTATATTTGACCACATCGGTTTTACAAACCATCGTACACTCGGAAGATAATAAATAATGCCTCAATTTAGTACAAGAGAAATATAAGCACAGACATAATTTTTCCACCGGAAGATACCTAGTTTCTGCATCAATCAATTTTCAACTTCAATAATAAACCACTCATTCTTTACCTTCAAACTCTTGTATAAGAACCGACCTGATTGATAATTCATCGGTCGACAAATATAATCGGAATGGCTTATCCCTCTGAGGCGGAATCAAAACTGGCGGGGTCATCATATATCTTTTAATCTCATCAAACGCATTTTTTTCCTCTCCCCACATGAATTCTTCATTGGCTTTTAATTTCAGCAGCGGAGAGAAAGGACAAATTCTTTCAGACAAATTTGATATAAATCTTCTAACAAAATTAATCTTTCCGATCAACGACTTGAGGCTCGTCTTATCGGTCGGTGGCTTAGCATGTTTGATAGCCTTCATGCTCTTCTGTCCGACTTCAATTCTTTTTCATGAACCATGAAGCCTAAAAACTGTCCAGCCGACACTCTAAATGCACACTTATTGGGATTCATTTTCAAACCATGCTTTCTTGTGCATTCAAGAGTTTCCCGCAAATCGGCTAAGTGCTGCTTGTATCCATCGGACTTTACCACCACATCATCAATGTAAATTTTAACAATCCTACCGATTAACTTATGAAATATATAATTCATTGCCCTCTGATATGTAGCACTAGCATTTTTCAAACCAAAGGTCATTACAACCCACGCATATAATCCAAGCGCACAAGGACATCGGAATGCAGTCTTAGGGATATCTTCTTCTGCCATAAAAATTTGGTTATATCCTGCATTACCATCCATAAAACTAATCACCCTATGTCCTGAAGCCGCATCAACCAACATATCAGCAATCGGCATTGGATAACTATCCATCGGAGTTGCTTTATTGAGATTCCTGAAATCCACACAAACTCGCAATTTTTCATTTTTCTTGAAAACAGGAACGATGTTAGATATCCACTCAGCATATCGACAAGGTTGAATAAACTTAGCTTCATATAACCGAGTTATTTCGGCTTTTATTTCTTTATCTAACTCCGGTCTAAATCGTCTCAGCGCTTGTTTAAAAGGCCGATACCCTGGTTTGATCGGGAACCGATGTTCAATAATAGATCAGCTTAAACCTGGCATTTCATAGTATTCCCAAGCAAAACAATCACGATACTCTTTCAATAACTTTATTAATTCTTGTTTAAACTCAGGATCCAATTTAGCACTAACATATGTTGGCCAAGGTCTATCTCCTAAACCTATATCTACATCTTCTAATTCATCGGCCGACATAAACCTTTGACCAAGTTTACCCTCATCTTCTATAAACTCCTCCATTAATACAAACTTTCAGAGTCGACTACTTGGATTGGCTTTATCCCATCATCGGACAATTGAAGAAATTTGCCTTCCCAGACTTTTCCCGACAAACACTCTATTCCTTCAAACTTTCAAACTGTCAAATCGGCGGTAGCAATACTGACCGATTCATCGGCTTGGACAGTCTCGATGTAATCTCCATGCCATTGAATAAGACATTGATGCATGGTAGATGGCACATAGCAATTAGCATAAATCCAATCATGCCCAAGGAGCAAACTGTAAGACCCTTTGCTGTCGATGACGAAGAAAGTAGTAAGCAATGTCTTGTTTCCAATCGTCAATTCAACATTCAATGCCCCCCGAGCTGGCGATGGATTCCCACCAACGTCCTTAAGCATCATATCGGTCTTGATCAAATCATCTGATCCTTTGCCAAGCTTCCGATACGTAGTATATGACATCAAATTCACAGCAGCTCCCCCACCAACAAGCATTTTCGTCATCGGCTTACCATCAACATATCCCTTAACATATAAAGGCCTCAAATACCGATACTTTTCATCAATTGGCTTTTCAAACACAGCTTATTGAGGTTGTAAAATTAGTTGTGCCATAGCTTCCTCAACATCATCGGCTTCATCATCAGTCGAACTCGCATTATACTCAGCTGGTAATACAAAAACCATGTTCACCGACGCCGATGGTCCTTCATCATCACGCCTGGGCTTAGCTCTCCAAATTTCTTGGAATTATCATCTCCTTGACGCTTTTCTTTGAGCTGCTCTCTATATTGGAGACGCTGAACCCTTCTCTTTTGTGTCTTGATCAAACTCAGGATACCATTGTGGATTAACCTTAGGATGTGGTCCCAGTTTGACCTCCTGATTCTCCTCCGATCCTTGCACATCATCTGGTTTTTGTGTATTTTACTTCTTCCTATACACCAAACGATCATACACAGAAACACGATCTTCTTTATATTTTTGGCGATCATTATACCTTCGGCAATCATCGTCCCATCGGTCATAGCACCGATTCTCATACTCACGTCGATCGTGGTATTCACGCCAATCTTCTCGCTCCTGCTGATAAGCAACTTCATCATGCCAGCTACACCGACGTCCATAGTCCAAACGATCATGCACAGAATGACGCTACCTTTTTGAATCCTGATAACTTTCATATTGATCGCTGCACTCTGGACAGTCATAGATTGATGGAAGTCTCAACCTATCATTCCAGCAAAACCTGAAAAACGGTCATCCCCAGTGGTCTTCATCATCAAATCTCCTCATCGAAGGACTTCGATCTCTTTCCTGCTGATGCATGTACTTATCAATGAGCTGCCTGATGTAACCCTTGGCTTGTCCCTTTAGCGACGATCCTCCCGATAGACCTGATAGTTCCGATCCCTCACCTCATCGACCAATACTTGACATTCAGGATCAACAGCCCCTGAATTCTTTGCATGGTCTGATGTGAGGACTTTAGCCTTCATTTTTCTGTCAGGTGCCCCGACTTCAACCATATTCTGAGGAAACGGATGGCCATCGAGTTTCATTGGCTTTTTGCCAGACTCAACTTTAATGATTCCTTTCTCAATCGCCGATTGGACCTCATTACAAAAGACTTTGCAATCGTTCGTATGATGAGACACTGAATTATGCCACTTGCAATACTTCTTCTTTTTCAACTCCTCGTTCATATGATTTGGAGATAGCATAATTTGTTTTTCTGCTAGCAATAAGTCAAATATTTTATCGGCTTTGGTGATGTCAAAACTGTACCTTTCAGGCTCAACTTTCACCCACGGGCAGGCAACAGAATTCTTATTCTTAGTCCACTCAGCCAAATCGACCTCAACTTCATCACCTTTTGAATCATATTATGTTGGCAATCTTCCTTTGATATTTCTCCCTCCGATAATCATTATTATGTCCTTCATGCTAAGAGAGTTTCTGAATCATATGCCCCAAGCCTTCAAAATCTTGACTTGTATACCGATCTCTGACTTGAGGCAATAATCCTTGGAAAGCCAAATCAACGAGCTGTCCCTCCGATAAATTAAGTGAATAGCATCGGCTGCAGACATCTCTGAATCGATGGACAAATTCACTAACCGATTCCCCATTCCTCTGTCGAAGAGCTGTCAAATCGGACAGTTTGATCTCTTGTACTCCCATGAAGAAATATGTATGAAACTGCTTCTCTAAATCGGCCCAATTGTTGATAAAATTTGGTGGCAATGATGAAAACCATGAAAAGGCCGAACCAGAGAGAGACATGGGGAACAATTTGACTTTCAATGGATCAATCGATGCTACTTCACCACATTGAATCGTATAGCGGCTGATATGCTCAATGGTAGTAACATCCTCTTGTCCAAAAAACTTATAAAAATCAGAAATCCTGAATCGGGCTGACATTGGTAGTATATCAAACCAGTCCGAATACGGCTTCCAACACAGATAAGATTGTCCCTTGGGTTTTAAACCAAATTGATTTTTCATGACATCTGCAATCTTATCTGCCCACTCCTCTTGAGCATAATTTCCCTGAGTAATCGGAGCACGAGTCGGCATTACAATAATTGGTGATTCAACAGATCCGCCTGACTGTTCCCGATACTCAACTCCTCTGTTCCTAGGTGAATTTTCAGTGTTGAAGTAGGAAGGGTACACCATCTTGCCATTAACCATAGGGATCCGACTGCCAAATTGATCTATGTGTTGGGATGCACCAGAATCTTTTGGATCCTGTTCCTCCTCTTCATCTTTACCTCCATCTGCCACCTTGGCTTTTGATTTGTTTATCTTGGGAGTTTCATACAGCTCAGGATGTGTTTCTGGTGACGTGGACGAATTGATCTGAACAATCTTTTTCTTGAGATCTTTTATTGCAGATGAAGCGCTAGTATCAAAATAAGCAGGCCCCTTCTGGACTTGTTTCAGTACTGTTCCATCCAATAACTTGTCGATCAATCCCACCACAGTGTTAACCAAAATTTTTGATTGGTTAATCATAACATGACTGAAACCAGCTGACGAGGACATCCTCCATTATTACCTGCTGGCAAAGACGCAACAAGAAAATGGGCCAAAAGAGGCCCAGTTGTAGTCGGGCGGTGACCGTGTGAGCCTCTGAATAATCCCACCTTGCTTAGCTAGGGAGGAGGAAGCCACCTTAAAGGGGAGAGCCACCCTTCCCCTATCGGACTAGTCTTTTGGGGTGATTGGGCCTTTCCCTGAGGGGTGCGCCGGAGTGCGGTGCTAAGATTGCCGAGGCGCAACAAGAGGCCCTAGTGGTGTTGTGGGCCGGATCGTTGTGTCGTAAATTCGGCTGTCGGTGCTAAGATTGTTGAGGCGCAACAAGAGGCCCTAGTGGCGTTGTGGCCAGATCGGTGCGTCGGGCTTTCCATCCAAACCCCACCTGGGCCGGACTCATCATTTGGTATCAGAGCTGGGCCCTTGTTAAGAAGGGGAGAATGATGAGGACATCCTCCATTATTACCCGCTGGCAAAGACGCAACAAGAAAATGGGCCAAAAGAGGCCCAGTTGTAGTCGGGCGGTGACCGTGTGAGCCTCTGAATAATCCCGTGTGAGCCTCTGAATAATCCCACCTTGCTTAGCTAGGGAGGAGGAAGCCACCTTAAAGGGGAGAGCCACCCTTCCCCTATCGGACTAGTCTTTTGGGGTGATTGGGCCTTTCCCTGAGGGGTGCGCTGGAGTGCGGTGCTAAGATTGCCGAGGCGCAACAAGAGGCCCTAGTGGTGTTGTGGGCCGGATCGGTGTGTCGTAAATTCGGCTGTCGGTGCTAAGATTGTTGAGGCGCAATAAGGCCCTAGTGGCGTTGTGGCCAGATCGGTGCGTCGGGCTTTCCATCCAAACCCCACCTGGGCCGGACTCATCACCAGCATCTATATAATCTTGAAAGAACTGCCTCTCATCTGCCGTGATCCGATCAAACGCTTCCTTGGGGATAGAAAACTGATTTTTCTTGATCATAGCGTTGCGAGTCTTGCTGAATGAATCTAGACACAAGTTCTTGAATTCTTCAAGTTGCGCTTCCACAAGCTTCTTCTGCTCATCACTGAGGTTGTCCATCGTGACCCTCACCTTTGTCTGCAGGAGGTGCCATCGCGGAAGTTTTCTTGTCCCACCAGGCGTGCCGAAATATGTTGACATCCAAAAAGTCAGGAGTTGACTCTCAGAAATTAACACTGTGGCCTGGAAGATTTGCTTGAACATCAGTGCAGGTCCAAAATCTTAAGGTTCGGGGCATGCCAGTCAATTTGACCTGAAATTGACAAGGTAGAGTTTAATTAGTAAAAAAAAGGAACTCATCGGCCAAAGCCCGATTCGTTTTAGCGATCGGATCAACATGAAGAGAAGTCCGATGCGAGCATGAACCATCGGTCTTGAGTCCGATTCGTGAATATATGCAATATATTGAAATAAGCCATCGACTATAAAAGCCGAATCGGAGATAAACCTAACCTAAACGCGTTCTTTACTATACATATCTCCAAAGGTATTAAATAAACTAGACCTCGTGTCACTAACAATCGGATCGATTTCAAGACAGCGTTGCTAGCAGGGCACCGATTTAGCTTATTTAATCCGATAGATCAATATATATATCAAAGAACTTGTTTAAACCAGATTTATTTATAACTTGATAAATAAATCCAAATCAGCTATATAAACGATATAAGCAGATCTGTTATAAAGCTTAAAACGCGATAAGAGAACGAATAGATCTTTAAACAGATGTAAGCCGATAAGATAAATTCACAAGATACAGTAAAAGATGAGCGATCTAAACGAAGAAGGGCGATACGCCTCAATCTAAAGCCTAGAACAACTCGATAGATTGGTGAATTAACTAAACGAAGAAGGGCGATACGCCTCAATCTAAAGCCTAGATTAATTCGATAGATGTCGTACTTACAGACAAACCGGAGATCAAGATGTTGCAGCAGCCCCTCTTGCTGAAGAACTCGACGAAAAGGGTTGTTGGCATGAGGATCGAAATTTGTGTTTGTATTGATGGTTGTGAGAACGTCTTTTACAATGGCACAGGGTTTATATTTATACCCTAGAAATCTAACTAATCCTTGTCGGCTACGACAATATCTCTAATTCAAAGTAAACTAATTTAAACTACCAAAAGTGCTACAATTGCCGCACAAACAGGCCTCGAAGAAACTTCTAGATACATCCCTTTCTTAAAAGTCGCACGCGCTCCGGCCTCCTTAGCCCCATATCCGATCAGGACTCTGTCGGACGAACTCCGATCGGAATCGGAGACCTTCAAGTTAGAATTGGGCTCGGCCCATGTGTTCGCTTCCTGGCATTCCTTAATGTACAATATTTCTTTTATACCAACCGAGTCAAAATCTGGTGTCAACTTTTATATATGTTAATTCTATAACATGAATTGAGGATATAATTAAACATATTATAGAGAGAACTGGAAAGTGAAAAAGAAATGTAACAAATAAGAGAGCGGAAAGCAAATAATTTTTATTATTAACTTTTGAGTCCTAATTTTTTTAATACTCATGTCTTCAAATTATTAACATGTACGGAAGCATAGGTTGATAGACTAGCATTATTAACGCATGAAAGGTGAACCCGTGTAAGGTTTTGCTTGATCTTATCAAGATGGAGCCTGAATCCGGCGACTTGCTGCAGCGTTCATATTGCCAGTGTCCTTCTCATCAACAATTTGTCACCTACACACCTCTCACTTAATTTTTTTGCTCAATCACTTTTTGGAGCTAGGACCTCGGAGGGGCGTCCATATTGCCAGCATTCACGTACCATTACTACTCCAAAATATTGTTGGCTTTGCATATATCCACGAAACAAATTAAAGGGGTCCACTAATTAGAAGAACATATACAGCCCGTACGTAAACGTCTGAAAGGACATGAAGAATCCTATGCGCTTTGTTTTTCAACTTTCCTGATCAACAGATATTTTTGCATTTCTCGAGAGATGCAGGTGACACTACACGTGCAACGCGTTTTGTCTTTTTTTCTTTTTTCCAAAAGTGCTGGGAATAACTGGCCAGGCCTACCGGGAGCCTTTTCCTTTTGCACCACTCAGCAAGTTACCAGGAAGGCATTCTTCTTTTTGGTAGCTAGGTTTCAGTTTCACTACCAAATAATTACGACCATTTTTTTTAGTTGGAAATTGATACAACTAGGGATAGCACAGCCTATTCGTCGCATTTTCTCTGGAGGCTTTGACTAGTTCTAGGGTTCTTCTTGCTTGCTTACAATGTGTGTTGCGGCTGCACTTATATAACCAGCCATCTGACAAACCTAAACTAATCTGAACAACCTTGTCTCTTAAACCAGATCTAAAACAAAGTAATTAATGGTAACTGCTGCCTGCTGCTGTTTGCCGAACTGATGACTTGGCCAGCCATAACAGAAATATACATCTAGATAGCTAGATACATTTGGCTTTATCAAGTTCCTTTGCGTTGTTTTTCCTGTCGTCATCAATCCGTCAGCATGGTTCTAGTAGTGACATTATTCAATTTCCTCGTTGATAATGAGGAAATTGAATGTACATACGCCGTACCAGAGTACGACAAGGACTAGAGATAATGATGGATGCAATAATCGGATAGCACTTTTGCATATTTTAACTCGAATACAAATGCAAAACGAATGTCTCAAATACGGATGCGCATTCGGATATTTACTCGATTTAGAAGACAATGTTTACCTATGTTATTCATTGATGGTTTTGAAATAACAAATTCATTATACAAGTAAACACTAAAGTATGAGTATATAACAAGTGTAGACAAAGACTCCCATTAATAATGTCGTATTTATCCATAATTATATCAGTAATTAATCATATAGAAAATAAATAAAAATTATAGATAAATATATATTTAATTAATAAATATATACATTTACCATAAAATAATAAAAAGTATATAAAAAAATTTCATCAATTAATCAATAAACTAGAGTATTAAATTAATTTAAAATTCATATATCTTTATTATTAACATTAAAGAGATTAGTCATTAAAACTAGAAATAACTTTTAAATAGTTTTATGGGTACAATAATATTAATATTAAAATTGATATCATAATCATTAGAATGGAGATAACTTTTAAAATAGTTGATTATAAACTATAATTATTAATAATGAAATAAACTATTTAAAAGTTATCTCCATATGGTCGGATACGAATAGTGTTGAATACAGATGTGGAACCGGATAGAGAAAATCGACGAAAAACGAATTCGGATGTATCCATTTTAGTGCCACATTAAATTCAAATGCGAATATGGATATTCATATTTACATTTTAGTAGATACGAATATAGAATAATTTAGATTTCACTTTCATATTTTCATCCCTACTTGTACGAGAATGAGGCAATCAGTTCATACCGACATCACCTCTATTTCCTCACTAGATCAACGAGGGCTGTGCTGCTCCAACTCTTATAGAAAAGAAAATGTTTAGCTGGCACTAGCATAGCCTACCTATCTCCCTTTCACTAAATCTTACTATTACTAATTGGACTCTCATTTTGAGGTCTCCACGTTAATCCTCACAAAATGCGTCAGGAAAAAAATTCTAGAATTTCCAACAAAAACCAGAAATATTTGACCATCAATCTGTAAACTCTGATCATCATAGCCATTGGATCTTATATTTTCTAAAAATTTACCCACTTTTCCATTGTAAAAATAACGTAAAGTAATCCCCTAAATCTATAGTTTAATTACCCACATTTGTCATTATAAAAATAAACTAAAGTAACCCCTAATATTCATCTAAATTATCCACATATGCCATTATAAAATAATTCAAAATAACCCCTTAATATTTATCTAAATTACCCACGTATGCCAGTATAAAATAATTCAAAATAACCCCTTAATATTCATCAAAATTACTCACATATTTCATTATATAATAATTCAAAATAACCCTCTAAATTTACATATGAAGTACCATATCATTAAAAGCAACCAACATATGTCGTTATACCATTCCAAACACCTTGATATATGATCTTTAAATTATTGTTTCTGATTCATATAGAAAATATTAACTACTTAACGTACTATCCACGATGGGTCCTCACTATCTGAATCGTATATAAACGACGAATAAAAAGATGATAACAACATTCAGTATCATTAAAAATAACCTATATGTCACTACACAAATATGTCAAATTACACCAATATATGATTCAAAATTACCCAACTCTGCCATAGAAAATAGAAAAAATTCCCTATTTGACACTAAGAAAGTGACTTGTTCCTTTTTTGGCCTTGAAAAAAATTTTCTTCCCTATTTGACACCGACTTCAACTTTCATTCCTTATTTGACATTCTGTTAGATTTTCCATCAAAACACCGCTAAATATTATGTGAAAAGACTATCTTGCCCCTCATACACATGGACCCCCAAACACCTCTTTTCTTCGGTTCTTCTTCCTCTCTTTCTACTTGCTTATCAAGATGGAGCCTGAATTCGGCGACTTGCTGCAGCGTTCATATTGCCAGTGTCCTTCTCATCAACATTTTGCCACCTACGCACCTCTCTCTTAATTTTTTTTGCTCAATCACTTTTTGGAGCTAGGACCTATGAGGGGCGTCCATATTGCCAGCATTCACGTACTAGTACTACTCCAAAATTTTGGCTTTGCATATATTCACGAAACAAAGGGCCGGGGTCCACTACTTAGAAGAACATATCCAGTACGTACGTAAACGTCTGAAAGGACATAAAGAATCCTATGCGCTTTGTTTTTCAACTTTCCTGATCAACAAATATTTTTGCATTTCTCGAGAGATGCAGGTGACACTACCCGTGCAACGCGTTTTGTCTTTTTCTTTTTTTTCCAAAAGTGCTGGGAATAACTGGCCAGGCCTACCGGGAGCCTTTTCCTTTTGCACCACTCAGCAAGTTACCAGGAAGGTATTCTTCTTTTTGGTAGCTAGGTTTCAGTTTCACTACCAAATAATTACGACCATTTTTTTAGTTGGAAATTGATACAACTAGGGATGGCACGAACAACCTATTCACCACTTTTTCTTTGGAGGCTCTGACTAGTTCTAGGGTTCTTCTTGCTTGCTTATAATGTTTGGTGCGGCTGCACTTATATAACCAGCCACCTGACAAACCAAAACTAATCTGAACAACCTTGTCTCTTAAACCAGATCTAAAACAAAGTAATGGTAACTGCTGCCCTGCTGCTGTTGCCGAACTGATGACTTGGCCAGGGTTTTGCCATAACAGAAATATATACTACATCAAGATAGATACATTAGGCTTTATCAAGTTCCTTTGTCGTGCAGGTAGGAAGTTGAATCTCATCGGTTCTTGCGGTGGAAGCGCACACAGCAGCCATCGCCGCTGTTGCCCCTGGGGTGCCTGTCGTCATCCCGCTTGTGCGCCGTGTCGCCGGAGTCTTGGCTCTCGTTCGGGAAGGACTCGTGGCCGAGCGCGCCGCCCGTCGTCATCACGCGACCGTCGCCGGGAGAGAACCGGCTTATTGCGCCAGCGGTCGTTTCTCCGGCACAATCGCCGGTCGACTGGTAAACCCCCTGCTTGCGAAGGTGATTGAATGGCATGTCGAAGTAACGTAGCTAGCACTACAATGAAATTATGTGTCACCTCACCTGCCTCCGAGGCGTCAGCTGCCTCCGTTTCGTGTTCACTACCTTCTGGTACTCGTTCCTTCGCCGCGCACTATCGTACAGGTCATCATCATCAGCGCCGCCGCCGAAGCGACGACCATGGATCCTTGGCCGCGTACGATCGTACAGGTCATCATAATCAGCGCCGCCGCCGAAGCGACCACGACTAAGCCGGAAGCACATGTTGAAATAAGTTTGATTTCGCCACAGTTTGTTCTGTGCCTCTGTAAGGCCTCGCATTTATGTGGCTTTATAGGCGTTTGAACACATTAGACAACATGAGGCGACGACCCATGGAAGGGAAGCATCTTTCTTCGGGAGGGAAAAGCTAACACTACCAGAGAACTCTCTATCCATCCTCCCTAATCGGTCACGGTTGGATTGGACCCGGTACCAATGGAAGCATTGGTACCGGGTCCAATCCTCAATAATTCTGCGCGCTCATTGGTACCGGGTGATGGCACCACCCGGTACCTATGAGGCAACATTGATACCGGCTGGTGTCACCACCCGGTACCAATGAGCCTCGGGGCCTTTGGTACCGGTTGGTGACACCAACCGGTACCAATGTGACCCCCTTTGGTACCGGATGGTGCCACCAACCGGTACCAAAGGGGCTCTGCGTATAAGGCCCCTTCTTCCTCCCCAGCCCGAGCCATGGCTCATTTCTTCATCCTCCATTGAGCTCGGGTTGGGGGAGCTCATGCCCGATTTTTCCATAACTTTTGGAGATTTTGCAAACCAAGTCCGCTAGAAGGTTAGCAACTTCATCCTCTCTCTTTTGACGTTTAGTATGGTCTATTTCATGCTCTATGTTTTGAGTAATTTGTGTTTTTTGGAATGGATTGAAATAAGAGATTTTAGATTGAATCTTCATTTTTATTATGAATTTATAATAGAGAATCACTATATAGTTAGTTGTTGCATGTGTAGAGATGATGCACAAATTTTTAGACATTGTTTAGATTTTTGGATTATTTGTAGAAACTTTAAATGATTTTCATATTTATGCTTATTATGATTTTTAGATATTATAAATGATATTCATATTTAGGGTTATTAGGATTTAGAGATTATAAATGAAATTCATATTTAGGCTTATTACGAACTTTAGAATTACATCTTTTTAGAGGCTTCAAATGACGTTGATATTTAGGGTGTTTAGGATTTTTTGAGATTATAAATGATATTCTTATTTAGTTAGATTTTAAATTCAATTTTACTTCTCATGGTTGTCAATATCTTGAACTAAAACAATCCAACTCTTGGCATGCCTATGATGATATCAAATTTTACCTAGTTTTCTAGCTGGGTAACATATGATGACCTTGAGCTTGAGCTTGTATTGTATAGTTATGCTTCTCATGGTTGTCATCAAACTATGGGATACATCCATGCCCAAGCAACGAATCGGTTGTGATGGTTGGGCTGGGTGTGTCCCATGGTTCCATGCCTACCATGAACAATTGTTTTTACCACCTGTAATGTTTCTTATGCTCCAAGTTCAAGGTCAAATGAAAGACAACATATCTGAGGCAAATCACTCCTTCAAATTTTTTTTTGAGATGAGCAAAAGTAAGACGTTGATGATTTTGGAATGTGGTTGTCGGCCATCGTGCCCTTGGTTTGTCGCAGGTTTTGGAAACCTCCCGATGCAAGGGAGGTGCTGTCGAAATTTTTAGAGATTATAAAAGATATTCTTGTTAAGGCTTACTACGAACTTTAGAAATACATCTTTTTGGTGGCATCAAATGATATTGATGTTTACGGTTATTAAGATTTTTAGAGATTATATATGATATTCTTATTTAGGTTTATTACGAACTTTAGAAATTGAGGATGAATTTTTTATTGTATTTTATGAATAGATGAATCGGCAATGGATGTACAACGCGGATAGACGCTCATCTGACTTCATTAATGGCGTTCATCAATTCCTCGACGCGGCAGAGGCTAACTCGACCTCGGGTTTTATATGCTGTCCATGCAAGGTATGTGAGAATAAGAAGGATTATCACATCTCGAAGAAGGTGGTCCACACACACTTGCTTATGAGTGGTTTCATGCCTAACTATATCTGTTGGACAAACACGGCGAAGCGGGGATATTCTTTGAAGAAGGTGATGAAGAAGGTGACGACAACATCCCGGACTTTGCACAATACGGTGCCTTTGCAGATGATACAGCAATGGGCGAGGGTGAAGCAGTTGCAGAGGATGAGGATGATGACGCCTTAGGTGGCATGATCCGTGATGAAGAGAAAGACTGCGAAAGTGCGAAAGAGCGGGACCATTCGT
>CM014277.1:54898395-54921118 GCA_004135705.1 Alloteropsis semialata
AGGTACACCAGGCGCGTATGGACGGCCGTAGCTAACTGGCTCGCTACACCAGAGATTTTGCCAACAAACTGGCCTCAGTCAGAAACCGTGCCTGACTGGTGGACCAATTTGGTCGCCAACCGGTCCGTGCCTAAGCAGGCCTTAAGTACCCTAGCGCTGCTCATTATCTGGGAGATCTGGATTGAAAGGAACGCGCGCATTTTCAACCGCAGAGAGTGTTCGTCCGCAACCATCATCGCAAAGATCAAATCTGAGGTGTCGGCATGGGTGACAGCAGGGGCCAAAGGGTTAGAGTTTTTGCTAGCGCGAGAGTAGTACTTTTGTTTTTGCTCCGGTTAGCCGGATGTATTAAACTATTCTTTCTTTATCAATGAAATTGGCACAATCTCGTGCCGGTTCGTTCGAAAAAAGAGTTTAGGCCCAAGACTAGCCACCCTGCCCCATGTTTTGCTCAGGTGTAGATCTCCATCTTCCTCTCTGTCAAGCCATTGATAAGAGGGGGAGTGAGCTAGTAGATTGATTCTTACTTGAGCAGGCGCCTGGATTGTCCAAACTTATGCTCGTTTGAAATGTATGTCGGTAGACGTCAGGGCTAAACTAGATCATCAAGTTATGGAGGAGAGGATGAGCCTCACATTCCCCTTCGTCTTCCTTCCATATGAACAAATGACCTTGATATACGAGAGCGGTTTGGAATAGAGAGAAGCTAGCAGACCTTAATTTGTACCACTATATTTACTATAGTTGTTGATGAAAAAAATTAATATCCGATCTTTCCTACAGCAAATTCTCTTATGTCTGTTTTATCTCCTTTGGAAATTGAGCTTTGAAATATTGAATGCAAACAGAAGGCCAAAAACGGCAGGGAATAATGCCAGTACAATAGCCACTAGTGGCACTTGGTCATGATGAAAACCAAAGATATCTTTAACAAATGTCATGGTAGATTTGATTTCTCCAAACACCATGATGTTCCTATCATCATTATACACAAATTGTGTTGTGAATAAGAGGTTGAGTGTCCACGACAGAGGTGTGATTCTGTACAGCCATCTCCACCACATTGGTATTTTCTGAACAGATTAAGAATTAAACCATGAGTACTTAACATAGTATTTTTATTTGACTTAAAAATGGAGGGAAAAAATTAGACCTTATTAGCTAAATCAACAAGTTAATGATTGGAGTACAACCAAGGAATAAACATTAAACCATGCAAACTGCTAACGTTTGAGAAACCAAGTAATGGTGAAAAAAATTCCAAAAACAAATGCAAATACACCTAAACTAAGAAATGCATTAATTACTTTATGTTCCTTCCACTTCCACAGACAGTTAAATTACTGTGAAAATAATTTTCTATATATTATGTCTGGATCTCATGCGCATCAAACCTATTATTGGCAAACATTGAAATTGTAGAACCCGAGGAACTAATTAAGAGCAATGACTTCAACTTACTGGACCAGGTATTATGAAGCCGCACATGAGGATTTGAATAGTGTGGCACAATGAAGCCAATATAGCGGCCAGTTGGAGGTTGGGAGTGGCTGAGACAATCATCATCCCAAGATAGACGAAGTACAGCCATGTACAGAACATTGTATAGAAGAACCACAAAAGCTTGATCGGTGTCCAAGCGTAGCCTATCATTGGGTATGCTATAAACACGAACAGTAGTACCTGTACTGCTACATATGAATCTCCATGACCAGCTATCAAAAAAAAGCAAAACAAAAGCATCATAATACTACACTATATTATAATAACTCGAGAGTAATTTCAATGCCTGCAAAAAAAAACAGAGTCGCTCTCATATAGGCTCTGTAACTAGTTACAGTAACTCCTTTTTTTCTGCAGTAGTACTATATCTGCAACGTAAAACTGACTTCTAACCTGTGCCAAGGAGTAGGCCCAAGGAGAGTACATTCCGGCAAACTTTTCTCTGTACATGACTGAGCGTTCAATGGAAACAAATGGCATGACTGATTGGCAGTTTATGATGCCAGTGTAGAAACAAGAGCAAAACATGCATCCCAATATGGTGAATAGCCCTTGCTGGTTGTTTCTATCAAAACAAAGAGATAGAGAAAAGACAGGTAATTAGACATTATGAAACATACACAGTAACGATACCTATGCATTACCACTCCAAATTAAAGTCTATGCTACCATGCATTAACCATAAGGGGGCTAAATGTTCAAGAGCCATTATATTTAAAACCAATTAGTAACCTGACTTACATGTGATTTTTATTGCCTTGCTGCCAATAAAAGGAACCAAAGATGAAGCAGGAAATGGCAACAAATACAATGCGCATCAGATTGTAGGAAGGGGTTCTCCAATGTGATAAGCATTGCTTCCAGAGGCATGCTTTGAATTGCTCAAAGAACTTTTGTGCGAAGTGTTCTTGGAAATGGAGATCACTAGTTCCTGATGGTGGTATGCTCAACGAGTCCACCAATGCAACATTTTTCCTTCAAGAACATTAGATATAGACAGATTTTAATAATATAGAGCATGGAAGAGTGTATATATAGTCTGATCTCAGCAATATTTTAGAACAAAAATATACAATATGTGATAGTTAATTAGCTTTATTTTTACAATGCAGATTCTTAATATGAGATGTCTCAGTTTGTCATAGAGTGTTGTTTGTTGAAATCATTTTTGTTTTTCCTAGTGTATCATTTAGTCTGATAGTGTATAATGTTAGGGTGTTCCCTCTTTAAAATATGGATGTAAATCTCTTCAGATGCAACCCAGAAATAAAAAAAACATTATCTCATTCCCTGCCTTCTCTCTTTATCGGTCGGTCAGTTCCCTATATTTAATTATTCTTCGACTTCTTCTCCACCATGGCCCCAAAACCACACAGTCCACTCAATCACAAATCACTACATTTCCTAACCTTATCTATGAAATGCAAAAAATAATCAGATCCTGACGAAATTGGAGTAACCATGGTCTCACCAATAGTCGAACACGTATGGGATAAAGTTGCATTCAGGGAATTTATTAGGATGTTTGCAGGACTTTTCGCTACCACAAGTTGCTAAAAGAATGACGTGTAACTTTTTTTTAAAAAAATACTTACTTGTGTATGGATGAGTTCCTATATATTTGAGCAAAATCGACTTGTAGTTGTCTCTCCATGGATGCCGAAGTTACTTCTAACATCCAGGTGGATGGGTTACTGTCATCCTGTATCCTGGGTACTCCTGGAATTTCCTAGTAAAGTCATGAATTTCAGTGGTGAGTAACTGTACTCTATGAATGCAAATATTGGGATTATGGACAGTGAAACTGGGCCTAGGATTGGCCAAGACCTCATATAGAATCGGAGCAATAAGACAAAAATGGTATTTCCTATCCATTCTAAAATGTAGTTTTAGATTTGTCCTAAATCACAACTTCATTAACATTGACAAAGTTTACAGAAAAGGCCACAAACATCTACGACATCAAATTAGTTTCACTAAATCCATCATGAATTGTGTCTTATTTGTGCTTTATTTGTTATTGCTTGCTAATTTACGCGTGCATAGCCGCCTCCCCCCGCGAACCAGCGAGCATTTTTGGTGAAACAATTGCTTCCAATTAACTTGTAGAACATAAACAAAAGATACATGCATATTGATTCCAAACAACCTGAAAATACTGGATGACCTCGCATGAGTTTTGACCAAGTGGCCCAGCATAGATTAACTCTCCACCTTTTCTCATCAGCATCAGCTACATGAATGCATATAAACAAACTTAGTTGTAGTATACATTGTTAGTTCACTTCAATAATGATGGATACATCGTATATTTGTTATCAATCAGTGTGAATTGATAATTCATGAATCATGGTAGAATAAAAAAATCATTTGGTATGAGACTTCGAAAAAAATCCATATTTCAAAATGTGTGCTTTCATTGATATGTCTTGTATCTCAGGTGATGACACAACATTAATGTTGCTCGAACTCAGAGCCAAATACTTTTTAGATAGATAATCTGCACAGATTTTCATCCTAAAATTGTGCTCTGACAAAACTGTCAGAATACACTTATGATTAGTTGAGAAAGACAAATGAGAATTACTAAATAATAAATTAATAAGAAAATGAGCAATTTTTGTACATAAGCTTACCGCTTCAGTGATCTACAAGAATTAGAAACAGGCTACTGGAAAGAAATATATCGATAAACATATGCCCTAAATATAAATTACATTCACTTACCTACTAAATTCACAACCTTATTGTGCTTTTCGTAATTGACAAACAAAATCATTTGAAGCTATATAAATAATATTTACCTGGTCAAATGCCTCGAATATTTCAATACTTGGTTGGTGAATTGTGCACACAACAGTTCTTCCTGTATTTGCAATATTTTTCACAGTACGCATGACAATAGCAGCAGCCCTGGCATCCAAACCTGATGTTGGCTCATCTAGAAAAATGATACTTGGGTTAGAGATAAGCTCAACTGCAATTGTCAAGCGTTTGCGCTGCTCATTAGATAACCCGTTTGCTCCTGGGAGTCCCACCAAAGAGTCTTGGACTTTATCCAGTTCAATTGTTTCAAGAACTTCTTCAATGAAGTCCTGAGATGAAAGAAAAATAATCAGATCAAACAATTACGTACACAGACTGCAGTTAGCTCCATGCCAAGATGCAGTCTATTTTATGCGTTAAATCTAATGTACAACATGATATATAAATGGATTCTGCATCAATATTATGTCAGCTTAACAAGTATGTAATGATGGATGTAGATGTCGAAAATAAAGAGAAGATTGCATTCTTTACTTGTTTAGTGAACATACAAACATATATGGTTCCTGAAATCAAGCAAAAAATGGTAGATGGGTGGTGGCCCTATGTTGCTAAGTTTGAATATTGAACTCACTTGTCGCGTCTTTCTATCAATTTCCTGTGGTAAACGCAACCAAGCTGAATACTCAACAGACTCCAGTACAGTGAGCTGTGGAGAATGCACATCTGTCTGCTCGCAATAACCTGATATCCTAGCAAAGGTATAGCCACCTATTCTAATATCACCTTCAATGGCTCCTGTTTTCCTCCCGGCAAGAACATCAAGCAATGTTGTCTTACCAGCACCAGTAACCCCCATGAGCACTGAAAGAACCCCTGGTTGAAAGGCTCCCGTGATGTTTCGGAGCAATTGAAGTTTATTATCGGTGTAACCGTGCTCCCTCAAGACCTGCAATAATACATCACCCATACAACAATCATACTAGGCTAGGCTGTACAGAGTAAGCTCCATATCATATCGTTCTACTCCGTTTGTTTTTAATATATGTCGTATTAGGTTTGTCCTAAGTCGAAGATATACAACTTTGACCAAATTTATAGAAAAATACAACAAAATTATAATATCAATCATATGTAATTTCAAAATATATTCTATGGTGGATTCAACGAAAGAAACTTGATATTGTAGATTTCATTATATTTTTGTATAAACTTGATCGAAGTTAGATAACTTTGACTTAGGACAAAGCTAATATGGCATGTAAAAAAACCGGAGGGAGTATAGAATAATCACATTTCATGTGAAATCCTCTAGCATTTACTATCTTGAGCCATAAGATTAGTACCATAGGAGTGTCGACGTAGTAGCTGACGTCCCGAAATGATAATGCTAGAGGTGTGAAAGGTAAGACCTTACCTGTAAGGTACAATTTCATATGTAGCTTAGTTATACTCCAATGATATGTAATTTGAGTTATAATCACTACAACAAAGATCTCATGTAGGGGTACATTTGTATAGACATTTATGATTTGTCCTTATAAATATGTTTTTTTGGCAATTTGGAAGGTGTCACAAGTATTGAGACACAGTGTCACAAGTATTGAGACACAACTTGAGGTGTTTTAAACCATAGATACATCTTCTTAAGTCACTTTATAAAATGTAAATACAGATTATTAGGGATATCTTTTTGAGACACTTTTAATTTGACCTTATCCCCATAAAGACATAGTTTGAGTCATTCTTTTTAACATCCTAGAGACATTATTTAGATTATTGAGGCAATGTAAGGAACTATATAAGGATTATACTAAGTATACATGCAACAATTAGTGTGAGGTTGAGACGGCTAGCAAGTTGAGGACTGTGGAACACAAGAATCATATTTTTGCAATACATTTGTAGTGCACATAGAGGATAGAGACATAATATTGTGCCACTACAAGTTGTCTTATATAAAACATAAGTACACTTAACAAAATGTCTCTTTGTAGTGCATATAGAGGATAGAGACATAGTATTGTGTCACTACAGTTTTTTTTTATAAAACATAAGGGCACTTAACAAAGTGTCACTTCATTCAAAAAGACAATGCTTGTAGTGGCACCTCTGTCATATTATAATATGATTCTATGACTGTGTAGAGACAAAACAAAATAAATATATGTACACACGCGGCACGCGTAGGATTTAATTTGACTTACCAGTACTATAACGCGTGTTCAGAGTACCTTTTAATCTGTCCACTAGGTGAATAGAGTTATCATGGTCTTTGCCTTGCATTATGGCAAGCTTATCACAGGAGACAAGATGTGGGGAAGTGCCCAGAGCTGAGTTGCACAAATGAGGTTACACTTGTTAGACTATAAAAGTAAAGAGTGAATGTCCCATGTGATAAGGGAAATAATAACTTTTTTTTTGCTCTCCTTAGTCTTCCCTGAATAAACATAAACTATTTGTGAATGAAACAAATTTCAGACACAACCGTATATCCTGTGCGGTACAACTTGTTTACTGTGAAACTAAATAAACATAAAGAACTATAACAAAACAATATAGTAACTATAAATATGCTAAAAATGACTAATAACATCAACTGTGACATCAAACAAATAATGTCGCTGACATATATATACCCAAGGGCCAAGGGTCTACGACTTTACGCTTGGCATGCCAACTTATGTTTTAGCATGGTGTAGGATCCAAAAATGTGTAGTAATGCCCATCAATCAAGATGGAGAAATCAGTGACAGGGACCTATATGTTGCAAAAGAGTTTAGAGACTCAAATAATACTTCAAAGGAAAATATACCATGCTAATATATAGACTAGGGACCTAAGTGGAGTAAAATCCATGGAATTCTACTCATATAATGCAATGTACTCTTATATATAAAATATCTCACAGTGCTTGTATATAATTATATCTTACATCTTCTAAAAGTTAATCCGATGGCAAACCCTATGTTCAACAATGCAATGAAAAGGATCAGTGCTCCAACTGAGATCCAAAACAGAACCATAGAGAAGTATAGCCCTTGATCCTTTAATACTCTCTTTCCAAGTGTCACGCCTGATATCATGATCTATCAAAACAGAAATTAGTACATGCAAGTTGTGCCAGATATTTCATATTTCTTATTAACTCCTGCAAGACTTATCATGTCAACCTTTACCTTTTGCCACCTTGGTGCCAAAAACTCATTTTCAGCCAAGCTTATTTGACCATACGACATCGGAGAGATCCAGAAGACCCATCTTAACCAGTTTGGCATCGATGCTGCATTAACGGTCGACTCACAAGTGTTACGAATATTGTTTAATTTAATGCCTATGGAATTAAATGTGTACATCTTTGGCTAAAACATAGTAATGTTTTAGGAAAGCAGGGAATCTTACTCCGAGGAATGACAAAACCTCCACATTGAAGAATGACTAGAAATAGCAATGTACTACCAAACAACGAAGCTGCCATTGTTTGGCAAAACGAGGCTATGCATCGAAAGTATGACAGTGCCGTTGAATGGATGAGGAAGAGAATGAGTAGCTGTTGAAAAAATCTAAATAAAACCAAAATCAATCATCACTTCCTAATATAGCCAGGTATCAAGAAAAACAAATATAAACAAAACATCTTTTTCTTTATATTTTCACTTAAAACATACTATTTGAGTTTATGAACATATCCATTAATTTTTATTCCTTTCCACACGCGTGTGTGTTGCATACTTAACTTCTTTTTATTCAAGTTGTCAGAAATTACACACGCAATAGAAGCCTTATCATCCCACTCCGTCATTTTGCCTAAGAGATGAACATACAGCGGAGTTGACAGAGCCACAAGGGATCAACTGTTCCCTCTCTACAACACTATGGGTAAACCAAGCCATAGATCCATTAATCAAGATCTCTTTGCTGGACTCCATGTTTAATCTTCTTTGAAGACAACTGAGGGATCAGAGGTATTGCAACTGAAGGTATGCATATGTTGGACAAATAGTAGGAACTTTCCTCTTCAGATTGATATCTATAAAGGTATTATTATGATCTAACTGAAATTAGCAAAATAGCTAGTGTCCCCTAGCTGTTAGCATGTAGATGATTTGATTTAAGTTCTGAATTAGTTCCATGTAGAACTTGCACCGCATTGTACTCCAAAAGTCATGTGTGCCAAACATCTTCAATAGAATCCTAGTCATGATGATGTTGTGGGTAATTCCTATGATGTATACCTCCTGTCCAGATTTCTTTAATAAGACAATGCCAAACAGGTAATAAAATGGTTGGTCAGCTAACATAATTACTTGGTTGGTACAATATGATTAGTTTCCAAATCTGTCTATAGGAATGTTTGAGATCTGACCCACCATGCACTCTATATAATATAAAATAGTCCACGAGGCTCAATACATATAATTTATAGTTTGCAGTATACTCATATATTCTCACAGTTATTGATGATGCAACCAGGCACCACGATAAGTCAAGAATTTTACGCACCTGGATTCTTCAGGAGTATAACCAACGAGGTAGTATGATATTGATGTCCAAGCAATGGATTCAACTAATGAGACTGGAATCTTCAAGACAAAAGCTGGTATCACATAAGCCCAAGCAGGATAGAAGCCTGAATCTCTTTGTTTATAAAATACAGGAAGCCTAATAATTGACATGGCCATCTCAGGTAATCCATTAGCCAACAGAAATAGAATAGCATAAAACAGCGAGCTCATGTAGTAAACAGCATGATCTATATCGATATGCATGCGTGTGCGTAGAAATACTGTCCCAGCAATAACAGCCATTAGTCCAATCTGCAATGCAAAGTTCTTTATTAGTTGTAGGACATTCAGGAAGGCATGGTCGCTCTGGCCCTGTTGATGTACCATTTACGCATGGAATCAGTTATTATTATTAGAAGATGCAGGGCTTGAAATTCTTCTGTAAACCAGTACAATCTATATATTATGTGCCATATACACACTTGAATTTGGACTAGAATAGCCCATGATGAACCTATGATGATTCAGTAAAAATGATACAATAGTGGATCCTTGAATGTGAGTGCTGAACATTTAGGTTCCTAAACATGCATGTCTCAGTTGTGTGTCTGATATTCATCTTAATTAAGCAATAGTGATGAAATTACCACTATGAATTCTAAAATCTGAGTATGTTCACAGTTCCAGCTGAGGAATTTAAAGTTTCCTTCTAGAAATTTTCTAAATATATTTCCAAACTTCATTCAAATCCCTATATTGATCTATTTACTGATCATAAGGCAAAAAGTATCTTATGCTAGCCAAAATGTGTTTATTACATCAGTCAGTCTAAATTACACTTGTAAAACCTCTGAAGCTTAAGGAACCAAGCACTGCATCAATATAGATTATTTATTCACTAAGATACACTTAAAAAGATAGATTAGCATTTGCACTACTTCAAACGTAACAACTACCACTTACATCTGTGAAGTTCAGGAACAAAGAACGTTATTTTCCAAAACACAATGTACTAAAATGTATTTGCACCAAAGTATAAACTCAAGTTTTAACAACTATGAGTCGATGATTGGTCAGTACTCATCTTTTTACCTGAATAGTTTTAGATATGTAGATGAACGCATTTCTTTTCATGAGAAGAAGCTCTCTTGCAAAGCAGGCCTTGAGAAGCTCCCACTTTGATGAAAAATAAATGTCGAACAACAATGCATCATTATTTGCTTTCTTTGAGTCGTAAGGTTTTGAAAGCTCCATAGCAATATTCTGACCAGCATGGAATTCCCTGAACCTCTCACAAAATTGTTCTACGTTAACAAAAGTATATCTTTCAACTCCAAGACTCCAAAACTGCTCTTGGTCTTTACTAGATAAGACCTACGCACAACCCAAAGATTGAAATGAGATCATAAGTTCCAATTTATAGGAGCAATTAGATTGTCAACATAACTCTAGGAAATTTTTCATATTTTTACATATGTGTACTTATATTTTAATTAAAAAGTCAGAATACATTTTTTAGTACAATTAAAGAATTCAAAACAAATAAGGGTTTTTGCAGGACTTTCGAAATAAAATGTGTCATTGATCATACGGTAGTGTGGTAGTGAAATCTACAATTATAGCTAACCCCCAAATCAATCAAGCTAAGAGGCATAAATAATAATTCTATAGGCCAGTCTCAGTGTGGTAGTGAAATCTACAATTATAGCTAAGGGATCAATTAAGCCAAAAGGCATAAATAATAATTCTATAGGTCAGTCTCAGTGCACAGTTTTATTACATTGTGCCGGCTAGGTTTCATGGGGATGAAACTCCTCACATATGATGAAAGTCTCTCACTTCTGTCATAATAATTACCTTGCAATGTCAGCAAAATTGGTGATGTGATATGCTATTTAATGCTCATGAAACTCTTGATGAAACCCCCACTGAGACTAGCCTCATACTAAATTCTTGTATAGGGCAAGATCTAGATGGTACTAGATGGTCCAGAAGAGCTGTAAGTGATTGAGATAATCATTTGTACTCTTTTAGAATTGTTTAAACAGTTTGCGGTTGGCTTCACCAACATCTTATTATGGTTGCTTCAACATTGTCGTCCAGGTGTTTCTAAGGTTCATATATGATAGATATGGTGCAAAGATTGTGTTGTACTCGCACTAGCCTTTCTAAATCTGAGGGTTGTTGCCAATAATTTGGGGTATGTCCTTATTGTCTTGTAGCTTTAAATATATAACTTTTATACAAAACATTTAATGTCAAATTTTGAATACAAATGATAGAATCTATTTTTTATAAAAAATAAAATACTTATTAAAACTGGCATGGTAAATCAGTCATTAGATAGTGATATAACAAGAGAAGCTGTGTTTTGTCCATAGATAGTGATACGACGAGACAGTTTTCTGAAAAAAAAAAGTACCTCCTGAAGAAAATCTGCGACACATTTTCTCCTTGGGCACTTGAACCCGCAAGATTCAAAAAAGTTAAAATTGAGCTTCGAGGACCATGGTATATGATTCTGCCTTTAGCCATCAGTATAATATCATCAAAAAGTTCATATGTCTCAGGCGTTGGTTGATGAAGCGAGACCAATACAGTATATTGTAAGACACCAGCTAATTGTTGGAGGCATGAAAGAACTTGGAAGGTTGTAGAACTGTCCAACCCAGTGGATATCTCGTCCATAAAAAGTGCCTTTGATGGTCCTATTATCATCTCACCTGAAATTCATCAAAGGATAATGTTAGAGCAATAAAAAGAAGTTGCTGCACATCGAGTGCGCTCCGACTTCCTTCCAGTGAATTGCTTTCTTTTTAGTTGCTGGATACTCATTACTATATGGTTGAATAACCTTTTTTTATCAACGAAAACTAGAAAAAAGTGGACTTATTCTTTTACAATAAAATAAACACCAATAGACACAGCATAAGAACAAGTAGGATAATAAACAGAAAAAGTTCTATTTGTTCTGCATGGACATTCATTTCGCACCTAATAATAGTTAGCTTAATCTCCAATGAGAATTACCAATAGAGCCATTTTGATCCCTTATTTAATTTCACAACTACGTAACAGCTCATCCTTCTTGTCACATCCGTAGTAACCCAAAATACACTAGTAACAAATTAACTGATGCACGATATCAATATAATGCCGACTCTCTAACAAGCTTGACACAGATAGCATCCATGCTGGGCTTCATTTAGCGCTGGCATGGATACCATGTGTATCTATATCAGCTCTCAGGAAGCACTGATATGGATAACATTTCCATGAATTGACTGCTGTAGAATAAATTACCTGTGGTTAATCTCTTCTTCTCACCTCCAGAAATACCTGTTCTCATGGCATCCCCTACCATCGTGCCCCCACATTTGTGAAGGCCCATAATCTTTGTAAACAGAGAAGAGTCTATTCATTACTGATTTAGTATTAATTTCATGAAATCTAAATGGGGTACTCCCTCTGTTCTGAAATGAAAGATGCTTTAGTTTTGACCTAAGTCAATTTCTTTAACTTTGACCAAGTTTATTTAAAAATATACCAACGCCTATAACACCAAATTAGTTTATTAAATCCACCATGAAATATTTCTTTATAGTGCATCTATTTGGCACTGTAGATGCTAATATATTACTCAATAAACTTGGTCAAAATTAGTCAAATTTGACTTGGGACAAAGCCTAAACTTCTTACATTTGTGAATGGAGGGAGTACTTGGCAAGGCACTGGTGACTTTATTACCTTCATGATGTAATCCGTGTGGATACTCCTATGTAAACCTTCTGTGGATATTGCCTGCAACAGAAATACCACATTCATGGCTTTCATTGGTGGTAGCGATTGCTTGATATTGCCAAAAACAGTTCATGTTTATTTCCTACCTTCATAAGCATATCAATGTCTGGATCAGGGGTAATCCCAGCCTCGTGCTCCCTTCTAATTACTTCTCTCAGAATTTCTACATTCCAAATGAGAGGGGGCCGATGGGTAACATGCATGTTTAACACCCTTATAGCTTAATCTAGCACTTCATCATAAAATGTCATCTTTTTGATGAATGGGTAAAACATTGATGAATGATATCATGGAAAAATAACTGCCAGACTTTATTAACAAATTCATGGGATTATCACACAAAGAAAACATAAGCCCAACACCTTGCTTTTCATCATGTAATTTGGCCAAACCGTCCACCCATATATGCTTAGTGTTTTCCAGAGGATTTGGTATGATGCTGTGTTTTGTTTATGTGATAATCTCATATAATTAATTTATCAAAAAATTAAGGATGTTAAATTTGTTAGTTATTTTTCTATGATAATAGGCATTAGTTCAAATCTTCTCGGATTGGTATGGATACCACTTATTTCCATACCAATCTAAAATGATTGGGATCTAAGCCCAAACAAACAATTGGTGGAGTATAACAAAAGTTCTGGTTTTGCTCTGGATCTTAATAGTAATGCTTGACCTAGCTAAACTACTAGGTTCCTTCATAGACCACTAAATTTGCAAATGTTACCCCCACCCCCAGCCCTAGGATTTGTTTGGGTTACATAGATGATCAAGATTATACACAAATATAATTTGATTATTACATGGAACAAAGAAAATGTTAAGGCAGGCTAGGCCAGCCCCGCACTGTTCATCACCATGCAATTCTTAGTACATGTCTTACGTTTAATGGTTACCTGCTCTCCAGCCAACCCTCTGAAACCTAGCAGAGAAGTCCAGTGTTTCTCTAACAGTCATCTCGGGAACGTGCACATCATTTTGGCCTACATAGGCTGATGTCTTCTGTGGAACAAATTCATTCATCTTCATACCATTGTACTCAATGTCTCCTGTCACCTGCAACATATAAAACATTGTTTTCTGAGGAACTGATGGTTTTGTATCTCCCTAATAATCACCATTTATTAGGATCACAACAGACATTAACAAATAGTTGTCAACAGGTTCAAAATAGTGTATTGCACAAGCCAGATACTTGACTGACCTAATTAGTGGCCCAGCATGTAATATATAGATCTAATTAACATACTTATGACCAACTTATTTGATTTGAAACAAGACAAGAACAACATAGGACAAATACCATATGTATGTCCCACTACAAGACTTAGGAGTTCACATTATATGAGTAATGATACTAAAATCAGAGTTGGTTGTTTTTCTAGTTTATTTGTTCACGTTACACTAGAAATTAGACTGGCCAACGTTTTGTATAAGAAATATTTCCATTCAAGTTCGAATGTGAAGGTATGAATTTCAGAAGGACAACTGACCTATTGTAATGGATGTTATTGCCTAGTAACAACGGTAAAATGATATTTTTCTATTGTCAGTTCTAGAATTGAACCAATAATAACAATGATATTTATATCGTTGGTGGTAGCCATGAACCAACACAGAAATCACCCCAATTCGTAAGCATTTCATTAATAGAGTTGGTTTGTTGTCACAAGCATGTTTAATACATAAATTGGTATGATGCTTTCATGTTCTCTCAGTAGGTGTAGTTTTTATAGTACTGTCAATAAACAGGGAAAACAAATGACGCAATATTACAGCCCCACTATGCTTACCTTCAGATTTTTGTTGAGCTTGCCTGCGAGCGCACACAGGAGGGTGGTTTTGCCTGACCCTGGAGGGCCAAGGAGAAGGGTCAGCCTGCATGGGTGTAGAACCATTCTCATTAATATCAATTTTTTACATCTTTGCTGGCTCGATCTAACTCAGTGTATTCAGTGCTTGTCGTAATTGTAAATCTTTCTACATGTATGTGTATGAAATTAATTATGTAATTGATCAGTGACTATAGTGAGAGAAAGATGCACTTTCCTGCCAGGCTTGATGATCCCATGAGCATCTTTGATCAGCTCGACCCTTGCCTTCTGAGTGCTGAAGCCTAGCATACTCGTCACAGACTGCAAAAGACAGAGAATAAGCTTTAGAATGAACTAGACACTAGATAGTGCGTGAATCTCAACACGTTGCTCACAGAGGTGATGCTGAGGGCAGAGTTCCACAGCGTTGGGAGGGGTCTCCCTTGGACAACCTCGCATTCAGCCTCGACGGTGAGGCCTCTGTACCTAACCTCGATCGTTGGCTCCTGGACATGAACTCTGAATTTCGACTGCCCACTTAGTTTAGGTAGTTCAAATGCTAAAGTTGGTGAATATATATGGACTGCAAGGTGAAAACATCGTCCACGTCCTTGATGAGCTTGTCCATGAACTGCTCCTCAACGTCGACTGCCATCCTTCACATACCTTGGCAGATGCCTTGGAAACCTTGAACCACACTCTTGATACCTTGTGTCCTGCGTCGTGGCAATGTATCGATCCATATATGATGGAATGATTGCACGAATCGGAAATTTTTAATGGTAAATCGTGTAACACACGTTAAGCGTTGACTTGCAAATTGTCTAATGAGGTTTTGTGACATTACGATCTCCAAATCTCCTACTCCAGCTAGAAACTATATGTTTTCTCTGATCTGTATATCAACTTACATGCTGTCGCTACACAACTTTCAAATCTGGCTTGATGTTCCACAAATTAATACATTACTTCCGCCAGCTGGTTGACAACATTAGTTATTTTGCAGAGTTGTTGGAAATGGAAGACAAACATAATGACATGCCCACCACAAACTATAATTAAGAACCCTCTTACTCAAGTCACATGTTAAGAGCATGTGCAACAGTCCAAACGGTTATTGTCTACAAGTACTTGCAATGTCCAACAGAGATGGCTCCGATAACTAACTTGTACAGTGGTATGTCTATATTAAGTTGTCCGTAAGAAAATTAATTCGTGCATATGCAATGGACCGATAAATCATGGTCATCATGCATAAATTGGATATTATTTTCCCATTTTGTGTCTTGTTTGAGCGAATGCATGGAGGTACATCTAAGCCCCTAATTTCGATCAGGGCCGTGCCAGGAAATTTAGGGGGCCTGTGCAAAACTCTAAACCCACTACTACACAAAACACTTTCGGTTCGGGACCTTTAGACCCGGAACAATTGAAGCCGGGACTAATGTGGGCATTAGTCCCGGGTCCAACGGCTAAGAGGCAACAAAGCTCTTTAGTCCCGGGTGGTGGCTCCACCCGGGACTAAAGGTCTCCTTTTAGTCCCGGGTGGTGTGCTAGGGTGTTTTCTAAGATTGATTTGCAGTCAGGTTATAATCAGATCCCAATTAGAGAGGAAGACATCGAGAAGACGGCGTTTGCCACTATGTATGGGCATTATGAGTTTAGAGTTATGTCTTTTGGACTGACTAATGCACCTCCTTACTTTATGGAGACAATGAACAACATGCTACACCGATTTGATGATTTTGTTGTGGTGTTCATTGATGACATACTCATTTTCTCCAAGACTGAGGGAGAGCATGAGCAGCATTTGCGGAGGGTACTTCAGACCTTGAGGGATAATAAGTTCTATGCCAAGCTGAAGAAGTGTGAGTTCTGGTTATCAGAAGTTAGTTTCCTGGGGCATGTGATTAACCAAGACGGTATTTCTGTTGACCCGGGTAAGGTTTCTACAGTGGTAGAATGGGAAAGACCATCTAATGTCAAGGAGGTGAGAAGTTTTCTAGGCTTGGTTGGTTATTATCGAAGATTTGTGAAGGATTTTTCCATCATTGCAAAGCCTTTGTCAATGCTCACACATAAGAATGTGAAATTTGAGTGGACTGACGCGTGTGAGCGTAGTTTCCAAGTATTGAAGGAGAAGTTAGTGACCGCTCCTATTCTCACCCTTCCTGAGCCCGGTAAGCGCTTCATAGTTTATTCTGCTGCTTCCCGAATAGGACTTGGGTTTGTCCTTATGCAGGATGAGAAGGTAATTGCTTATGCATCGAGGCAGTTACGAAAGCATGAGGAGAATTACCCTACGCATGATTTAGAGCTCGCTGCGGTGGTGTTTGCTCTAAAGATATGGAGGCACTACCTCTATGGGGAGCCTTGTGACATTTTCACTGACCACAAGAGTTTGAAGTACATCTTCACTCAAAAGGATTTAAATTTGAGGCAACGTAGGTGGCTAGAGTTGATCAAAGACTATGATATCACTATCCAATATACACCAGGCAAGGCAAACGTTGTGGCTGATGCATTGAGCCGCAAGGCGGTGCCCCCTACATTGAATTGTTTGATAACTGAATTTGAGCGGATGGATATTTCTTACTGTTATGTTGGAGTGTCAGAAACAGAATCACGAGTTATTCTTGAGTCTGCTATACCTGAGCGAGTGTTGGAAGCACAACAACATGATCGATTATTGCAGGATGTGAAGAAGCGCATTAATGAAGGCAAAGTGGGTGAATTCACTGTGGATGCTTCAGGAGCTATTCGGTTTCATGGTCGTCTTTGCGTTCCACAAAAGGCTCAGGTCAAGGATGATATTCTTCGAGAGGCACACCGTTCACCTTATACGGTACATCCTGGTGAAAATAAGATGTATCAAGATTTAAAGAAGAGTTATTGGTGGAAACGGATGAAAGTGGATGTGGCAAAGTATGTGGCTTCATGTGGTGTGTGTCAATGAGTTAAGGCAGAGCGTAAGCGACTGCCGGGAAATTACAGTCACTAGAAGTTCCTTTGTGGCCCTGGGATGATGTCACTATGGATTTTGTGGTTGGTTTACCACGTACCCCAAAGGGGAAGGATGCTATCTGGGTTGTCGTGGACCGCTTGAGTAAGGTCGCACATTTTATTCCCATTCGCTCCACAAATTCAGCAAGTGACTTAGCTCCTATTTATATGCGAGAAGTTGTGAGGTTGCACGGAGTACCTCATACTATCATTTCTGACAGAGATGCTAAGTTTGTTTCCAAGTTTTGGGAGAGCTTACAGGGTGCCCTTGGTACTGATGTGATACTTAGCACTGCTTTTCATCCTCAAACAGATGGTCAATCTGAGCGCAAAATTCAAACTTTGGAGGATATGCTAAGGTCATGTGTTCTATCATGGAAGGGCAGTTGGGAAGATCATTTGCCCCTAGTTGAGTTTGCCTACAATAATAGTTATCATGCTAGTATTCATTGCACACCTTTTGAAGCACTTTATGGTAGAAAGTGTAGAACACCACTTTGCTGGGATGCAGTGGGTGAAAAAGCAGTACTAGGACCAGATTGGGTTCAGGAGACAACTGAGCGTGTGGCTGAAATTCGAGAACATATGCTAGCTGCCCAGAGTAGGCAGAAGAGCTATGCTGATATTAGAAGGCGTGGCTTGGAGTTTCAGGTTGGGGATCAAGTACTTTTGAAGGTATCTCCCACCAAGGGTGTTGTGAGATTTGGTACCAAAGGGAAGCTTAGCCCGAGGTATATTGGCCCTTTTCCCATAGTAGCACGGATTGGAAAGTTAGCATACCAATTGGAATTACCAGAATCGATGAAAGGTGTGCATAATGTGTTTCATGTTTCTATGCTTCAAAAGTAATTGAGAGATCCGGAACAACATATGACTTTAGAGCCGGTGACCATTGAGCAAGACTTAACATTCGAGTCTCGTCCGGTATGGATTTTGGAGGAGTGTGAGCGAGTGCTAAGGCATCGGATACTCAAGTATGTGAAAGTTCTTTGGACTAATCAGACTGAGCGTGAAGCGACTTGGGAGCTTGAGTCACAAATGCGGGAAAAGTATCCGGAGTTGTTCACATCTGGTGAGTAATTAAGTCTTTTCTTAAGTATAGTTAATTAAATTTTTTCATGAGTTATTAAAATAAAGAATTCGAGGGCGAATTCTTTTGAAGGCGGGAAGAATGTAACATCCCCAAATTAAATAAATACAATATGTTGACCAGATTAATTAGAGTGGGTAAAAAGTTGACTTTTTGAACCATAACTCAGATTGGCGATCAGGCACCGTGGCTGCATAGAGCTCGTCGAAACGAATCCGTTTGACTATCGGCATGTCAAGTTTGGAAATCAAATGAGTCCGTAGTGAGTCGATAAATCTAGGCCGCCGGATATGAGTTAGGTTTCTGTTAATTCTACCCTCCGACTCCTATTCCTGTTCAGCCGCCACTTCCATATCGTTCCTCCTCCCTGTTTGGCCGCCGCCCCTGCCCACTTCTCCACAATTCTGCCCGTAGTTCTTGCCATTGCCGAACTCCCTCAAGTGGCAAGGGCTGTCGCTGTGCCTGCAGCTCATCCGGTCATCCATCTCCATTAAACTCTCGCTGCGTCTTTGGTGAGTGTTTCTCTGATCTCGTGATTTTCCCCTTGATGGTTTTCCCTTGTGATTGTTTTGGGGCCCTAACTGTGGGGTACTGCTCGAGATGCAGTGCTGCTGCAGGGATCAGACAGCAGGAAACCAGAAAGGAGAAGGGAACAAGAAGAGAATGAAAAAGGGACGGCCAGGGCATCACGGGATTCACCAATTTGTGCAGAAATTCGCATTCTTCCTTGCAAGATTCACTAAATTCCTTCACGAGTTCTAGGTCTTTACTGCAGAGGTAAATCCTCAATTCGTTTGTAGATGCTCCTTGATTGGTTGGGATGATTCGATCAATGGTCACAGTTGATTCCAAAAGATTTAATTGGTGCAGCAGCTTTATTCTCAAATCTGGTAGAGTCTGGTCCAAAATTTTAATATCCCATTCCTACGGAAGTTGTAGACCTTGTTAGCATCTTTCCATTGGTACTGGTTTCATTTCAATCCGATTAACAGATGAGAAGTTATGCCCAGATCAGTGTTGCTGTCCAATTAGGCAAGCTCTCGGGCAGAAATCTGTTTAGCAGTTTTTGTCATAGTCAGAATCTACCTGGGTACCTTAAGAGAAAGTTGCTGCAAATTTTCTGTAGATCTCCGAGTGTATTTATTTACTGTAATCGCTTAGACGGATTAGAAGTTATGATAAAAAAAACAAGCAACCAGAGAATCTAGTCCAATTTTTCAGAAATGCAAGAATTTAGTAATCTCGTGTAGACTTGTGATCCGTGTGGTATAGTTCCTAAGTTTAGTTTCCTCGACAGGTTTTGGTAGTGCCGGTGCCAAGAGTGTGACGCCGGGATTTCGCCAAGGTTAAGGCAAGTGCATGACGAACTTATATATATTGGTTTGGTAGCTTGCCATATGTTTTTATTGATCTATCGAGTTGTGACATCCAGTGGATTATTTATGATATTCAAGTTACATAATACGTTCCGGTTCCATGATTCAAGAAAGTTATTCCCTTTATATTTTATTCATGTTCCGGTGGATCCGAATGTGCAATTTGGTTCTTTATTCATGTTCCTGTGAGTAAGTGCTGGCCCCACTTGCTCGGCTTTACTGGTAAATGCTAAGGATGTTTCAGGTTGTGTCCGTTTAAGACGGAAACTACTATTTCACCGATGTTTCTCTCCGACTGTTGTTCATGGATTCATGTGTTGAATATTCACTTCCTGTTCTAAATGTGCTTGCTGAGTATTATTACTCACCCTTGTGTTTATTTTGTTTTTAGGTACCAATTGATTGCGGCATGCATGGGAGCAGGGATAGCACCTTTCCTTGAGCACACACTCCATATTTACATATATATAGTTCAGTCACATGTTTATTAGATCTGTAATTGGTTAAATTGAATTGCGTAACTACTTGCCATTGTTGGGTGGGTTTGGTGGACATGTCTCGTTTTATTGTCGTTGCTTGGGCTGTGATGCTTATTTATTCAGTTATATGTTATTCGTATGAATTCTCTATGAAATGTTTGTCCAAAAATACCTAGTTTACAGGGGAGGTTCTGCCGAAATTTCTAATGGAGTCCAATCTTGTGTGTTTTTATTTGGGTCTGGTAGCCTCCGGGTTCTGAGAGAAATCCGGGGTGTTACAGTCTTCTTCCTCTAGTCTGCTCCTCTTCCCCCTTGTGACTGGAGCGAGTGCTCTCACTTGCAGATCCCGGCGATTCGCGGGCTGCGCGCTCCTCATCGGCGACCCAGACCCCCTACACCGGCGGGATTTAACGGTATGTGATTTCTGTACTGTCTCCCATCTTACTGTTCTTTGTACCATCCTGGCTTATGAAATCCCCAATAGCTCTGGTTAATTCCTTCGAATCGAGGCACTGCAATGTCTTCTCCTGTGCGATCTTGAAACTTTTGACTTTATGCCTTTCGCCTAGGTTTGTATATTCCGCACCTACGACCTGCTACTGCAATCCTTGGCGTTCTCTAGTGACTCATGATGTGTGTGTCTATACTCCTTTCGTTCTGATTTGGGGTAATTCTTTTGTTAGGGTTTAGGTGTCCATCTAATACCTTGTTTTTCTCCCCATATAGTTGAAGGTCAGCTCGTGTGTTTGTTTCACTTTGATCTAAAATTGTCATTTTTTGTCTATGCGAATTCGCTTTAACTGTATATGCACATTTGTCATTTCAAGAGTTGTGATTTCTCATTAGTCTGTTATAGTTCATGTTCGAAATTTTGTTCCAGATGAAATTAAATATCAGCTACAATTTTGTGATATATGCAATATCAAACATGCTATGTAACAGTTTAAAAAAAACATGCTGTGTATTTGTAATCGACTCATGTCGAATATGGTAATGAGCTAATTTCGAGAAATTCAAGTCAAACCAACAATCCCAACAATCTCAGTCCTTCAAGTCTAGACAGTCAGGTGGACAGTCTTCGTCAGCATCTCGCCCAGCAGGATCTCAATTCTTGCGGCCAGTGCCAGGACAGGGTTTGATTTGCTTCAAGTGTGGGAAGCCTCACCATTCTTCAGAGTGTACTTTTTCTGGAGCTTGTCGCACTTGTGGCAAGGACGGACACATGGCTATTGTTTGCAAGCGAAACCCAGATTCTATTATCAAGTTGCAGAAGCCTAATTCTTCTTCAGCATCATCTCCAGCTAGTTCTCGAGGTTCAGTTCCTTCTGTTGGTGTCTCTCATAGTGCAGTTCATATGATGGCCGCTCTTCCAGTCTCACATCAGCCGTATTCACAACAGTATATGCCTGTACCTCCAGGCTACTACTGGCCTGCACCTCAGTTACCCGCAGCACATATTCCGCTTCAGTTGCCTGCACCATCTGCACCACTTCAGTTGCCTGCGCCATCTTCTGCTCCACCACCGCATCAGATTGGGGCAGCTACTACCAACCCTACTGGAGTCTATACTATACCTACTTCGTCTTCCCTAGGCCATCCAGACGTTGTCTCAGGTATTCTTACAGTTGAATCACATGATGCTCTAGTATTATTTGATTCTGGTGCTACTTTCTCATTTGTTTCGCTTAATTTTGCAAAAAGAGTTGGTCTATATAGTCAAGAGATTTCCCAGTCGGTTCATGTTAGCTCTCCCGGAGGGCTGATTTCTAGTTCAGTGGTGTGCCCGGGTTGCATAGTATCCATTGATGGGGATGATTTTGTGGCAAATTTTATGGTGATTACCCTACCAGTTTTTGATGTTATTTTGATGCGGGAGAGGGCCTTTGGTACCGGTTGGTGTTACCAACCGGTACCAAAGGCTATTTTGGTTATTTTTTTTAAATGTTTGATATTTGGGTTAGTTATATACAAATCTACGCGTCTACGTGTCTGCTCGTCATATGTCATATGTCGTACACGATCTTTCACGCAATAAGATTGAAGTCGTCGCAATTGTCAATTGATTTTGACCCGACTTTGATTGCATTTTTTTCGAACATTCACATATAAACATTTGAGATCGGCCAATACAAAAGTTAGAGCATTTAAAAGTTATTTACAATTAACGAGCAGAACTGGAAGAAGGAGCAGAAAGGGAGTCCAATTGAGCGATAGCGGTTCCGTCATGGTGGTACTCTCCCAGTGGACTTATAACTTGGTCCATAATGAATCCAAATAGTTGGTCCGCAATAGCTTTTGATTTTTGTTTCATTGGGAGCACTTGATGGTAAAACATCCTCTGCATTAATCACAAATGACAACATTCATTCATATAATAAAAATTTTG
>CM014277.1:54929282-54980533 GCA_004135705.1 Alloteropsis semialata
ACCTGAAGCCTCTGTACATCAAGGGATACGTTGATGGGAAGCCGATGACCAAGATGCTGGTTGATGGAGGAGCTGCTGTCAATCTCATGCCCTATTCCACATTCCGCAAGCTGGGTAAAGGGATTGATGATCTGATTAAGACCAATATGACACTCAAAGACTTTGGCGGAAATGTTTCAGAGCCTCGGGGGGCAATTCATGTGGAATTGACCATCGGCAGCAAGACATTGCCGACTACTTTCTTTGTGATTGATGGCCAAGGTTCTTACAGCATGCTCCTCGGGCGAGATTGGATTCATGCCAATTGTTGCATCCCATCCACGATGCACCAATGTTTGATTCAATGGCAGGGCAATAATGTGGAGATCGTCCCGGCTGATGATTCGGTTAGCATTGCTACAGCTGAATCAACGATTTGGGAGTTTGAAGGAATTGAATGCCTGTCAGGGAAAACATGGGATGGTGACTTCCTCAAAGTGTCCGATCAAGGACTACAGCCGATCCAAGCAGTCGGCTCTGAGACTTTATTTTAAATGGCTGATTTGGTTACTGATCATTGTGGGCCTAATGTTGATACTGTTGAACAATGCACCATGGAGCTTGATGCAATTGGTCTGACTAATACAGAGGCCGATGTGGTTGACACAGTTCCTTGGACCATGTTCTTTGATGGTTCATCTTGCAATAATGGTTGCGGAATCGGCCTTCTTATTATTTCGCCTCGGGGGGCAAGATTCGAGTTTGCTTATCCGATTGAAAAGTACACAAATAATCAGGCAGAATATGAAGCATTGATGAAAGATCTCCGGATTCTTAAAGAGATCGGTATTCAATTTGTTGAGGTATTTGGAGATTCTTTGTTGATCATTAATCAGTTACTCGGCACATATGATTGCAAGATGGATGCGTTGATGCCTTACTTTGAGAAATGCCGGGGTTTGATTGACCAGTTCTCCTTAGTAATTTTTAAGTATATTCCAAGACATCATAACGAGGAAGCAGATCGGCTGACGCAAAAGGCGTCTGGCTATCGGCCTATGTCCGATGTGATGGTACAGGAGATACCAGAAGGAGATTGGAGGAAAGAAATCGTTGAATATTTGAAGGATTCTTCTGTCAAGACTTCTAAGAAGTTACGTTACAAATCAATCAGACATGTCTTGGTTAAAGGGGAAACATTTCCTAAATCATTGAACGGGAAATACCGCTGCTGCTCGTGCCGTCGCTGCTGATGAAGGAACAGTGCTGGAATACCAAGATTCAGAAGAAGGGATTTCAATATCTATGCTAACACGATGTCGGCTCGTCGATCCAAAAACTATGGTATGATCAAGCAAACTTTATTTCTTACTGCGAAATACTTGGGAATTTTATTTTGTGAAAATAAAATACATAGTTTAGCTCCTCAATGATATGAAATTCCTACCAGAGCCATATGTTGATATCTTCTGAAAACCTTACACATATGCTGCTTGTTTTGTATTGAGCATTGTCAAATTGTATGTGACCTTTGTGAGATTTGTTTCATGCTTTTAAGATCGAGATCACGTACACTCCACATATTATTCCATTGTTGAGTATGCTAGACTTTGATTTTTGGGCACATCACTGTCGTTTGGTCTGGATTCACATACCCGACTGTTCATATGCTGACTTCTATACTGGGAGTTACGCAAAAACATGCCTTCCATCCATACAAAAATACTCCGTCTCTTTGACATGACTCTTCAAATTCATTATGCAAAAGGTATGGGCTATGCAAAAAAAAAGGGTGATAAAAATATATATGAAAGATAGCCCATATCTGAAAAGAAAAGTAAAATGAAGAGTCGTGCAAAAAGGGAGTTCCACCCAAAAAATTCCACACACATGCACATCTTGATCTGATTGTATGACTTATTTTCTCCACTGGATCCGGTTTTTGATTTTGCAAGATATGCAATGCAAGTATGCTTCCTTTCTATCTCCTACCCTGAGCTCCACAAAAGCCTTATTAGAAGTAGGAAGAAAAAGAGATGATACAGTGTCTTGGTGAGGAATAATACACATTGAGTGATCTGAGAGAATCATTTGAGGAGCGAAGTTATGTTTTGATTTGAAAATGAAAAAACCAAGTTATTTAGCAGGAAGAGTAAAGTTTTCTTGATTAATCATGTTGGCTAACATGTTGTGATAAAGAAGCTTGAAGAAAGGTATCGGCTATGAAAAAGGGCAGTGCTAGAGAAGTCAAGGTGTTGAATTTATGAAACGAATTGCATCAGCTAGGAGATTGAGACGCTGGATTTACAGAATTTCGAAGCATGAATCCTTCGCACTACGAAACTGGGGGGCATGTGTTGACACCAGATTTTCGCACCTGATATGCTGAGTCAGATGGTGACGTGGTGAGGTTGAAAATCAATTCTCGCACCTGACATGCTGAGTCAGATGATGACGTGGTAAGGTTGAGACTGCGCAGTGGACCCGTTGACTGGTCAAGGCCGAAGGTGACAGAGAAGGAAGCCGATGCTGAAGAGGGGTCCGATGAAGCAGGAGTCCGACCCGATGACGAGTTCAAGAGGAAAGGCGCGTCGGCTAAGAAGGAAGCGTATCAGATTCAGGGACTATTTCCTTTTCAGAAGGCATATGGGAGTCCCGTTTTATCTTTAACTTAGTTTACTTTATTCGCAAGTTAGCCTGGTCCGATCAGGACTCTCCATGACCAGGGTATAAATATGAACCCTCGTCCATTGTAAAGACTATTCTCAGAATCAATACAACCCGGCTTCACACCAAAACCCTAGTAGTAGTTACCGACGAAGCTCATTGGTGGACGGGCTGCATCAGTTCTGATCTCCGGCTTACCAGTAAGTTAGTCAATTTATCGAACTAGTATTGGCTTTGAATTGAGGTGCATCGCCCTTTCTCGTTTATACTGTTCAACCGATTTATCTCTGGATAATCAAGATTGATATAGATTCCCTACGTCGGAGCTAGATCAATATTGATTATTCAACAGATTATCGTTATCGGACTACACTTTAAGCCTAGATTCCCTACGTCGGAGCTAGGTATCAAGATTAGTCTAGATTCCCTACGTCGGAGCTAGAGTAATCTTGGTTACTAAAGGTAGTCTTTGCGGTTTGTTGGAGCTGCTAGATTGGTTTAGATCTACGCCATGTGAATCAATTCTACTTCTTCAACGGCTTTGAGCATTGGTCTTGGTCCGACTTAAGCAATATTTATCTTACAGCATCGTTCTAGGTCCGATCCCGCTTTGTGGTTTAATCTGGTTGTTCTTTGAGTATTGTACTGGTGTAGATTCCCTACGTCGGAGCTGGATCTTTACAATACGATTAGATTAATCTTTGAATGTCATGCTTGGTCTAGATTCCCTACGTCGGAGCTAGATTCATCTTGATTAGTTAAAGGAAGCTTTGGTTATGCCTTATTGCTATTTGAATGTTAAGTGTGGTGTAGATTCCCTACGTCGGAGCTGGATCTCGCTTAATTGTTTGGTAGCATATCTTAGAATCAGAACGAATCTGTTAATGTTTTACCTGCTTATTTTGCTTAATCTGATCAACACCTGTGCGAGCATCTTGTTTAATTGACAGGTTGATGAATCGAATCTGATTATCTAGCTATCTGATCTGATCATAGTTGGAGAAATCTAGATTCCCTACGTCGGAGCTAGATTTCTCTGAAAAGGCTATAGTCCGATTGGTTGGTTAGATGGTCCGATAAGACGAATCAAACTGGCAACTAAACAAGGTGGACAATGTATCGGCTTACACTTTGATTATTTAATATCTTGTTTCAAGACATAGCTGATCCATTATTTTACATATTGGCCTTGTTTTACACTTTATTTCATTATTCAAAGGCTGATCTGTTATATCAATCAAGGTCCGATCCTGATTGGTCCGATCCTGAGGTCCGATTTGGTGTCTGATTGAGGTCCGATCACTCGGTCCGATTAACGTCATCAATGAGGTCCGATTTTGAGGTCCGATCGGTATCGGCCGATACGTGTCTGATTGGGTCTTGGCTAAAATTCGACGTTACTCCATCGTCTGAAATAGAGCCGGCACAATCAAAGAGCAATTTAACTGTTTTATTCCCTTGTCAATTTCAGGTCAAATTGACTGGCACGCTGCGAACCTGAACTGGAGTGTAGACTGGCACTGGAGCGAAGCTGATCTCCCTGGTCTTCGTGTGCTGACCGCGGGGAATACGACCGCCGATTTTCCGCGTCAACAAATACCCATTTTGTACCAATCACATTATAGTTCTTGGGTCTCTCTACTAGCTCCCAAACTTTGTTCCGGGTGAAATTATTCAATTCTTCATGCATAGCATTCACCCAATCCGGATCATTTAGTGCTTCATCTACACGGTTAGGTTCAACACAAGATACAAAAGAGAAGTGTTCACAAAATGAAGCAACACGAGATCGAGTTTGAACACCCTTACTAATGTCACCCACAATTTGATCAATGGGGTGATCTTTGGCGATGGCATGATGAACTCTTGGTTGATCAATAGATTCTTGTGTAGAGGTTGAGGGTTGTATAGTAGTGACAGCTTGCTCACTAGATGAAGTTGCATTGACATCACTTGCTTCACCATCATCTTGAGATTGAACATTATCACTTGTGGTTGAAGTAGAGGGATTCACTCCAATAGAGATTGATGGACCATTATCATTATCTTCTTCTCTTCTAGGTCTAATATCACCAATAGACATGGTCTTCATGGCATCCCTCAACTCATCATTTCTCACATCTTCTAGATTTTCTTTCTCTTCTTGTGAGCCATTTGTTTCATCAAATTCAACATCATAGGCTTCTTCCACAAATCTCTTGGACTTGTTATACACTCTATAAGCCTTGCTACAAGATGAATATCCAAGAAGAAATCCTTCATCACACTTGCTTTCAAACTTTGATAGTCTTGTGCCTTTCCACAAGATATAGCATTTGCAACCAAAGACCCTAAAATATGAAATATTTGGCTTTCTTCCAATGAGAAGTTCATATGGTGTCTTGTTGAAGAATCTATGACAATAAAGCCTATTTGATGCATGACAAGCGGTATTGATTGCTTCGGCCCAAAAAGAATCCGAAACATTGTACTCCGATAGCATTGACCTTGCCATATCAATCAAAGTTCTATTCTTCCTTTCAACAAGACCATTTTGCTCCGGTGTATACTTGGTTGAGAATTCATGCTTGATTCCCTTCTCATTACAAAATTCTTCAACTCTTGTGTTGTTGAATTCACTACCATTGTCACTTCTTACTTTCTTCAATTTGTGCTCAAACTCATTTTTGGCCCTTGTCACAAAATTCTTGAATATATCATAAGTGTCGGCCTTGTCATGAAGAAAGAAAACCCATGTGTATCTTGAATAGTCATCAACAATCACAAGACAATAACAACTCCCCCCAATACTTCTATAGGTTGTAGGACCAAACAAATCCATATGCAATAATTCCAAAGGTCTTGTGGTTGACATAGCACTCTTGTTAGGATGAGAGTTTGATACTTGTTTGCCGGCTTGACAAGCACTACACAATTTGTCCTTGTCAAACTTTACATTCTTCAAGCCTTCTACTAGATCATGCTTCAATAATCGGTTGAGTTGCTTCATTCCAACATGAGCTAGCCTTCTATGCCATAACCAACCCAAAGATGATTTAGAAAACAAACAAGTGGTCAACTTTGCATGACTAGATGAGAAATCCACCAAATATAAGCTCTCATGCCTAAACCCCTTGAATATGCTAATGCTTTCATCTTTACTAGTTACTTCAAAAGTCTCACTAGTAAAAGAACACTTATAACCAAGATCACAAAGTTGAGATACCGACAATAGATTAAACTTGAGAGAGTCAACTAATAGCACATTTGAGAGAGAATACTCATTAGAGATAGTGATCTTGCCCAATCCCTTTACTTCACACTTGCCATTGTCACCGAAGGTGATATCATCATAGTCGGATTCTTTGTCAAGAGTAGTAAAGATCTTTGCTTCGCCGGTCATGTGTTGAGAGCATCCACTATCAACCACCCAATGTTTACCTCCGGCCTTGTAATCCATCTACAAAAAGGAATTCACTTGCTTTTAGGTACCCAAATTTGCTTGGGTCCTTGGATGTTAGTCACCAAAACCTTAGGCACCCATATGGCTTTCTTCTTAGTGCCGCTAATGGGAAGACCAACAAACTTAGCACAAACTACACCCTTTTTATCTTTCTTAAGAACAGAGGATGCATCAAAGGACAGGGGCTCCTTGCTATTGCATTGGTGATTGATATCAACTTTCTTCTTGCAAATATGGCAAGACATATGAGTTTCTTCTTCATTACGAAATACCTTTGACTTGACAAATTTGTTCACTACGGGGATGAAAGCCTTTTCCCCTTTCTTGGGCAAATATCCAATGCAATTCCGGTTCAAGGTGAACTTTTGATTTGTCCAACAATGATTGAATCTTACATGGCTACCAAACCATTTAGTAAGATCCTTGGATAAGCAATCAATCTCCTTCTTCAAGGATTCATTTTCCAATACAAGAGAAGCATCACAAGAAAATCCATCACTTGAGCAAGAGCCATCACTTGTGCTACAAGATGGGTTAGAAGAACTAGGAGCACTAGATAGACTTTCAAGCTTTTCACATTTAGCACATGAGTCATACTTAGGTTTCATGGACTCTTGTGCAAGGAGAGTGTGATGAGCTTCCTTAAGCTCCTCATGCTTTTCTTTAAGTATCTCATTCGAGGTTTTAACCTTGTCATAAGAGTCCTTAAGATTTTCATGAGAAGTCTTTAGCTCCTCATGGATTTCTTGAAGAGAGAAGTATTTTCTCTTCAAGTCCGATATCTTTTCACTCTTCTTGCGCAATAGTTCATTTGAATCATTAAGCATTTGAACTAGATCATTATAAGACATTTCATCATCATCATCATCACTATCATCATCTAGTTCATCATCATTTGATACCTTTGCTTCACTTTATGTCATAAGACAAAAAGGCTTGGAGAAGAGGGATGGAGCTTCCTTGATGGCGATCCCGGCAATTCCCTTGGAGGGCTTCTCATCATCATCATCCGAGTCGGAGCTATCATCGGAATCACACTCCACATAGTATGCTTGACCATTCTTCTTCTTCTTGAAGAATTTCCTCTTCTTCTTGTCTTTCTTCTTCTTGTCCTTCTTCTTGTTTGGGCAATTGATAGCTATGTGCCCAATTTCATCACACTCATAACACTTCTTGTCTTCAAAAGGATTTTTCTTTGAGGATTGACCTTTCTTGTCATAGTTCTTCTTCATGATTCTATTGAATCTCTTCACAAAGAGAGCCATTTCTTCATCGGATTCAACCTCATTTCCTCCTTCGTTATCATTGGTTTCTTTGGTTGACTTGGCCTTGAGAGCAATGTTCTTCTTGTTGTCATCATTTGCTAGTCCATGAGCTTCCCTTTGAGACTTCTTGAAGATATCATGAGTAAGTACTTCACCAAGCACCTCGGTGGGTGTAAGTTTCTTCAAGTCGGATCTCACAAGTAGTGTCACAATAGTGTCATACTTTTCGGGGAGACACCTAAGGAACTTGTGAGAGAAGTCTTGATCCGGGACATCAAATCCAAGACCTTTGAGCTCATTCACAGTCTCATTCAACCGGTTGAACATGGTGGACACATCTTCATCAATATTCATGACAAACTCATTGAATTTTCCTTTGTATACATATAGCTTTGCTTCTTTCACCGTGGATGTTCCCTCATGAATTTCCAGGAGATTCAACCAAATATCTTGAGCGGTTTCAATATTCTTCACACGGTTGAACTCACTAATGGAGAGAGCCTCATAAAGCACATTCATTGCTTGATCATTGAGTGACTCATTTGCTTCATCTCTAGGAGTTTTGTTGGCTTTATCAAGAATGACAAAACCATCATCCACTATTTCCCAAATTCTCTTGTTCATTGCCTTGAGATGAACCCTCATTCTTGTCTTCCAATAATCATAGTTGTTCCCATCAAAGAATGGTGGTTTCCCCACATTGTTGAGGTTGATTGGCTTTTCTTCACCCATTTTATCCTACTCCGGGATGGTTAAATCCTTCAAATATGGAGTCCTCGGCTCTGATACCACTTGTAGGATCTAGGATACCGACTAGAGGGGGTGAATAGGCGGTTTTAAACTTCAATCACAAAACTCAACAAGTTTTATTAGTAACACAAGGTGAAACCTATTTCTACCAAGTCTATGCCTATGTCAAGGTTTGCAACCTAGGGTGACAAGATACAAATTAATCTCTAGGAAAGTAAATTGCTCAAATTTATTGTGGTAAACAAGTAGAGCAAAGAAATAACCGAACAAGAGAGACGAATTTTATCCCGTGGTATCAATGACTTGCCGGTCACCCCTAATCCACGTTGAGGTGGATCCAAAGTTTCAACCGCTCCTCTATCAAGACCTCGCTTGATGTATGAGCCGGCTTGAATCAATGAACCTCTCCAAACCTCGATTCCACTAGTGTTGCTCTTCCCACTCCGGTGAGGTGAGCACAAACCTCTCACAATCAAGGCGGGAGCAACTTCACAATCTTCTTCGAAGTGCTTCAACCGGCCACAATCACCAAGCCGTCTAGGAGGCGGCAACCTCCAAGAGTAACAAGTCGATGACGCTTGCTTGATGAACTTCTAGTGCCCCAAAGCTCAAACTCTTGATGCAATGTACTAGAACTCTCTCACACTCACAAGGATGCTACTCTAAGCAATGGGAGTGAGTGAGAGGTGGAAGAAGGCTCAAGTATTGCAAATATGCTTCAGAAGTGCCAAAAGAGCTTCTCCCAACCCGTGGGTGGAGTATTTATACTCCCCCATCTCCAAACTAGCCGTTACCTTCAAATCCCGTGAAAACAGAGGACAGGCGGACCGTCCGCTACCCACTTGGCGGACCGTCCGCCTAAGCCCCAACGGCTACTGTCCAAAAAGTCAAACGTGTCAGAGACAACCGTTACGCGGTAGGCGGACCGTCCGCCCCCTCGGGCCGGACCGTCCGCCTCAGTGTTAGATGCACAGCTCTCCACGCGACTAAGGACCCACCAAAGTGAACTGCGGACCGTCCGCCATACAAAAGAGGCCTGGAACCCCCAGAACACGTTCCTGCGTAAACGGTCCGCCACCTACGGTCCGCTTCACAGAACATGACAGGCGGACCGTCCGCCATTCCCAGCGGACCGTCCGCCTTCAAAGTCTCGGCAGACCCTTCCAACACTTAGTCAAATTCTCAGAAAGTTGGTTGACATGCGGACCGTCCGCTTGCCACCGGCCGGACTGTCCGCCACCCGCGGACTGTCCGCCCGTAGCCGGCGGACCGTTCGCAGTACCATATTCAGCACACGATCTTTCTCTTTTCTATTCCCACTTTCTCAACGAAGTTAGCTCTCATGCATGCAATGCAACCATTTGAGCAAAGTGGCACTAGAAACTCGTCATGCAAATGAAATTGACCCCTCTTGATAGTACGGCTATCTAGCCTATCAATCCGGTCAAAAATCTTCTCTAAACACCTCATGACCGGTAAAAGAAAATATCCTATCTTTTACCTTTGCCTTGAGCTTCCTTAGTTCCAACATACATATCCATCATTAATTAACCGTTGAAGCTCAATCATCTCACGGGACTAACCTATTCTCATATCCTCAATGAAATAGTTAGTCCAATATGGTTATCATTAATTACCAAAACACAATTAGAGGGCCTAGATGCTTTCACCCGGAAGTTTGTATCACCCATCCTCTTGTTGAGGAAATCAGTAAGTATACTCATTTCACCTTGGTGGTGGTTTGGGTGAGGAAAGGGTTAGGTGTGACAACCCGGCTCTTTGTGAGCACCTCAACGGAGACTAGGATTCACCTTGCCTTGGTGGCTGCTTAGTGCATGTGGTGAATCTGAACTTCGGTAAACAAATCTTGTGTCTTGTCTCCATTTACTTACATTTGTCATTTCTAGAATTTACTTGTAATTCCGCATCTATCTACTTTGGTATACTTGTGCTATGTGCAGGAGCTTCACAAATATACTTGTAAACACCTGGTGAAGCTTGTTGTCCAAAGTGGTTTGTGCTAGATTTGATATAAGGGGTTTGGCATATTTGTTCCCTGTCTGTGACAGGAAACCGGTCTGACCGGTTTCAGGAACCGATCTGACCGGTTCCAGTGCTGACAGCTGTGGTTTAGTTTTTGTAATTTGCAGAAATTTGCAGAAACGCCTATTCACCCCCCTCTAGGCGACATCAAGGTCCTTTCAATTGGTATCAGAGCGAGGCTTCACTTTAAAGCTTAACCGCCATGAAGAAAAGATGTCGATTGAGGTACTTTTTGAGCCACTTGAGCTTGATGGCTCAAACTGTGCTTCTTGGTGTGGTAATGTTCATAATGCTCTTAGAAGTATAGATCCTGTAATTGAACATATTTTAGTTGCTAGCATTCTACCTCCTAACTTTGATTATGACAACCTTGGTATGTCAAAACTTAGTGAAAAGGAGTTAGTTTGCACGCAACTCAATGCTTGTGTTACTGACTTCTTTCGAAGATCTGTTTGTGAAGAGTTGTGGGATATCATCTCTAGCGAGAAAGAAATCCGAAGAGATGCTCATCACATTTGGACTCTTATCACGGATACATTTGAAGATCTAAAAAGTGATGATGAAGAGCAAAAAGTTATGGAATCACCTGAGAAATGCTCATCTACATCAGCAACATCTATTGAGTCTCAGGTGGTCCTTGCCAAGAAGCTAGAAGAGCAAAAGGAGGAAGGCGCAGCCTGTCTGGAGGAACCGGTCCGACCGGGTCCAGGAACCGGTCTGACCGGTTCTGCCCAGGAAGCTGCTCCCGAGCGTGCTCAAGATGTTCAAGCTGCAAGTGTCACTCCATCCACTTCTGGTTCTTCATTATCCAATGATGAGGGACTCAAGTGTCTGATGGCTTGCAAGAATAAGAAGAAGACCAAGAGAGATGAATTTCATAGAGTTGGAACTATCAAGGCTCTAACTCAAGAGCTTGAAAAACTCAAGCTTTCTCATGCATCCTTGGTCAGTAAGTATGAAATCTTGTCAAAGGATTATGCTTGTGCTACAGATTTATCTACTCATATAGCATCCTTAGAACAAGAAAAACAAGTGCTTGGTGCTCAACTTGAGAAGGTCATTAGTGAGCATATGGCTTTGCAATCTCACTACAATGAACTTGAATGTTCTCATGAAAAGATTGTAGAATCATATGCCCTACTAGAAACAACTCATGAGGTCATGGTTACATCGGTAAAATTACTTGAACCTCATACACACACATGCACATGCTCTCACATGAATTCAATTTTATTATGTGAAAAACCATGTTGCTCCCAAGCAATCCAATCTTGTGTTGAGCATGTTTTTGTAGAGTCTTGTGATGATCTCCTTGCTGAAGAATTCGAATACATGAAGCAAGAGAGAGAAAAGATGAAGGATGACTTGGTTAAGCTCAAGGAAAAGGCCAAGTGCTACCTTCTCAAGATAACCATGAAAACATGATGAACAAGCTTGAGAAGGGATCAATGGTCACTGGCTCAATCCCTCAGCTTGACAAACAAGTCAACAAGAACAAGACTCAAGAAAAGAAGAAAAAGGAGCTTGATCACATAAAATGCTTCAAATGTTCAAACATGGGACATTATGCATCCATGTGCTCTCTCAGGCATAAAAGTAAGGCAAAGAAGCAAAGAAAATCCAAAAAAAGGCTATGCTATAAATGCAAGGAGTTTGGACACTTCATCGATGCCTGTCCATTGAAGTTGGACCCACTGCCTGTACCAAACCGGTCTGACCGGTTTGGGGAACCGGTCCAACCGGTTCTGGCTGAGGCAGCAGTCCAACCTCCTAAGAAGAGTGATCAAGCAACAAGCTCAAACAGCAAGGCTAGCAAGGGACAAGTGATCAGTAAGAAGAGCAAATCACCTAGAAATATCAAAAATTGCATTTGCTACACTTGTCGATCAAAGGGGCATTTGGGTAAGGATTGCCCTAATGGTAACATTTCCAAATCTGATCTTGTCCATTATGATTTTGCTAGGCTTGGAAATGACAAAGCTGGTACTTATGCTACTAGAGTGATTAATTCACCTCAAACTAGCATAAGAGCCATTTGGGTCCCCAAGCATCTTGTGGCTAACCCTAAAGGACCCAACATGGGTTGGGTACCAAAGAGTTCTTGCTAGACTTGCAGAGGTATGGAGATGCATTGGAACCTTGGCATAGAATGAAGATAAGTCAACTCAAACAAATTTGCCAAGTGTCACAAAAGGAATTCAAGTTTGTTGTTTTGAAGTTCAAGCAAAACAACAGCTACTTTTGTTCCAATAACATCTCGGTAACATGCGCTAACTGGTTTTCTTAGTCATTTAGTCCTTTGTGGATATAAGTGCTTTATAACTCATGTGTGAGCACTCGGTAATGACTAAGACATTCATATTTTTATTTATTCCCCTTATGCCATGTGATGCTTTTAATGGCTCTCTAGTATAGCATAATATTTTGAAGTGCAGGAAATTATGGAAGAAATTTCTTGAAGGAAGTAAAAGAGAAGAGATCCACTTATATGAGGCAGACTGGGGGAACCGATCTGACCGGTTCTGGCCCAGTTAGCAAATGTTAATTTCCGGCCGGCACCAGATCTTCCGATCCAAAAGTCCGGTAGCCTCTGGCTTGTATCAGAAGTTCCGGCTTGTTGTGCCAGAAGTTCCGGTAGCGATTCAACTGTAAGGCTTCATCTAAGTTGGGATATTTCAAGAAATACTTTGAGCACTTTCATGGCATACAATTCATATACTATCTTTGTGGTAGTAAGTATTCTTGGCACCATTTCCTTAAATGAAATTTATTTATGTGACGGGATCAAATTGTGAGATAAACTCCTCAAACTCATTGAATTGACAAAGTGCATGTGACATGAAATTCAAATACATGATGCACATATTAAGGGGGAGATTATCCTACAATTTGTGTCCTAGAGACTAACATTTTCTTTTAGTGATCTTGTAGTCTCATTTGTGAGAGTTTGTCTCTCTTTGAAGCAAGCTATGCTTTTTGTTCAAAATTGGTAAAAGTGTATCTATCTCCTTTGGACAAATGAATTATCTTATTAAATAGCTGCTTGCCATAATATAGATTAAATCTCTTTGCTTGGCTTTGTGACAAGATTGATGCATGTGAGCTTGCCTTCCACTCATATACACATGTGCATCAAGAAAAAAAAATTAACCTATATTGTGAGGTTTCATCTTTTAGTGATCCATTATGCTTTTCCAATTCAAAGATCATTAAATGATGAAACTTGGTCTTGTGCTACTTAATGCATTTTTTTCTCTATGTTGTATAAAAAGGGAAAACATAATGAGAAAAAGGCATTTGGATTGTATTGTTAATGCACAAGACTTGAGAAATAAATCTTCACCAATGTGAAGAAAAGAATTAGCTAGAGGCCAAGGTATGTTTCTTTTACCCATGCTTTTATATTGAGCATCTAGGCCTCATATCCATGCTAGAGTGTGCATTCTTGCATGTAACTTTCTCAAGTCCTTCGCTTTGCACCTATTAGATGCTTAGTAAATTCCTTCATGAAAGTTGACTTGGTGTCAAATGTTCCATTAAAACGGTGTAAGGAATATACTAAACATTTTAATATGGTTCTTGACTTGAGTTGTTGCATGCTTGTGTGACATTGGATAGTTTTTGAAAAATCCAACTAGTATGTTAGGACTTGTGTGTTTTTGAAAATATTTGGTTCTTGGTCTTTGTGACCCAATGGATCTATTTGTGACTATAGTTAACCTTGCTTGACTGATGGCTAGTCACAAATGGTGAAATTTCTCTCAAGTCCATAAATTATCTATCTTTTCTAACTTTCTTGGAAGTATCAAGGAGTTTGAATAAAATTGGAAATTCATATTCTTGATCAAGATCCTGTACCAATATCTATCCAGCATAAGGCTATATCAATTTTGGATCTTTTCTTGGAGTTGAAGGAGCATCTACTGGACTTGTGGCTGGTTTCCCGGGGAAACCGGTCTGACCGGTTCCTGGAACTGGTCTGACCGGTTCCTGGAACCGGTCTGCCTCAGGGCCACCCACCTTTTTACCCCTTCACCTACAAAAGTTACCCTATCCACTCACATTTACTCCCCTCACCCTGACCATGCCCATGCTCCCTCCTCCCCTCCAAGTTTTTGAAGATTTCCTCAAGGAAGAGCTCGGCCCCCTTGAAGTTTGGAGGATTGAAGTGATTCTCATCGGTCTGACCGGATTCAACACCGGTTTTTGGATTCAAATCCTCAAGTTCTTCCCTCTCAAGGTATTCATATGTTCCCCATGCCCGATCTATGTGCTCAGTGAATATCTCTAGGATTCCTTCAAGCAATCATCACCTAGTATGCCCAGGAAGACCTCTCTAAAGTTTCATTCAGTTTGGTGGGCTACATTTGTTGGAATCTCGATCTAGGGTTTGACTGCAGGAACCGGTCTGACCGGTTCTTGTGACCGGTCTGACCGGTCTCAGGCTGTCAAGCCCCAACTGCTCATATCTGTGCACTAGTGACCTTTATGAATACCTATAACTGCTCAAATGCTTATATATATTCATATCCTGTGATCTACTCCTCAAGAACTTGCCCAAAATCAATGCTCATGGACAGTTCTGCGTAGAACCGGTCTGACCGGTTCCTGTAACCGGTCTGACCGGTTGTGCCCAGAACAGCCATATCACATTCTGTCCAGCCCTAGAAATCAAATCTATCCACTCTTTTTATCTATATTCATTCCTGTGACCTGATCCTTCATTTCCATATCATGTTTTGTCCAGGAATCAGTACAAATGGCTCCACAAAAGAGAGTGGCAAAGAGAACTAAGAAAGGGCAAAGTGTTGATGAGGACATTGCCGGTGGATCCAGTCAGCTCCCGGGGGTTACTAGGCCTGGTCTAAGGCCTAGAGGGCAGAAAAGGGCAGCATCTAGGGATGCGGAGGACAGTGAGGAGACCCTTTCTAGTGCCAGCAGTGATGATGTTGACATTAAGGATGAAGATTATATTGTGCAGCCAAATCGTGGTAAAGGGCCAGCTAGAGAGAGCAGCAGCAGTAATGATGATGATGAGGATGAAGAGGAGGAAGAGGTCCCTAGTGGCAGAGGGCCTGCAGTGGGTCAGGGCAGTAGCTCTTCTTCAGCTATGCCTGTTCTTGTTGCTCCCACAGGTCCAGCTGATCGCGATATTGTTGATTATCGTGGGACAGGGACAACGGATGTTGTGAAGAAGTTGAGAAGACAGAATCCAATCAATGCACCTAGGACTGCTACTGATTACAGGTTTCTTACTTCTTTCCAGCAGGACTACTACCACACCATACTTCTCACTAAACCCAAGGTGGTATCTAAGGCACAATGGATTGATTGGAGAGCTTTGGAGAAAAAGAATAATCCTTTGCTAAATCAAATTATCAAGGTATGTGAGGAGAAGAAAATCAAGAGTATCATGGGTTACTCACATAATTGGAATAGTGAGATCATTGCCCAGTTCTATGCCACTCTTTACTTTGGGACTATTCAGGGAGATAGGGTGATGCATTGGAGAACTGAAGGTGTTGACTATCAAATCACCTACACTCAGTTTGCGGAGTTTCTTAGCTTTAGGAGGAAGGATGCTAAGCGTGGAAAGATCCACTTTGAGACCATGTTGGCACCGGAAGCTACTAAATTCATGTATCCAAGAGAGGAGCAGCACAACTTTGGCAGGGTAAAGGGCTTGTACACCTACTACTCCATCCTAAACAGAATGTTTAGGAAGACCATTTGCCCCAAGGATGGAAACCCATCGGAGATATCTCTTTTTGCCAAAAATCTCCTTGCTAGAATGAGGCCCGGCAATCCAGGATTTTGTGTTGCTGATTTTATTTGGGAGGAGATAAGGGCTGTATCCGAGAGCACTTTAAAGTGCTGTGGGTATGCTCCTTACATTATGAGAATGATTGAAAAAGTGGCGGGTAGGACTTGGCCTATGGATGGTGTACACTTACCCCTCACTGTCAAGGTTCCCAAGTATCCAATCCTTATGCCAGCAGAAGCAGAAGAAGAAGAAGAAGAAGAAGAAGAAGAAGAAGAAGAAGAGGAAGAAATTCAGGTTGAAGAAGATGAGGAGAGATAGCAGGGGCAGCAGTTTCAGCCGGCGGCTGCTGGCCTGGGGCCAACCGGTCTGACCGGTTCCCCAGACCGGTCTGACCGGTTTGGGCCTGGGCAGCAGCAGCGGCGTTCTTCGTCTCGGTTCAGTGGGAAGCCATCCTCTCCAATCAAGAAGCTCCTAGTTTTCTCACTGGGATATGCAAGAATCAGCGGGACATTATGGTTGAACAGCAGAGAGTGAGAGTGGCTAGCAAGAAGGATCGGGATTCGATCAAATTGATGCATAATGCTATGAACTTGCAGCCAGCAAGATCTCCACCCTCTCCAGAGCCTGTTGAGGAAGAGATTCCATCTGTTGAGGATGTGGTGGGTCAATACAGCTCGGGGGCTTGTTATGATGTGTTCGCACATATCTTGGATCCCGCTTATGGAGCTCCTTCATCTTCAGTTCCACCACCTCAGTATGGCGCTCCTGTTCAGGGTGACTTTGGCATTCCATATGCAGCACCAGCAGATCCTCCACCAGCTCAGCCTAAACCATTTGAGAGGTTCATTACGGGTATCTTCGCCGATCCCACTCTCCCTCCGGATGGGCTCCTTGGCCTGGACAATAGATGTCAGCAGCAGCAAGATTCTTCTCCAACATTTCTTTTTGGATGATCGATGACAAAGGGGGAGAAGAGATGGATTAAAGCTAAACTTGGGTGTGCTGTCCAGGTGAAACCGATCTGACCGGTTTCGGGAACCGGTCTGACCGGTTTCGGGAACCGGTCTGACCGGTTTCTGTATGTTTTATCAGTTTGGAAAGATGAACTTTGTAATAATTGTCGAACTTTATCTATTTGTGGGCTTGAGAACTTGTAATGTGTGCTAATGTGTGTGATGTACCCTTTAATGCTTATTAAGTAACTTTGTGTTGGTTTGATATGCATGTTTTGATGTGATGATTGTTTTTGTATATGTACTGACTGGGGGAACCGGTCTGACCGGTTCCAGGAACCGGTCTGACCGGTCCCACCCCAGCCAGCACATATACACCTTTGTTTATTGATGTGAAAATTCCTGTCATACGCATCACGTTGTTTTTTGATATATGTTACACACACTTGTTGCACCCCACGGATTCTGAGATATAGGGGGAGCTCCCATGGTTTCATCTTTTTATATGTGCTTTTGGCATATGAGGCCAAATTTGGAAATTTCAAATCCAAGCACATATTTAGGGGGAGCTCATCATATATCTGAGAATTCAAAATAATTTTATTGCTATATTTGTAAGCTTTAATCGGGTTGTCATCAATCACCAAAAAGGGGGAGATTGAAAGTGCATCTAGGCCCCCATGTGGGTTTTGGTGAGTTTAATGACAAAACGATTAAAGGTCTAACTTGTTTGCTTGAGATGATGAGCAGGAATTATTCTTATGATTCATTATGTTTAATGTGCTCATCAAGATATATGGTTATTCATTGATACAAGCAAGCAAGTGTGTGAAGAAATAATGCTCATTGCAAAAGATAAAGTGAAGCTAGGTCGGCTCAGCCAGGTGGCACTCAGGTCAGCCAGGTAGAATTAAATTCAGGACAGAGAGGCTGACCCGGCTCAGCCAGGTCCAACCCAGGTGACCCAGGTGTCAAGTCAAAACAAGCAATGATGAAGCAATGTCTTGGAGATATGCTATGTGGGTCTCCAAGAATATGAGATGATTTATTTGACAAAGAAGAATGATATGCAAGACTTCATGTATAGATGATAAAAGGACATGAGCATATGTGTTACATATTGGTCTTCAATTGGAAGCTTGCATTATGGATATTCTTTATTGATCAAGAACAAGCATTTGAAAAATCTTTCAAATGGAATTCATTCAATGGCAATGCAAAGTTAAACTTGATGATGCAAGGGTAAGTGGTGAAGAAACAAATCGAGATGACTAGAGCGAGGGACTAAGCAAGCTTTGGCTAAGTGACGACTTATGACCATGTGCGTAATGCTAAGGTGAAGTATCTAGTATCCGGGGGTTTCGAAGTATCATATCCAAGTATTGTCATGAGAGGCATTGCAATGCATATATGTTATGGTTGATAAAGGAGGTGGCCTAAGGATTAAAGTGAATTCAAATGAAAGCTATGGAAAATCTTAAGTCACTAGCTCAAGGTTGATATGCTCAGATGATGGACAATGTTGAAAGCCCTCAAGTGAAGAATATTCAAGTATTGGCATGATTCTCAACGTACAAGCTCAAGTGATTGAAATATGATTTATTTATATGTCTTGAGTATAGGTATGCCGTACTATCAAAAAGGATGCAACATTGGTTGATAGACATTCACTGAAAGTGCTCAAGTCAAACCCATGAGAGTCTAACCGAGTGAAATCTAACTTAGTGGGGTTCTCTGGCCAAAACCGGTCTGACCGGTTTTGGGGACCGATCTGACCGGTTCCTGGCCTCCGAGAGTCTAACGGCTAGTTGAGTTTGAAAACCGGTCTGACCGGTTTTGTCTGACAGAATAACGGCTAGTTTTGAAAGGGTTGGGTATTTATACCCAAGAGCTCCTCTTTGAGGGGCTGCTGGTTCTGTGCGTCCCTAACACCTTCTTGAGGCCAGCTGAGCTCTCCCCAACCTCTCTTTGTGAGATTTGAGCAATCCTTGTGAGATTCTTGAGTTGGGTTGAGAGAGGAACTTGTGTGTGAGCTAAGTGTGAGCAATCTGACCTTGAGCACTTGTGGTGGCGTCCAGCAACTCGTGAAGCATTTGTTACTCTTGGAGCTTTGCTCCTACGGCTAGGCGTCGCCGTGGAGCACACATTCCTTGTGTGGTTGTGCCCTGAAAGTTTGTATCACCCATCCTCTTGTTGAGGAAATCAGTAAGTATACTCATTTCACCTTGGTGGTGGTTTGGGTGAGGAAAGGGTTAGGTGTGACAACCCGGCTCTTCGTGAGCACCTCAACGGAGACTAGGATTCACCTTGCCTTGGTGGCTGCTTAGTGCATGTGGTGAATCTGAACTTCGGTAAACAAATCTTGTGTCTTGTCTCCATTTACTTACATTTGTCATTTCTAGCATTTACTTATAATTCCGCATCTATCTATTTTGGTATACTTGTGCTGTGTGCAGGAGCTTCACAAATATACTTGTAAACACCTGGTGAAGCTTGTTGTCCAAAGTGGTTTGTGCTAGATTTGATATAAGGGGTTTGGCATATTTGTTCCCTATCTGTGACAGGAAACCGGTCTGACCGGTTCCAGTGCTGACAGCTGTGGTTTAGTTTTTGTAATTTGCAGAAATTTGCAGAAACGCCTATTCACCCCTCCCCCTCTAGGCGACATCAAGGTCCTTTCAAGATGATTTGTGTGTAGGCGGAAATTGATGGTTGTTGGTACCTTTCTCAAAGATGATTTGTGGTACACTGTTGTTTCGGCAACCTGTTGTAATAAGTGGTGCAATGCCATTTGATGTTTGAGTAGATTTTGTGTTTGAGGACAATATAAGTTGAGGACAACTTGTCATTGTTTGCATTGAAAAAAGGGTTGTATTGTGGTGGATTTTATGTGTGTAGATTGTGTGTACTTAGCAAATTTCATTATATGTGTACACATGGTTGGGTGCATGCTGCATTTATTGACTTTGCCATGGAAAACTTTGTGAAACATATGGACAACTTTGTGAAACATATGGAAAACTTTGCTTGCAAATTTTTTCACATTCCTTCTAAACACCGCGATTATTTAAGTGGGACCCATGTACTGCTCAGATGGGACCCACGTGGGTCCCTCACACATCCTGACCCCACATGAGACCCATGTATTGTTTATTGTTTTAGTGGGACCTATGTACTGCACCCATGTGGGACCCACCCTGTTCAGGTGGGACCCATGTACTCTTCAGTGGGATCCACACTCTTTAATGGGATCCACCCACAATTTGGTGGGACCTACAGTGGAGTCACATCTATATCTATACCTATTTTTAAAGAGAGGATTGTTTATTCCTTATTTTTGGTCCGTCATGACATGTGGGCCTGTCTAAACCTATGGAGAGTCTGATCTCTACTCAATGCAACATGTCAGAGAACCAGTCGGATTCGAAATGCACCGAAAAGCATGTATACCAAAGCATCGGCCAGCCTCAATTAAAATAGGAAACAGAGATTGCACCGATTAGGACATGATCAAATAGTAGAATATAAAAAGAAGAGGAGGATCCCAACTTGACTAGAACAAGATCAGATAGGATATATAATGAAAATAAGAGAAAGAGAATTCCAACAATCGTGAATAACATAAACAAGCACAGTCTTACTCCACGCCGTGCCTGGAAAGGAGACTCGAGGAGGATCTCGTGGCCTATCGGGAACCTCCTCCACCTGCGGATTCAATGACTGCTAGGTAACTCCAACTTCAATCGGTGATGGCTTTGTTGACTTTGGCGAGTTCGCATAGTTCCACGGGCGCGGCGACGCCAATCAGCCGATGAGCGCTCGAGGGAGGCTGAGCTCGGCGCCATTCTTCCATGCCTACGGCCTTACAATGTCAACAGAGATGGCCCCATCACGGATGTGGTCGCATGCATCGGCGATCTCCAGCCATGGTGTCAGACCAGGCCTTGGCGTGGTGACTGTGACTCCCCTCGATGGAGGTCGCGTGAGGGTCTGTTTGGATGATGTCCAGAACCAGCCACACCAGAAATCCGGCGATGCCAAAAGTTGGGCACTGAAAACGGCCGCCGCAACTCTGGCGTAGTTTGGCAAGAAAAATGAACTGCATGCTATGGAGTGCTCCGTGGCGTGCCGGAAGTCTGGAAAGCAACCAAACACTGCCCAAAAGTGTGGCGCTGAAAGTGTGGCAAGCTACGGCGCACGCCCTGACATCACCATCATCACAACGACTGCGCGCCAGCGAGAGCACCTACTTGTGGTTGTATCCGGACGAGGGCATGGGCATATCAGCAGCTTCGCCTCGCGCACTCGGCCGTCGCAGGCAGCCCAGCACCTGGGCTCCGTACGTCCGGGCTGAGCAAGCCCCTCTGCGACACTACCAAGAGCACGTCTCGCTGGCCCCTCTTACCGCTTTCGTTCTTGGCCACTTGCCATTTGCTACAGAAGCCCCCATCTACCAAGTATCGTGCAGATGAGCTGAGGCCTGACCGCCTGAGGAAGAAAGTAGAGGTGAAAAGAGACAGGACAGCAGAGGTCGAGAGCTACGATGGAGTTTTTCTTCTTTTTGTTTTCTTTTTCCGTGTACCTGCTACTACCAACAAAACATTCACATCTAGACAATCACTGCTACTGAGCCCATGTTAATTAAATAGGCCATCATTGACTATGTTCTTATCAATACGAGTACTCAGTATGTTTTCTGCACTTATGTGATCCTATTGTGATGTGGTACAAGCCCAAAAATTCAATAATTACTTATATGGGATTTACTTTAAAATTTATCCTGTGTCCCTTAGCTCATTTCATATCTGTATATATTGCCATCGAGTTGCTTAACATCGTCACTGTGCAATGCTAGGTGATCTAACATTTTCCATGTTACAACTTTATTTTTGAGTGCATATGCATACAATAACATGTTATTTGAACTTCAAAAATCATGAACTCTTTTTTCAATGTACCTCTGGCATGGTACTTTAATTATTTTCTAGAAAAAAGAACAATTCTAAGAAAACATTTTTAACTTCCGGTAGTGCATGGACACTGTCCAATAATGGAAAAGGGTGATCAACGAAGGACATTACGTGGCACTGGACGTATATATGTGCTCGTGAGTGTCATAACCCGGTTTTCATGACCCTTATCCAATGGTCGAGGAGTCGAGAAAATCAAACCCCAGTGACTCATTCTCTTCTATGGGTTGTGCACCAGCGGTTTGACTTGAGATCTGGTGTAACATCCCAGTTCAAAAAGAAAAAAAAATTAAAATAAAAATCAAGGAATGCCGCCACGGCACGGCGTGACCGGGTTGCCGACCTCGGCGTCCGTGCCACGCGCCGGCCAGGCCGGGCTACCCCATTCCACGCGTCGAGCTCGCACGCGCCTTCACCCCTCTCCCATTCCCCTTCGCCGCCACCTCACCGCCGGGTCACATTTCCCTTCCCCCGGCCGGCGGCTCACACCCCTCACCCCGCCTATAAAAGCTCCTACCCCCGCTCAATCCCGCACACCACCACCCCACCCTTCTTCCACCTCGCCCCGAGCTCACCGCCGGTCACCCATTCCGCCCCGGAACCCTAACCCTAACCCTAGCCGGAGAGAAGGAGAGAGAAAGAGAGAGAGTAGAGGGACAAGGGATGAAGCAAGGGAGGGAGGAGACCTACCTGGCGCCATGGCTTCGTCGCCGGCTCCCCGTCCCCGCTTCGGCCAGCCACCGCTGTCGTCGCCGCCGCCATCGCCCGTCGGAAGGAGGTGAGGAAGAAGGGAAGGGGAGAAAGGAGGCCGGGCGCGCGGGCCTGAGGCCGCGTCGGCCTTTAGGCCGCTCGGCTGGTGGGCCAAGCGGGCCGTAGGCTGGGCCGAGCCGGCCTTTGGGCCAGGCCGCGCGCAGGCGATGCTGGGCCGGGCCGAGCCCAGTACCGGCCCAAGAAACACCTTTTGAATGCTTTTTAATATAAATAAGTGAATATAATTGGTAAAATTCATATCAAATCACAGAAAAATGGGAAAAATATAAACTAAATTTTGTTAAATCACTCACACAAAGTTCTATCTAGGAAAAATGCACAATCATGTCTACCTTAAGCTTATATGCATATCTTGTTATATGTTTAAATAAGGTTTAGTAACTTTGTTAGAACATAAGGAAACATGATAAACTTTTAAAAGTGTTAAGATTAATTTTGTTGGACATATGATTTATTTCCTTTTCATACAAATGCTAGTATAAATATATTGGCCACTTTAATTATAAACAATTTAATGATACACCTTGTATAGCTAGGTAGAACAAGTTGTCACATAAGTACATAAATAAAATGTGTTGCCTTTATTATGCTAAATATCATAGTTTATATTAGCAGACGCTCTGAATATATTGAAAATAAAAATAACCAACACCACTAGTAAAAGATGTACTTATATCACATATGTGCATAGGATGCTAAACTCTTAAGTACACACACCGTATTCTTTTGCTTCATGGGAGTTAATGAAGGAAGTAAATTGAGAGAAATAAATTAAATAACTCATGCATCATCTCATGTTTGCATCATAATCGTTCATGTAGATGCCGCGTTCGAGAACGTTTTGTACAAGCATCCAGGAACAACAGCAAAAGAAGGCTATGAAGAATCGATCTACTAGGCCCAAGGTCTAGTTGGCACTAACATTATGATTCAGCAAGGCAAGCCCCGGAGCATAACCCTTATTTTCAAAAACTATGCAATGTTTTACCTAAGTATCTATGTGCATTTACGTTTCTAGGAGTTGTATGAAACCATAGATGCATAATTCCTTAGGTTCCTGGTCAAATACTAGTTGTTGCTTCGTTAGTTGCTATGCTTAATAAGTCTGGTAGAAGCCGAGTGATTACCGTCACTCGCGAGACATAGGGTTTCGCTTTTAAAGATAATTATGGGAATTGATGGTTTATTACTACACCTGAGTGTATAAGTGTTCTGGGCTTTGGATCCTTCCATTTGGGCTCATCCTTCATCAGCTCCCAGCAGTGCAGGTAACCAAAGTTATGTTTCTGGACCCCAGCAAAATTTGATGCTGCATGCGTCGTCTGCAAGAAGTAATATAAGATTGTCAAGCAGTCAACATTTATGTGTTTAAGTTAGAAGATATGAAATGCAGCATCATCCTAGTCGCCATACCTTATCCGCATCAGTCATGCCACTAGGATTTACTCTAATGGCATCGGCATAGAATCCAGAAAACTTGCCAACTTCAGTCTTGATGCTGTCCCAACGGCTCTGTAGAGAGCGGATAGTCCTTTCTGGGTTGGATTCCCTCCGGGTGTTGTATTGGTCCAGAATCCTTTCCCACATCTGGTCCTTTTTCTGTCCAGTACTTGTTATTGGGTCACAGCTGATTTCGAGCCATGACTTTACCAGATTGACATCTTCATCTGGGTTGAAATTGCCNTTAATTATAAACAATTTAATGATACACCTTGTATAGCTAGGTAGAACAAGTTGTCACATAAGTACATAAATAAAATGTGTTGCCTTTATTATGCTAAATATCATAGTTTATATTAGCAGAGGCTCTGAATATATTGAAAATAAAAATAACCAACACCACTAGTAAAAGATGTACTTATATCACATATGTGCATAGGATGCTAAACTCTTAAGTACACACACCGTATTCTTTTGCTTCATGGGAGTTAATGAAGGAAGTAAATTGAGAGAAATAAATTAAATAACTCATGCATCATCTCATGTTTGCATCATAATCGTTCATGTAGATGCCGCGTTCGAGAACGTTTTGTACAAGCATCCAGGAACAACAGCAAAAGAAGGCTATGAAGAATCGATCTACTAGGCCCAAGGTCTAGTTGGCACTAACATTATGATTCAGCAAGGCAAGCCCCGGAGCATAACCCTTATTTTCAAAACTATGCAATGTTTTACCTAAGTATCTATGTGCATTTACGTTCCTAGGAGTTGTATGAAACCATAGATGCATAATTCCTTAGGTTCCTGGTCAAATACTAGTTGTTGCTTCGTTAGTTGCTATGCTTAATAAGTCCGGTAGAAGCCGAGTGATTACCGTCACTCGCGAGACATAGGGTTTCGCTTTAAAAAGTAATTTTTTGGGAATTGATGGCTTATTGTTAAAAGTGAAGTCGTTCATGTGGCACATTGATTGAGGGTGAACTGTACTAATCACATGCCGGTAGTAAGAGGTAGTTGAACCCGGTAAACCTACGTACCTATATGCAAACTGGTAGAGTGAACTGATACTGTCTTCTCAGTGGTGCTAGTCTGTAACTCATGGCTGACCCGTCGTTGGTATCGGTGGGGATTGGCGGTCCCGGGCTACAGGGCAGTTCACCTATGCAGGGTACATATAGGGAACGGTTGCCATGTACGGCCCGACGGGGCGCGTACGTGTCGTGTGATTAGGTCTACCTTGCAAGGTTAAATTCGGATCGATTCGCTGTACCTCTCAGATAAGAGGACCTTGGTCTTTCTGTCACAGTGCGACATAATGGAAGTAAACGGGAGTATGAAATGGATGATTGAATAAAGATATGGTAAATGTTTGCTTGTTAATGAAATGCTTTTAAACTTACTAATATGTTAGTTGGCAAACATAGAAGTTAGTACTATTACACTAATCTTGATGCTAAAACATTGAAAATAGAATCAACTCTTAGTAGCTTTTTGGCAAAACAAACCCACAGCCAAAAGCCTTGCATACTAGGAGTCGGCTAAGTATATACCACTAGTCGGGTAAGTCTTGCTGAGTATTAGTTACTCAGGGTTTGTTGCCTAACTTTTTTCAGGACAGGAGGTTGTTGAGTTGTCCTTGCTATGTTAAATATAATGGCCATGATGCTGAAGGATGGGAAGTCACGAAGCTCTACGTGTAGTCACCATCTTTGTATTTAAACTTGGTTTGTAAACGACTTACTCCGTACAGTTTTGAATCTATGTCATACTTGTACTATCTGCGCTCACCGTCGAGTGAGACTTCTGGTGTTTGTTTCGATCCTTGTTCCAATTGTGGTTGAATCGGGATTTACCCGACAGACTGCCAGATTAGGCCGTTTTAAGTGCATGCAGACATGATTATTTATTTAAAATGAGTGTCAATGCACTTAAGCCGGTTTAATTTGGGCGGTTCTGCCACAGCTGGTATCAGAGCCGAAATACACCAGGGATGGTATAAGTATGATTGCTTTACTTATTCAAAACTTAGGATGAGTTTCTACAAACCTTGTTTTCATACGTGATAGGGTTACATGGTAAAAAAACGAGTCTATGGGTATATCTATAGTGAGGTGGCAATATGTATGTTTGAACTAATTTCTAGCACTTAGGCAGGTACACTAACCACAATTTCGTAGTTGGAAATCGAAGAGAAATCGATTAGCTAGGGGCGTATAAGTATGCCACTATATAAGTTCGTGTCCTTATCATTTAGTGGCAAGCTTTTCTTTTGTAAAGACGAATAGGACGAGCATGCATCATATCATAGACTTGTTGCATACTGTTGTGAAGAATTGCTTGTAATTTTTGTGCCTCCCATAAATTGTTATAAGATTAAAAGCTATACACATGTTGCTAGTAGAAATAATACTTAATCACCCTACAAAAAAATAATAAATATGTAAAGCTAAATACCTAGGTTACCAATACAAGGAGAAAAAGACATAGGATTCTCTTTCAAATCTGGTCAAGACTCTGCTTTCCCTTGTTTTCCCCAGTACAACCCGTATCCATGGTGTAACTCTGGGACACACCACCTCCACCATAGCCTGCAAATGCTGTACCCCTGCCCTGCCCTGTTCCATTGCCCTGCCACCTTTCTTGGCTTTCCACCCTATTGCACTCGCCACTACGCCTACTGTCATGTCGTCGAGCATCTAGCTGCCGGCCACTGCCTTGCCACGCGCAGCCATGCCTTCGATCTTTTCTCCGGCCCCTACCGTCTCGTTCAAGCTGTCACACACGTCGCCCATCATCGACCACCATAAAGAGGCAACCATGGCAAGGAGGTTTCAACGCCAAGCCTGCTTCTTCCACTTCCAAGCCGCCCAAATCCACCGCTCAAGTTCCCTTGGCCATTTCTTCCGTCAAGCCTCGCCACTCGTACTCCTCCGGCGAACTTCGTTTCCCGTCATCTTCATCTCCGGCATTGCAGGGAGAAACTGCGACATCTTATGCCCACATCCAGGCCGTCTTCTTGAAGCTCCTCCGCCACTCACCATTGGAGTAGAAGTCCAAGCAGAAGCCATAAGAGCAGGCCTCAAACCAAGAACACCAAACTACGTTGGTCGAGAAGCTCAAGACATGCCTACTCCCATGGCTCAGATCCTTGAGAAGTGTGATCTAGATTGCTGGTTTGTGGTAGTGACGTATGTCTGTCGTGTGTGCCAGATCTTGATGCTCTTAGCGTTCTACTACCATATAACTCGCCGGCTTCCGCATGAGCGACGTTGATGTATCCTGAAAGTGTAAGCTATGAACTAGCCTGTTAAGAGCCAGTATGTATCTTCATACAAGTCACTGAGCATACTAGTATATGTATGTTTTTTTTCCAAACTCGAGTCTGGGAATCATGTCAACCAATCTTGGTGTTCCTCTGTGACTATCATTGCCTCTGAATATGTTACCCTAACTCCAAAGTCTAATCTTACTCTTTTATTCTTTTCTTCACTGTCAATCTTTAGCGCTCCTTTTTGCTACATCTTTATATTCCTTAGCTACATCATTTCTTGTTAGATTATCCATCGACGGCTTAACTGTTAATCTTTGGGCTGCTACATATAATTTCTATTTTATTGTGGAGCCTTGTCACATGATCTGAGATGCCATGACGGAACCAAGGTTCTCGTGTATCTAATATCGTTTTATGTAGGCAGGCTTGTACTTGGAAGGTCAGTACATCCTGACAACCAGTACATCCCTACTTGCAATAAACGATAAGGATTACACGATTGTATCACTTGGAGCGCGTAGGTATTTCAGCTTTGTGTGGATATGGCTTATTGCAATGATTTTCGTACATCCTTCCACACCTTCTAGTCTTCTTCCATAAATCTCTTCAAAGCTTTCTAAGGTAACAATTTTTTTTCCTTTTCTCCACCTCACTCTAATTTCGCTTCATCCTTGGAATCTCGGGACGAGATTCTTTTAAGGGGGTGAGATTGTAACATCCCAGTTCAAAAAAAAAAATTAAAATAAAAATCAAGGAATGCCGCCACGGCACGGCGTGACCGGGTTGCCGACCTCGGCGTCCGTGCCACGCGCCGGCCAGGCCGGGCTACCCCATTCCACGCGTCGAGCTCGCACGCGCCTTCACCCCTCTCCCATTCCCCTTCGCCGCCACCTCACCGCCGGGTCACATTTCCCTTCCCCCGGCCGGCGGCTCACACCCCTCACCCCGCCTATAAAAGCTCCTACCCCCGCTTAATCCCGCACACCACCACCCCACCCTTCTTCCACCTCGCCCCGAGCTCACCGCCGGTCACCCATTCCGCCCCGGAACCCTAACCCTAGCCGGAGAGAAGGAGAGAGAAAGAGAGAGAGTAGAGGGACAAGGGATGAAGCAAGGGAGGGAGGAGACCTACCTGGCGCCATGGCTTCGTCGCCGGCTCCCCGTCCCCGCTTCGGCCAGCCACCGCTGTCGTCGCCGCCGCCATCGCCCGTCGGAAGGAGGTGAGGAAGAAGGGAAGGGGAGAAAGGAGGCCGGGCGCGCGGGCCTGAGGCCGCGTCGGCCTTTAGGCCGCTCGGCTGGTGGGCCAAGCGGGCCGTAGGCTGGGCCGAGCCGGCCTTTGGGCCAGGCCGCGCGCAGGCGATGCTGGGCCGGGCCGAGCCCAGTACCGGCCCAAGAAACACCTTTTGAATGCTTTTTAATATAAATAAGTGAATATAATTGGTAAAATTCATATCAAATCACAGAAAAATGGGAAAAATATAAACTAAATTTTGTTAAATCACTCACACAAAGTTCTATCTAGGAAAAATGCACAATCATGTCTACCTTAAGCTTATATGCATATCTTGTTATATGTTTAAATAAGGTTTAGTAACTTTGTTAGAACATAAGGAAACATGATAAACTTTTAAAAGTGTTAAGATTAATTTTGTTAGACATATGATTTATTTCCTTTTCATACAAATGCTAGTATAAATATATTGGCCACTTTAATTATAAACAATTTAATGATACACCTTGTATAGCTAGGTAGAACAAGTTGTCACATAAGTACATAAATAAAATGTGTTGCCTTTATTATGCTAAATATCATAGTTTATATTAGCAGAGGCTCTGAATATATTGAAAATAAAAATAACCAACACCACTAGTAAAAGGGTATTTATTTATATCGCATGTTTACATAAGTTGCTAAAATTCCTAAATGTATGTATAATATTTTGAGGAAATTACTAAATGAAGTGAATAAATAAGCTTTGGAAATCATTTAATCATCATCTTATGCATTGCATCATTTCTTTCGTATAGACACCGCTGAGGTCGTGTACGAGCTAGTAGCTGAAACTCAGGAGCCACAAGGGTCTGTCGAGCAGCAACAAGACTCGACCCCAGGTCCGGAGGAACTAATCTCTGAGCAAGGCAAGCCCCAGAGCATAACTCTTATTTTCAAAAACTATGCAATGTTTTACTTAAGTATTTCTGTGCATTTACGTTCTAGGAGTTGTATGAAACCCTTAGATGCATGATTCTTAGGTACATGGTCTGAAAAACTAGTATGTTACATCGCTAGTTGCTATGCTTAAATAAGTTCGGTAGAAGTCGAGTGATTACCGTTGCTCGCGAGACATAGGATTTTCGCTTTAAAGAATAAAGGTGGGATTAATGGTTTATTATTAAAAGTGGAAGTCGTTCGTGTGGCACATTGATTGAGGGTGAACTGTACTAATCACATGCCGGTAGTAAGAGGTAGTTGAACCCGGTAAACCTACGTACCTATATGCAAACTGGTAGAGTGAACTGATACTGTCTTCTTCAGTGGTGCTAGTCAGTAACTCATGGCTGACCCGTCGTTGGTATCGGTGGGGATTAGCGGTCCCGGGCTGCAGGGCAGTTCACCTATGCGGGGTGCATATAGGGAACGGTTGCCATGTACGGCTCGACGGGGCGCGTACGTGTCGTGTGATTAGGTCTACCTTGCAAGGTTTAATTCGAATCGATTCGCTGTACCTCTCAGATAAGAGGACCTTGGTCTTTCTGTCACAGTGCGACATAATGAAAGTAAATGGAAATATGAAATGGTTGGTTGAATGAAGATTTGGTAATTATTGCTTGTTAATGAATTGCTTTAAACTTAATAATATGATAGTTGGCAAACATAGAAGTTAGTTTTATCCCACTAATCTTGATGCTAAAACCTTGAAAATAGGATCAATTCTTAGTAAGCTTATCAGCAAAACAAACTCACAGCCAAAAGCCTTTCATGCTAGAAGTGGACTAGGTATATATACCATTAGTCGGGTAAGTCTTGCTGAGTATTAGTTACTCAGGGTTTGTTGCTTAACTCTTTTCTAGGACAGGATAATGTTGAATATTGTCCTTGCTGTGTTAAGTACAATGGCCGTGACGCTGAAGGATGGGAAGTCGTGGAGCTCGACGAGTAGTTATTGTAGTTCCACCTTGATGTATAATTAGGTTTTGAATAACTCGGCTTGTAAAGGACCTGTCTTATGTTGTAAGTTGAACCTCTGTTGTACTGATACTATCTGTGCTCATCTTCGAATGAGATATCTGGTGTATGTTTCGGTCCTTATGTTCAACTTGTGGTTAAATTGGGATTTACCCAACAGACTGTCAGATTACACCATTTTAAGTGCATGACGACTTGATTAATTGTTGAAATGATGGTCAGTGCACTTAAGCTGATTTAATTTGGACGGTTCTGCCACAGCTGGTATCAAAGCCGAAATGCACCAAGGATGGTATGAGTTTCAACAAAAGCTAGTTCCAATACGTTTAGAAACTAGTTTTAATACGTATAGCGCGATAGAGGACGTGCATGCATCCATAATTCATGCAATAAACTCTTTATAGCTTTGCATCTTCTTATCTATAAGCCATTAAATATATATATATATATATATATATATATATATATATATATATATATATATATATATATATATATATATATATGTAATAATAACATAAGAAGAAAAAGAAACATAATGAAAGACAATGTAATAACAAAATTAAAAGCAAAAGTAATAAAGGGGGAGAGATTTCCGCGTAAAATAGTCCTACCTTTTCCAAAAGACTGACTTCGTGTCTTTTGGTTTCAGATGGCGAATTTGCCGCAGGTCCAGTTTGGGGACGACGGGTGGGCCCGTTCCACTTGTCTCTTTCAGGAGGGTTTTCCCAGGTTGTTGTGGGACGTACTACGAGCGTGGGGATACACCGAGCCGCCCACGTACTTTGGTTACGAGACTTTTGCAGGCAACGTCTTGAGTTGTGAGGCACGCGTGGAGGTTCCAGCCTATGCTCGTTACCCATAGTGGGGACCTTGGGAGGTGCGCTCCGTTGGTACCGAGCTGAGAGACGCTTGGGAGAACGTAGCACACCTGGCCCTCACCAGGTTTTGTGAGGAGCACCCGATCCCCGCCTCCTACTCATTGGCAGTTGCTTTTCTGGTCAGAGGCGTGTCAGAGGACACCGCTAGTCGCCTTCGTAGTGTGACGGACCCCACTGTTGAGGGACACAGCCCTGCCTTGGCTGCGTCTGTGCGTTACTCCGAGGGCATGCTTCGTATGTACGACCACCTGATGGCAGAGACCTCCCTTTTCCGCCACCGGTTGAGACTTGGGTTTACTAGAGAGCAGCAGCAGAGCGAGCAGCTTGAGCAGCAGATGCTGCTCATAGAGGACTTTGCAGGACAGATTGCCGCCAGGGACGTTCTGATCGAGCAGTTGGACCAGACTCTGAGTGACACCCTTGAGCAGCTCCACCAGCTACAGTCTCAGCAGGCAGAGCCACCCGTACCTGCACCAGAGCCCGTACCTGAGGTGTCGGCAGTGGAGTCTGGTATTGGGCCCGACCCCGAGCCGGACGAGCTGCCAGACGCTGAGAGTTCAGTGGGAGAGGCCCCTGCTCCAGCCACTACCTCCGCAGAGCACGGACGTATGGCTATAGTTTCCACTGAGGAGCACTTGGCTCAGCTTCAGGAGGAGTTACGTCGTCGTGGGATCGAGGTCGACCAGTTCTTCACATACCAGCCGCCGCGTGGGTAGATCGTGCAGTATCAGCTTCATCGTCATGATAGTGTATTGTAGGTTGATGATAGTATATTGTAGGTTAATGCTAATGTATTGTAGGGCAGCAGTTGTAGTGATGCAGGTAGAGTAGCAAGTAGCAGTAGTGAGTATGTTTGTATGGTTGTACACATCATGAGCTAGTTATGTATGTACCATATGGATATTGTACGGATGTTTGATGCACTGATGTATAATACACCATGTTATATGCTTCATGTCAAGCTTTCAATCCATTTAAATATTTTTTATACCAAAGTGGTAGAAATTTATTTTCCATGGATATTTTTTTTGGTGAGTATTGGTTGTCACCATTAGAATCATGAGGCCCAAGCTATGATCCAATTGATGCATATTTGTACATCATTCCAAGTTTCATTGATAAAATCACACTCAGTCTTGTTGCATCAATTGATCAGGATAGTCTAGAAATGGAGTTAAATAAATTGTTATTTTCAATCTAGGATGATGGGACCTCATGACGACCCGGGCCGCAATAATGGTGCGGAAGAGTTGCCTCCACCACCGCCTAGTCCGCTGGAGGTAATTGCGGCTATTCTGCGTGGCCACGAGGAGCAGACTGAGCTTCTCCGTCTGCTAGTGCAGCAGAATGGCCAGCAGTGTCATAATGGGCACCATCAGAACCAGGGTCACCCTGCAGGATACCAGGATTTCTTGGGTACTCAACCTCCAATGTTCCACAAGGCGGATGAGCCCCTCGAGGCTGACAACTGGCTGCGGACCTGGGACAAGGCATTGTTCGCAGCGCAGCAGCTCCGAGGCCCCACGCGTACTTGGTGGGATACTCATAAATCCATGCTTCCGGCAGATCACCGTGTCACCTGGAATGAGTTCAAGACAGCCTTTCGAGCTCATCATATTCCCGCTGGTATTATGCGGAGGAAATTGTCGGAGTTCTTAGCATTGAAGCAGGGTAATCATAATGTGATGCAGTATGCCCAAGCCTTCAACAATCTGTCACAGTATGCTGGGTATCATGTTGAAAGTGATGAGAAGAAGCAGGATTGTTTCAGGCAGGGTCTCAACAGCAAGCTTCAGGATCGTCTAGCCATGTTCAAGTTTAACAGCTTTAGTGAGCTAGTCAACGGGGCTATCACTCAAGAGGACACCCATTTAGCTCATAAGGCTGATAAGAAGAGAAAGGCACCTGTTGCGGGATCTTCTAGCAGCACTCCGCAGAGGTTCCGTCTGGTTCAGACAGGACCGCCACGTGCGCCATACCAGCATCAACAAGTGTATAGGCCACCTCAGCACCGGCCTGTGTTCAGGCCACCCATGCAGCAAAATGTCAACAGGCCACCTTAACATCAGCATCAGCAGCAAGGTTCATTTAGGCCTCCTACTCAGCAGAATGTACCGAGGGCACCAGTGCAGACTCTGGGCAGTCGCCCCAATTCCTTTCCCTGCTATAATTGTGGTCAACTTGGTCATTTTTCTCGAGAATGTCCTATGCCACCCAAGCAAGGTCAAAACTCCAACCAGTTGAATCAGAAGAAGAAAGTGGTTCATTTCAAACCTGGTAGTGTGCACTACACCCAGCTTGAGGAGGTTCCTGAAGGGGCACCAGTAATGGCGGGTACGTTTTTCATTAATGATCAACTAGTTAGGGTGTTATTTGATTCTGGTGCATCACATACTTTTATCAGTAAAGATTGTGCAACTAAACACCAATTACCAATAAATTACCTAAAGAGTCCCTATAAGATCCTTTCACCGGGAGGACAAATTTTCACAAATCAAATGACAAAGCCCATACCTCTCAAGTCTCAACCTTGATAGCCACATCTTTCCCACTCCACTTATCATACTTCCATCCCAGGGGATTGATATTATTTTGGGCATGAACTGGATGGATTTTCATGGGGTTCTTTTAGATGCTTCTGCACGGACAGTTCATATAACTTCTCCAACCCATGGATCCTTAGAAATATATCTTGCTAATCATAAGATTTTGAACCACACGGTGAATCACACTGAGGGCAAATCCATAAAAGATATACCGGTGGTATGCGAGTATCCTAATGTATTTCTGGATGACTTGCCGGGTATGCCACCAGAGCGTGATGTTGAGTTTGTCATTGAGTTGCAACCGGGCACCTCGCCTATCTCTAGAAGGCCATACCGTATGGCTCCTAATGAGCTAGCTGAATTGAAAATCCAATTACAAGAATTGCTAGATAAGGGTTTCATTCGTCCAAGCACTTCACCCTGGGGTTGTCCTGCATTATTTGTTAAGAAGAAGGATCAAAGCCTCAGGTTATGTGTGGACTATAGGCCCTTAAATGCTGTCACTGTCAAAAACAAATATCCACTTCCCCGTATTGATATCCTATTTGACCAGCTAGCCGGTGCCAAGGTTTTCTCAAAAATTGATCTTCGCTCTGGCTATCATCAAATAAAGATTAGGCCAGAGGATATTCCAAAGGCAGCTTTTTCCACTCGATACGGTTTGTATGAGTACTTGGTCATGTCCTTCGGATTGACCAATGCTCCAGCTCATTTCATGTATCTCATGAATTCTGTATTTATGCCGGAATTGGACAAGTTTGTTGTCGTATTCATCGACGACATCTTGATATATTCTAGAAATGAGCAAGAACATGATGAGCATCTCCGAATTGTTCTTCAACGACTTCGAGATCATCAGTTGTATGCAAAGTTCAGCAAGTGTGAATTCTGGATCAATAAAGTTTCATTCTTGGGACACATAATCTCACCCGAGGGCATATCTGTTGACCCTAAAAAGATTAGCTGGTTATTATCGGCGTTTTGTCCCCGAGTTCTCAAATATTGTGAAGCCCATGACAGAATTGCTCAAGAAGGATGTAAAGTTTGAATGGAATGATAAATGTGAGCAAGCTTTTCACACTCTCAGGAAGCTCTTGACGACGGCTCCTGTATTAGCTCAGCCGGACATTACCTGGCCCTTCGACGTATATTGCGATGCGTCGGGTACTCGGCTTGGCTGTGACTTGATGCAGGACTGACGTGTAATTGCTTATGCTTCTCGTTCACTTAAGCGCCACGAGGAAAATTATGCTACTCATGATCTGGAGTTAGCAGCCGTGGTGCATGCATTGAAGATCTGGCGCCACTATCTTCTGGGAAATTCAGTTCATATATATACAGATCATAAAAGTCTTAAGTATATATTTACCCAGCAGGAATTGAATATGCGCCAAAGACGTTGGTTAGAGTTGATCAAGGATTATGATCTAGAGATTCACTATCATCCTGGCAAAGCCAATGTGGTAGCGGATGCTTTAAGCCACAAGGCTCATTGTAGTTGTTTATCTGCCACTACTTTCAGTGAAACTCTTTGTTTTGAAATGGAAAAGCTAAATTTGGGGATCATCTTGCAAGGCACCCTTGATAATCTTATCCTTTTACCCACTCTTCGTGATCAAATTATTCTAGCTCAGAAAAATGATGTGGGTATGGAGAAAATTCAGCAAAGGCTTGCTGAAAATGATGAACGAGTGCGTTGTTTCCATCTTGATGATGCCGGTGTTCTGTGGTTTAAGACCCGATTGGTGATACCTAAAGACCTAGAGCTCCGAAAGCAGATTCTTGATGAATCTCATCTCTCTCGCTATTCTATCCACCCTGGAAGTAGCAAAATGTACCAAGATCTCAAGCATCGGTTCTGGTGGACTAGGATGAAACGAGAAATTGCTAAATATGTGTCCGAGTGTGACATTTGTCAACGAGTAAAGGCTAGCCACCTCAAATCTGCTGGCCCACTTCATCCATTGAGCATTCCATCTTGGAAATGGGAGGACATCAGTATGGATTTCATTGTGGGACTGCCTAAAACCCAAAAAGGTTATGATTCCATTTGGGTTATCATAGATCGTCTCACAAAGTCTGCACATTTTCTTCCAGTAAAGACTATATACCGAGCAAGCCATTATGCTGAACTATACATTGCTCGTATTGTAAGTCTTCATGGAATTCCCAAGACAATCATATCTGACCGGGGGTCTCAGTTTATAGCTCGTTTCTGGGAACAATTACATACCTCACTTGGTACCAAGCTCATTCGTAGCTCGGCTTATCATCCTCAGACCGATGGACAAACCGAGCGGGTAAATCAAATTGTTGAGGATATGCTTAGGGCATGTGCTCTCACTTATAGCACAAAGTGGGATGAATGTTTTTCACTGGCGGAATTTTCATATAACAATAGCTATCAAGAGAGCCTAAAAATGGCCCCTTTCGAAGCCTTGTATGGACGCAGGTGTAGAACACCTTTAAATTGGTCTGAAGCTGGTGAAAGAAATTATTTTGGGCCAAATATTTTTCAAGAAGCCGAAGAGCAAGTCCAATTCATACACAAGAATCTAAAGGTTGCACAGTCTCGTCAAAAGGATTACACCGACAAAAGGCGTCGACCCCTTGAGTTTCAAGTTGGTGATCATGTCTACCTTCGAGTGTCTCCCATGAAGGGTATTCGACGTTTTGGCGTCAAAGGAAAATTGGCACCTCGATATATTGGACCATTCTCTATCACTGAACGGTGTGGACTAGTTGCTTATAGATTGAAACTTCCTCCACATTTGTCAGCCGTTCATGATATCTTTCATGTCTCTCAACTAAAGAAATGCCTTCGAATTCCCACCGAGTTGGTAGGGATGGAAGATATTCAAATAGAGTCCGATCTCACTTATAAGGAATGGCCTATAAAAATTGTTGATCGGAAGGAACGTGTTACTCGGTATAGCACTAGTTTCTTCTACAAGATTCAATGGAGTCATCACTCTGAAAAGGGAAGCCACTTGGGAAAGTGAAGCTTTTCTCAAAACAAATTATCCTGACTTTCCTCTCACTTACCCAGGTATAACCCCATACCCACCTCACTCTATTTTCGTTCCATCATTGGAATCTTGGGACGAGATTCTTTTTAGGGGGAAGGACTGTAACAATTCCAAATTTCAAAAAGAAAAAGGAAAAAAAAATGGAGCGCCACCATATCAAAGGTCCCGCCACCGTACTTCGTCCGTGCTCCGGCGATCCATACACCCCGTAAAACTTGTTGGTTTTTACTACTCGCAAGCAAAATCGATGCCCACGTCGTCCGAGAGCTCGTTTTAATATCATTTATGATGTCTAGAATGGCGGGGCACTTTTGGCGGGGTGATCTGCTAGTGCGGCGGACGAAAGGTGCATTCTTGATTTGTGGCCGATTCTTGGCGCAGTTATTTTCTATTCTCAAATCTCGTGTGTGCGGCTAAACTCATGGACGGAGGGAATGGCTTGCAAGGCGGCGTGGATAGATGCACAGCGGCAAGGCGGACATTAGCGGCGGCGAGGCGTGCCGCAGCTCGGAGCCCGGCTAGGAGAGCAGCGGCATGGCGGACGTCATGAGGAGCAATCCTTGCTGTCTCTGGAGTGCTCCGATCCATGTGCTTGATCCATGGCCAATCCGTGCATGCGGTTGCCTAATTACGGTGCTGCATGCCTGGTATCGCTGCCATGCATGCTCATCTGCCGAGGAGCAAAAGATAATCAAGGGCACATTTTCGTTAATGGAGGATCATGACCTCATAAGGTGGTTGATGCATGCATGTATCAATAGATAAGCATGCATGCTGTCAGGAGGTAATGGTAAATTGATACCGGAATAAAGGGCCCTATAACTTCATTCTAAGTTATACTTTTAAAAAGTTTACCAAATCTATGAATGCTGCACACAGGCACGACTATTTTATTGTAGTATAAATCATTCCATTGATATATATAGGGGGTGTTTAAATCACCAAAAATTTTCACACTGACAACCACCAAAAATCATTCCATTGATATATTGTAGTATTTTATTGTAGTAAGCTTCTCAGTGTCAAAACTTTTCATCAGTTTTCACCAATTCACCGGATTTAAACACCCCATAAGGAAGAAAATACACCCACTAGAGAGTAAATTTTGTGTTCTGAATTAAGTAAATTTTATCATAATAGGAGTAGATATATTTAGATGTTAAGAATGTAAAAGACTTTGGCCGCACCATGCATAACACAGGGACAGCTGCACGTTATAAAATTCATTTTTTGTTATACAATGCCGCGCCTCTTATCTCTAGAAAATTATTTCCCATGCATGTGCCAAATACATTTTACTACTTATTGAACTTGAACATGTTATAATAAACACGCATGATGATCAGCAATGGAAATACAATTTTCCTTCAGGCAATGTTAGCCTAAACATTAAACGCTAACAGTCGGTCACCTACCGTTTAGCTCTTTATTCGGGCTAAACGACCAATTAAACGGGTTAAACAGTCATTAAATGGGCTAAACGGGTGATGAAACGGACACGGTTAGCCATTGTGTAGCATTTACACGGCGTGTAAATGGGCTAAACGGCCGTTTAGGTGAACACTGCCTTCAGGAAGCTAATAATTTGTGCACGCTATGGAGAGGGAATTGAAGCAGATTTAATTTGCATTAAAAAGCAGATTTATTTAATTTGCGTCATAGTTAAATGCTTGCATGCATGCCGCCGGCAATGGTGAGCTATATTTGGGAGAGATATTCATAAGTGTTTAGGAGGGAGCACAGACATGCGAGCGTGCAAATATTTTGGAGAGATATACGCATGCATGGATGTGGTGACAAGTTGATAACAAAAGAGCTAGCCTTGATATGTTCACCGGCACAATAAAAAAATACCTTTTACATGAGTGGATGCGTATCTTAACATATGATTGTAGTAATATTATGCTACGGCCTAGTGTACTAGTAGCAGTAATACGGATTCATGATCTGTGAGCAGTATATTTTCTATTTATGATTGTAGTAATATTATGCTACGGCCTAGTGTACTAGTAGCAGTAATACGGATTCATGATCTGTGAGCAGTATATTTTCTATTTGTGAGCAGTATTTTTCACAATTTCGAGTAGTACTTTCTCACAATTGCTCCTATATATCTCAAACAGTAAAGCTAAGTCAATAGAGAAATAAATTCCTCTAATCAGCTTTTAATTTTTGTCTAGTTGTCTAGGAGAAGTTATTTCATTATTGACTTTGTTTTACTGTTTGAGAATTATAGGAATAATTGTGAGAAAATACTACTCAGAGATGAAAAATATACTACTGCTGGTACTAGTAGTACACTAGGGTTGCATCACAGTAAATTTCTAGCGTTGTAACATGAAGTAAATAACTGACATTTAGAACCGTAAAAAACTTAATATTGAAGGAGTAGTAAAACAAAGTAGTAGCTATTTGAGTTTATTTTTTACATAATGCACACAAAATCTGGTCAAAATAAAGAAATCACAGAATCAAGACCTAATTGCTTGAATTTCAATACCATGTGCAGAAACTCTAAATCCATATTCAAAGATTTTGACAAAATCAGAAACTCCATGAGACACAATTTTTTAAATTCCTCTATGAGGACCAAATCTTGTTTCATCTTAGTTGACCTCAACCCATCCTTCGCTCTGGTTGGATCTTGTTCTTCATCGCTCGTTACCTGGAATTAAAAGGTTTTGGTAGTAAATTAGTAATTGTGGAGAAGTAGATAGTATTTGGTCAATAGGTTTTGTTTTTCGCCTTCAGAAGGCTATCTCCTCTCTGCCCTGCAGATCCTCTGCACATAAGAAACAGAAGAAAAAGCTTAGGTTTCATGATCTGTGAGCAGTATATTTTCCATTTGTGAGGAGTATTTTTCACAATTTCGAGTAGTACTTTCTCACAATTGCTTCTATATATCTCAAACAGTAAAGCTAAGTCAATAAAGAAATAAAATCCTCCAATTAGCTTTATTTTTTTTAGCTAACTAGGGGAAGTTATTTCTTTATTGACCTAGCCTTACTGTTAGAGATATATAGGAGTAATTGTGTGAAAATATTACTCAGAGATGAAAATATACTACTGTTGCTACTAGTACACCAGGGCGTTAGCACAGTCAATTTCTGGCATCGTAACAAGAAGTAAATAACTGACATTTAGAACCAAAAAAACATAATATTGAAGGAGTAGTAAATCAAAGTAGTAGCTATTTGAGTTTAGTTTTTTACATAATGCACACAAAATCTGGTCAAAATAAAGAAATCACATAGTCAAGACCTAATTGCTTGAATTTCAATACAATGTGCAAAAACTCTAAAGCCATATTCAAAAATTTTGACAAAATCAGAAACTCCATGAGACACAATTTTTTAAATTCCTCTATGAGGATTGTTTCATCTTAGTTGACCTCAACCCATCCTTCGCTCTGGTTGGATCTTGTTCTTCAGCGCCCGTTACCTGGTATTAAAAGGTTGTGGTAGTAAATTAGTAATTGTGGCGAAGTAGATATTATTTGGTCAATAGGTTTTGTTTTTTTGCCTTCAGAAGTCTATCGCCTCTCTGCCCAGCAGATCCTCTGCATATAAGAAACAGAGGAAAAATCTTGGGACAGATTAATTTACCTTTTGTCTATCGACTAGCTTAAACACCTGCACTGTCCCGTCACGCCACCATGCATGGCCGTATGGCCTCTCTGTGGTAGTAAACTAAGAAGTATGGAGTAATAAAACAAGTCAATTTGTATATGGTGAGCCCTCAACCCTCCAAACCGTGAAAATTCATTAGTTTTATTACAAAGTATTAAAATTGAACCAGAAGCTAATGAAGGGCTCGTTTTCATCATCAATTCCAACTAAGATGGCCAGAGGATAGCAATAGACCACTCTTTCATTGTATCAAATTGTAGTAGTTACGATCAAAAACCATAGCTATTTTGTATCTTTTCTACTGGCCAGATGAACACTACAAATATAGTCCTAGTATGCAGTAAAAGACAACAGAGGGCATATGCATCATTTGAGCAGTTGTTGTTAAGGACAAACATGTCTCACATCTCACTTGATACTGTTGTTGACGGGAGCACCACCACAGGGCATATGCATCATTTGAGCAATTGGATGGACACTGCGATGCACAATTTGGTTAGGTCAGATTACAACAATTTCGAATCCACACTAAACAAGCATTCCTGATGCGCACATGGTAGTAAAATTGGAGATTAGAAAATCAACAAATCTGCATGTAGTGGTTAACTGATACGGAGGAGTTGTACCTTGACAGACACAAATCGATGCACCAGAATGTTAGTCTCTATGTGGCCGTAGTAGTACTCTTGAATCTGACTCTGAGAGTGCCATCAGTGGTACTGAAGATGGGGAATAATTTGCCAACCATGTGGTCCTCGTTGACCAGATCGCGCACCCAGTTAAATCAACAAATGCAAAATCAAACTTCCCTGCCGACAATAACCAATGTAAAATTAGTGAGATGAGTTCGAGCAGCACAACAATTAAAGAAAAATAAACATGTCCACCACACGATTGTATGCCCGATTTCAAATGGATGAAATTCACCACCAGATGATGTGCGGTATGATGATGGCACCCTACCCACAAGCGAGACTATAGAAGATTGAAACGGATCAGGGATCTCAGAACTAAGCGGCGCCGAGGGGAGATGGAGGGCAGCGGCTAATAACCTGGACATGCATCGGGCCAGAGGGCAGGAGGAGCCCGTCACCATGAACTGCCACTACTAATCCCAACTAGATCCACGGAATTAAAACAAACTTACCGAGAGGGACGCATGGATGCGCTGCGGCCCACCAAATCGGAGCATGGCTACCGCCCTCCTGCGCATCCCACCAAATCGGAGCATGGCCGTCGCCCTCCTTGCGATTTGAGACTGTTACCTGGACGTCGCCATGGCGTTGATGCTAGGTAGAGCAGTGCACCGTATCCGGGAAACGTCGTGCCGCCGTGCCTGCGAAAAGGTGCCGGCAGCGATGCTTGAAACGCTCGTGACCGTATCGCCATTGCCGGGGTCCAGAAACCAGGGAGTAGGAATTTAGGGGTGTTTTAATCCTGCATTTGACGTGAATTTTTACGGTCATCTACGGTAATTACGGTCGCGTGATTCTTTTCTGTGTGTCGCCGGAATTGAGCGGCGCTCCGCCGTCGCGTTGAATATTCAACGCGGTGGGTGCTGAATATACATTCTGTATATATATATATATATATATATAGAGACCTGACGTACGTGACCCATGCATGCCCATCTTTTTGTGTATGTTCGCGCGCGCATGCAGACTGATAATGGAGGACGGGTTAACTGTTTCAATCTAGACTGTGGAGGGTTCCATCTCAAGGATAAAAGCCCATACGCGCTTGAAGCTGCATGGTCCGATTTCAACTCGCAGGTTGGCGGTGACAGACACAGCATAATAGTCAGTATACACAGGGTAAGTTGCATATATCTCTCTCCAAGCTAAGCAGCAACACTGAAACACGCATCAGCCGACCGTTAGACTCTTGCAAATAAAATTTTTCCAGCTATATATATATATATATATATATATATATATCTGATATTCTTATCAAGCTAGGTGTAACAATTGAAAAACCTATATATATGCATGCAAATATAATGCAGCAATCAGCCGGGGAGAATTGGTGGGTGTCGGTGATGGACCAGGCCATTGGATACTACCCGGAGATGGTGTTCAACACGACGTTCCCGGAGGCCGTGTACGTGGAGATGGGCGGGCGGGTGCTGCTCCAGGCCCGGCGGCAAGCACACCACCACGCCCATGGGGAGCAGCATGCCGGCGTGCGCCGGCTCGCGCATCGCGGCCACGATCATGGAGTACCTCGGCGTCGCCTCCGACGGGACTCTCTTCAAGGACCAGGCCGACAGGACCGTCACGACGACGCCAAGCTGCTACAGCGCTAAACCCTTGGGGTTTTCCGACAGAAAGGCCGGCTACTTTGTTTCCTATGGGGGGCCAGGAGGAACCTACTGCGATCAGTCTGATGACTAGCTACATATATATGCAGTAGGTATAGATGATGAACGCATATATTGGTGCTGTGTGATCATCTGTTGCTGTCAGAAACAAGCTAGTTTTGAATAAGACATGCATGCACATTATTATTACAGTACGTACGTGTTCGATCGATCCCTTGTCAAACATGCATAGATGGCAAAGACGACATAACTACACTCTTTCCCATCATGCATGATCAGTGTGTGTGTATTGGAAGCCAACCAAAACTAAACCTATGGATCGGACGGAAATAATCCTCGGCCCACAAATGCCGACTACAAATCATTAATCCTACAAATCATTCATGACGTGGGACAGGATGGGCTGACATGTGGGACCAAAGTTTTTGACATCATGGTATTCCGTATTGAGGGACAAGTTATATTTGGTTTTCAAGTTGCAGGATGAAAAATAAAGATAAGAGATGAGGGATGAGGAGTCGAATTTACTGTACTCTTTGGAAAACAAGAAGCTTTGTGATGAGGCTCTCGATCTGAGTTTGCTCAAGAGGCTGGCACCAGAAATACGTACGTAATTGGTAATGCATGTATGCAGGTGTCCGTGCCATGCATATACGTACGGAGTATATATGTTTCGTGGCGGTCACGAGGTGACATGCTACGCGCCCATTTTATGACATGCTTTGAGATGGAACACGGACGCACGTGTTAATACTTAATCACGTGTTGCATCATCGGCAAAATAAAAATGAATTAATAGATCTCTATTTATATATATATAATATTTGTTTTATTCGGGAATCGCTACACATGTAACGACAACACATGCATGGGGTCAACGAGGGTTAAATTGATCCCCTCGGTCAGCTAAGGCCATCCACACGCACAGCTAGCCCAACAACGGTCGGGAACTCTCGGGATCGTTTGTGGGTGCACTGCCTCAAAGGGCGCGGGTGGCATATAGGGTACGTTTGGTTGCAGACCTTTTCCTACCCTGCCAAAAACATCGGCTGGCCAAAATTTGGCGGACGGATCGGCCGCCCAGGATTTGGTCGGGCCTGGCCGCAAAAATGAACTGAGCAGCGGCATCAGCAGCCAGGGCCAGCCAAATCGTGGCTCTAATCCAAATACCACGCCGAGCTACAGTCAACTGCCAAATTTTGGCCTGGCCGCTGCAGGCCTCGATCCAGATGCGCCTATACTGCACAAGGCATGCATTGACCGTGGCGGCATTTTGTACACGGTCGTCTCGGCCACGACCCCACCGTCGCTGTCTGCCACATCAGCGAGCCTAAAGACGGCGTCGCGCGTTCGAGATTTCAAGGCTGAGGCTGCCGCCATGGCCACGCTAGCTCGCCACGTCAACATCGCCCGCCTCCGCGTTGGCAGTGGCACGCACAACATCATCAAAGGCCATAGGAAGAACACAGAGAAGAAAAAAAATGACATGTGGCCTATGAGAGACTGGCCCCACTATAATGGTAGCAAAGTTGGATTTTCATGTCCTTTTTCTCTCCACAAAAGCAAGAAATGAATAGTACTTTAATTATCTTTGGTGTCTAACTGTCCATTGCAAATAATTTAGTAAACCACAAAGAATATTGTCCACGAGCAAAACCATGTTATGTCATTTTAGCGGTGTCTTTCTAGCAAAGGCCAAGATTATTGAAGGGGGTGTTTAAGGCCAACTTTTTAACACCGTAATAGACAGAACATTCATGCTCTATATGTGAACTAGTTTGATAATTCTTAGCAGTGGGACAAATTATACTCTATTCTAGAAGACCACAGTAGAAAACAACATAATGTAGTAACTCTATTCCAAAAGACCACAGTAGATCAACTTTAGCATTCTTCTAGACCATAGATCCCTTAACCTCTTGATTATTCAATCTAAATGAATCCCACAAATGCTGCTTCCCTCAAATCCTTCATTTTATTTAAAACAATTATAGCCAAAATTTCTTTCTATTTATCATGATATTCTCAAGAATTAGACCGTGATCCTAAATTATGGTTAGTTTTGGAAGTCACTATGGTGGGATAGGTAGTCAGCATGATCCTCAACACCAAACTTAGCTTAACCGACGATCTTCCTCTTCGGTTTTGGATTGTCCCATTATCATGCTATGGAGTAGTAAGCACTAATCACATCGAATGTGTGCACCTCCCATATACCACCTACCAAGAGGTCATAGCATTCCTATCTCCTGACAGTGTTGCTTTGCCACATTGCCTTCTATGGTGATGTTCGCCCCCTCCCCCGATTGGATATCTCAGAATCGGTGCAAGACATATGACTGAAAGATAAATACAATCTAGTTCTAAGTGTTATTTGGTGTTGGTAGGCACTTAGATTAGAATATGTCTTTATTTTCTCCATGATTTTTGTACTACGGAAGAGGGTGATGGAGAGTAGTATCTTACCTAATGCCTAGAGTTAGATGTGCTGTCCATTTGTGAAATCTAGCACTAGGTAGCTCAAACTAAACCTAAGAATCCCAAGAATGAATGCCTAAACTTGATATATTGATTTGAAGTTTAAGGTGTTGGAATGGTGCTTTATTGAAGATTGGTTATGAGTAATGCATGCACAAGAAGCTCCGGTGCTGGTTATGTGCACAAGAAGCTCCGGTGCGCACTGCATACTTTCTCTGGAGCTATAATATGAGGATGTCGTGGTTTATGATGGTTCTTGTGTAGGACACATGGACTAGGACTCTTAATACCATAGCCTACTACCATCTTCAGTTGAAACCCATGAACTCTCGAGGAGGAACACCTATGAAACTAAGTCGTCGATTACGCAAACAAAATCCACCATGAAGAGGATGCACGATTTCCTTCTGCTATGAAGGAATTTTCTAGTGAGGTGAACCACATGGAAGTTGTCCTAGATGTCGTGACCACAAATGAAACCGCTTTGATTTGGTTTTACCAAGTTTGCCGGCCGTATCGCATGGCCCTTTGAGAACAAGGAAGACCACTGCCTAAACCTCTCTACACTAGAGAATAACGCTACACCTCCGATGTGCTCATCCGACATTTCGACTTGTGTTGGACTCACATCAGGCAACAAGTTCGCAAAAGGCTCCATTGCTCTCGAGGGGTAGGCATGCATTGACCGTGGTGACACTTTGTATAGGGTCGTCTCAGCCACGTCCCTGTCTGCCAGCGGGGTGTCTAGGCCAAGATTACTGAAGGGTGTTCAAGGCACAATTTTCCCCTAATGTTTTAACACCATATTAGACAGAACATTCATGGTCCATATGTGAACTGGCTTTGATAATTGTCAGCCGAGGGACAAATTATACTCTCTCCCAATATCTAATGAGGACGCTACCCAAATTTTTGGTCGGCGTGCAATTTTTTTTGTTTTCAGCTGTCTTAAGTGTCATATTTAGACAACTAGAGTAGTATCTGGTTTTCATGTTGCAGAGTTGAAAATTAAGCTGAGTAAGATGCATGTGAGGGATGAGTAGATTTTATCCTTTGGAAAACAACAAGCTAAAAGTAAGGCTCTGTGGAGCGGTTGGTGCGTTAAGTAATGTGCCAATTTTCCATGCCATGTTTCGTGCGTGACCATCACGACATGACGTTTTTATACACACTTCGTGGCATGCTTGTGAGGCCGAATGCACGTGTTTACGACCTGTTGTCTGTGTGATCGCTCTTGGCGGCAAAACGAATTAGTATTTTAATATAATAAATTCAACAGCTTAGAAAAATAACATAATCAACATTATAAAATATATACTAATACTTTATAGAAAGTAGTATAATGAATATTTTTTATACGCTGCATACGGGTATAACAGATTGAACACTTTTCAAAATAAAGATAAACACTTTTGCGATACTAATTTTTTCTTTTTCCCCAAAGTCAGCAGATGTAAGGCCACCATGGCAAGCAATAGCAGAGCGTGGTGGAGATAGACGACATCAACAGGCCACACTGATTGACGTGGTGGGATGAGCAATCGCAACGAGCACGGGAAACCACGACGGGACATTGTCCACGGGGCGCCGCAACAAGCACGGGCGGTGCATGAAGAAGGTAGCGCCAATGGACAACAACAAGGGTGTCGTATGCGGCGAGCGCGACCGTCCAAATCCGATAAAATATTTAGTCTTTTATTTTTTAAATTATTACCTATAATATGCCGATTTTCACCTTAAAACTTTTTATCTGGTAAAGAATACTTTTAGAATATTATTTAAATCAATTAGATATATACTTTTTTCAAGATGATATAACAACAATATAAAGATTTTTTCTTTAAATGAAGGTTCTAGATAAATATCTTTTCAAAAAATATCATCATCGCTGCTTAAAAGCAAAATTGACCTTTTTTAAATATGTATTATAAAAGTACTAGTTAATTTTGTATTTAGCTATCCCAACTAAATTGTGATCCATTAGATTTTCGACGAAGACAACTAACCAGCGACTTACTTATCAACAAAGTTTAGGAGTTACCATGATATCTCCCAAAATATGAGATGAACAGTGTAACATATATTTTAGTCAAAAATTTAAAATTTATTGTAAAAAAGATTATATTCTTCTGTATATTTAGTATGGTTAGTATCAACAAGTTGTTAAACTTAATTAAAAATCATGTAATAGAATAACATATCTTTAGGAATAAAATTAAGAATGTATGTACACCCATTTGTATAATCCTGCGTCCGCCACTGCACCCGGCATCTCAAATTATATTAAAACCGCCGATGCTTATTAGATCACAAGATGGAAATGGCGATGCACTTGCTTCTTGTATATGACATGTTGTCCAGACAAATTTTCGAGAGAAAGAAGAAGGGAAAAAACTTTTTATGGGCTGAGAACAGCAACGAAAAGCAAAATGATGACGACGAATAAATGGAACTCTAGCGACTTGGTTGGTACATGGAGGGGTGTTTAGTTCAGCTCGTTTTGCAAAATTTTGCATAACGCACGTTTTTTAATGCATTTTTTCTCTCTCTGTGGCACGCGACCCAATTCATAAAAATACTATGCATAACAACATTTAAACACCTCCGGAGTAAAGGTGCGTCCAGTTGGTAACAAGATTTGTGAACGAGACCCGTGCTGCCGCGCGCGTTCTTGATTTGTTGCAGAGTCCAACTCCATACTCCAAGAGTCCAAGTCCTCCTCCTCCGGTCCTCCCCTTCCCCCTGCTGCTTTTGCTGCTGCAACTTCAAATATGGCAGCTCATGATCTCGCTAGTCTCCTTTGCAGTAGTGGCAGTGAAAAGCAGGCACGATATTTTCGATCTGCTTCGCAGTGGCAATGTGCATTGACCGATGGCGGGTGGCAAGTCTTGGTCCATGACAGTAGAAACTGGCCGTGTTTAGATACCCCTGAAAAGTTTTGCAAAAGAGAATCTTTTTTGCATGGAGTACTAAATGAAGTCTATTTGCAAAACCCAGCCACGGATGAGCGTAACTTTCTGAGACGAATCTAATGAGCCTAATTAATCCATGATTTGCTACAGTGATGCTACAGTAACCATCTTCTAATCATCCTCTAATCATGCGGTCAAAGGCCTCATTAGATTCTTCTCGGAAATTTACTAGAGGTTGTGGAGGTAGTTTTGTAAACTGACATTATTTAATACCCCTAATTAGTGGTCAAAGATGCATTTAATACCCTGAAAAATTTTTCAGGGGCCATCTAAACATGTACAGGTTGCCAAGTTCTCCCAGCCTCGCACCTAGCTCCTCCCAGCTAGCTAGTGTAGTACTCCTACTCAGCACATGCCCTTGGTTGGTGAAGGGACAAGACATCGTTGCCCTCCCATCAAGAGCGCGTGCCTTTCATGTGCTCAAAAAATTAAAATCTCCAAATTCAAAATTTTGATTTTTAACCAGGCACATGATCATGCATGCAGTGCAGACAGGACATTGTGGAAGTTTAATTTTTTTCTTCTTCTGAGATGAGAATAAGTATACTGTTATACTATTAAGCAACGAACCCCTAGATTTGTTTTGCAGCTAGTACAAGCCAACAACAAGCTCGCACCCTGCTGTGCACTGCACTGGCGGATGCAGCAACTGATCCTGTAGTGGACCACCTCCCCAGTCGCCACCATGAACTGACACCGGGCAGCAGCCAGCAGAAACTGCAGCACCGTTTTGGAGTTTTGACTTTTGAGCAGTGAGTGGGACCAGGCCCCAGCAGCGAGCGATCCCACTCCCAGCGCCTGAGTACGTGACAGGCCGGCCGTTGCTGCATGCTCTCGTCGGCCATGCGAGGCCAGCCGGCGCGCGGCTCGACGAGTTTGGCGCTTGTGTTGTGTGCTACAGGGGCAGCCGGGCAGGCTGCAGGCAGCTGTTACTAGCACGCAGGTTATCAAAGTCTGCAGATCTGCACGTACGTCGCATTCATATACGCCGCGCCCGCGCCGCCGGCCATGCTGCCGGACGGTGAAACAACCACCAAAAGCAAAATGATGGTCGAGAATGAACGGAACTCTGGCGAGTGGTACAGGAGGGAGGAGACGACCATCTCCAAAATCCTCTCGATTTTTTACTATCTATTTGACTCTCTATATTTGAGTAGCTAAAGAAATTCATCTCTATATTGTGCTGCTCACTCACTCCAATAGACCTTTCAGCCCAATGACTATCTTCAATTCTCACTCTACACACAACAGCGTGCGAACGGGGGGAGGCAGGAGTGGGACGGGGAGAGGGATGGAAAGAAGGAAAAGCAAGGGGATGACGTGTGGGACCTGTAGGACCCCGTGCCACTGTTCTGTGTTCTCGGCCGATCGCACGCTACGTGGCCCATTCCTGCCAACAATGCCACGTAGGAAAAAGGCCGGCGTCCCCTAAAAAAAAAGGAAAAAGGCCGGCGCGGGTTGACGAGGTGGCGCGGTAATTGGGCCCTGCTGGTGGCGTATCGCCCGCGGGCTTTGCTGCCGGACGCCTCGAGTTCGGGCCCTCAGGGGAAGGGAGACCAGTATATGGGTTGACAGGAAAAATATAATCGTCCCACCACGTTGTTAATAACCATGCTGTAATCTTAGATGGATCATAAAACTGGACAAAGCTAGGTGTTTATTTTTCTTGACGGATCATTATTGAGCAGTGGGCTCATACTGATGTTGCCCCTGTATGTCTAACCACAACGATATGATGCGGTGCGGTGCAGTGCAGGGGCAGGGGCATGGCACGGCTACTGGTACATACCAGGGCGGCGACCGCACTGGAACTGCCATGATCCCAGCGGAGCGGCCTCCTCCTACCCTAGCTGTCTTCTCCTCTCTTTCTCTGCTGCATGCAAACACTATTTGTCGCTTTCATATATGCAGGCAGGTCATGATTCCGACTGATACGATCGCCGTTGCTGTACTTGTTGCAGCTAGCGGCATGGGCATTGAACTGAGGCAGGTTGCAGACTATCAGCCTGTTCTGGTGGCTGGTGGCTGGTGCTGATTTGTTGTGAGACCGGCCTGTTCGGTTGGCTGGCGGGTGGTGACTGGTGCTGATTTGTTGTGAGAGAAAAGTACTGCTGGCTGGCTGGTGGCTGGTGCTGATTTGTTGTGAGACTGAAGCACTGCTGGCTGATGGCTGATAAGATAAGCGAACAGGCTCGGCAGGCTAGCTATAGACTATAGAAGTAGGCTGTTGGTAGAGCCTGGAGGCTGAGGACGAAGAGGGGGATGTGGAGGTCGCCATGGATGCAAGACTCAAGGCTCAAGCACTGATGGTTATGAAGAGGACAATGCCCTAGAGACCAGTGAAGAGTCTGCTGAAAAGGTTTGTTCTGGTAGCAGCTCTAATTATCTGGTGCAAAATATATGGTCCGCTGTGCAATGTGCATTTCTACTACTGTTCTTTTTTCCCAAGTCTTTGATGCCAATACACGACTTGTGTCCTCTTAAATGGCATTAGTGGATTCAGCTTTGAACTGATGATGGAAGAATATGACAATCAATGGCTACTGGGTCATATTTGAGTAATCACTAATGAGGATGCAACATTTGTTTCAAAAGTTACCAAATGCTCAGAGTTGGATGGGGATCAATGACATTTGACTCCTTGATGAGCAGCCGATCGATCGAGATTGCCCTCCATCCAACTAGGAAAGGTTGCAACGCGACGATATGGTCTGCCGCATTTGTCAGCACATGGACGACGCAGGAAACCAACCGCTACTCTCGGCCGGGGACGACGGCAAATCGCCAAATCGGGAGCGGAGCTTTGCTGGACCGATATTCTTGTGGACTCGATATCACCACTGTGGTGTGTGACTACTGACTGCTGCATTAACTTTTCAAACTTTTTACTATTC
>CM014277.1:54982809-54995517 GCA_004135705.1 Alloteropsis semialata
CCAATTCAACGGCTCTGATCGCATTGACATGGTATATAATCTACCCAGACCAAACCCTAGCTCTCCCTCGCGCACACCCTCATGCCGCGCCTCCCTCTGCCCTCCGCCTCCACCGCCCCCCTCAACTCCCCCACCGCATGCCGCCCTCCTCGCCTCCCCCGAGCCGTCCCGGCGGCGCGGAGCCCCGGCCGAGGCGGCACGCGTGCGTCCTTTCTCCCGCACGCCCGGGCGCCCGGCCTCCGACTCCACCCTCCGGCCGCGCCCCCCGCATGGCCGCATCCACCTCCGGCCGCTCCCTCCCGCCTCCGCCTCCCCCCTCAACACTCAGCGCGCTGCCGGTGCCGTCCTCGACGGCGTCGCCGCCGACGCCGTCCTCCTCGACCTTCCTCGCCTCCCCTCCCCCCTCAACACCTCCACCGCCCCCGAGCCACTACGGCTGGCGGCGCTCAGATCCGCCGGCCAGACGCCTCTCCTGGTCGCCCCTTTCGTCTTCGTGGCTGGCCCCGCCCCCTTCCTCTTCATGGCCAGTCCCGACCTCGGCGTGGAGGCCTCAGGGACTCGGTCCGGGGACCCCGCGGCGCGCACGGCCGGCACGCTCAGATCTGGCGCGTCGCAGGCCAGGGTGCCGCCGGCGGCGCCCGGATCCGGCATGGCGTGAAGAGAGAGCGCGTGGAGGAGGCGGACGCCAGTGACCCAAGCTCGCAAGTGCCAAGCACCGCTCGCTGCTAGTGCCAGCGCCTCCTCCTCCCAGGCGACGACGACTGCAGAAGCCTCCTCTGCCCCACGCAATGCAAGCCTCGAGCCATCCTCTGCCCCCATACGACACCAGCGCCAAAGCTCCTCCACCTGCCAGCCCTGATCTGCCCCATGGTGAGAATTTTTCTCTCCTTTTTTCCCTGTTTTCCAATATAGCATGGATGAAAAAAAATTTGGATTATGAGCTTCTGAATGTGAATGCGATTAGGATTAGCTGCAGAAATAATTTGGCTTGAATGCGAATGCAATTTTGCCATCAATTTTTTGCGATGCTCCCAATCTTTTCTGCAATAAGACACATGATAACTAACATTGTATGAGAATATACAGCTATTCAATCGTAATATAGTCAAATGCTTCTCATCACTATTAAGATTTGTGTTTTTCTGAGTCTATCACTATTATAATATATGATTGGATGCTTCCTATTGTATCATGGCATCAGTAAAAGTTGATACACTTTTCTTGTTTAGGACTAGTGTATGCTTGTTACTATATCTAATGTGTAATGTCTCGAATGCTCTTCATGTTGCCATTGCCTGTTGTGTGGTGTTCAGAAAAATATTATGATGCCCAGCTGATGTGAAAAGGTCAGGTTCTAGAGCTGATAGGGAGTTATTTTAGGACCAGCTGCAACATTGTCAAATTTTTGACTTGTACATCTTAGCATTTTACAAGCACTGAATTCTGATGCAGTTTCATTAATCTCAAAATACAGAATTTTAGCTGAAGGCATTCATAGGCCACTACAATCAGCCTAGCAGCCTGGCCTTGCTAGCCTGAAAATCCTTACACGTAAATCTGATGCATATCTGCCCCTTCTGTGGCCATAACTAGATCACTTGACTATTCATTTGTTGCACTACATTGCAATTCAGACTTCGCTGTATACCTATTGATTTCATACAATTACTAGTCTGCCATATGTGTTTGAACTTGGCTTCCTTTATTACTTGTTCAAATTCGCAGAGGCAAAAACAGAAATGAGTGATGAATGTGACTAGCCTAAGTTTTTTTTATGTTAAAGCATACAATTCATTTGAAGCAGGAGCATTGCAATATTCTAGTGGCTTCTTCTGTTCATGCCAGAAAATATGGATTTCAGTTTAATACGCCAGACATATTTTAGCAGATTTCACTAGTGCATTTTATTCCTATATAGCACAATGCCAGAAAATATGTTTAGTTTATGTATAATGTAAATATGTTTCTGTTTTTCCTTTCAAATAATAAGCATGGCTAAGTGTTCATGACTAAGCATCACAGTAAATATGTTTCTGTTTCTGTTTATGTATAATGTAAATGAGCTGAGCTGAGATCTGTGCTGGATTTTCCTTTTTTTTTTAATTTTCTGGTTGGCCTTTCTTGCAAGATAGTGTGCTCCAGCAACTTATGTATTAACTGTGATGCAGCAACCATTTATTGTGCCTTGATTTTTTGAATATTAAAATCTCATAGCAGCTAGAGTAGTATATTAAAATCTCATAGCAGCTAAAATCTCATAGCAGCTAGAGTACTATATATATTTGTGTTGATGCATATTTTTATTTTGGTTGCAGATTATTGATGAGAAGGTCCACTGGATGCAAGATGGAAACATAAATGTAACTAGTTATTTTGAATATAACCTGATATATTAAATCTAATATGTTGTAATTCTGAAAACTTGGTATGTCTTTTGGGCTGAAATAACTGTTGTGTGATACTGATTGATTTTTGCTAGGCTGAAATGTTTATGAGGATTTTTGGTGAGCTGAAATGTTATGGGTATTTTTTGTTGCCCGAAATGTTCATGGGTTGAAATGGTTGTGGGCCAAATTGTTTATGGGCTGAAATTTTGGTCCAAAAGTGGTCCACTTTCAAAATGGGCCCATGAATAAATGGTCAAAAAGTCAATGTCCATGTCATCAAGCGTGCCATGTCAGCAGCCACGTCATTGTCAATGTGGACAGCCACGTCATTGTCCCTGTAGGCAGCCATGTCATCGTCTACGTTGGCAGCCACATCATCGTCCGTGTTGGCAGCCACGTCAGCGTCCATGTTGGCAGCCACGTCAGCAGCAACCGTGACGGTTATTTTCGTCGCTAAAACTGGGCTTTGGGCTGGGCTGAGTGGGCCTCGGGCTATTCTGCGACGGTCAAAATCCGTCACGGATTGTTCAATCCGTGACGGTTTGTTAAGAACCGTCGAGCGATTTAATCAATGACGCTCAATCAATAACGAAATCTGAAACCGTCACGGAAATTAATTTGCGACGGAAAATCGACAATCCGCGACAGATTCATTCCGTCACGGATTAAATAGTGTGTTGTAGTGGCGCACCGCGACGCCAGGATCGGACGCAACGGTGAGAAGCAACGACGCCGCGACGCGCGGCGAGAACGCCGGAACCCCAGGGTCACGCGTAACCTCCAAGACGATTTCATCCAAGAAATTGGCGGTGTGGGTGTTTACGCCACCCCGTCAGCTAACCTTGCCGCCGCGCACCAAGAGCTAGAAGGAATTCCGGAAACCCCGGAGCTCAACCGGATCAAGGTTAGGCTGACTGCAGCCGCAGGCATGATCAATGCCCACAGGGCTCCTGCTTCCTCGTCTCGCCACTCCAAGTCGGCCAGCCGCCGAGAAGCTGATCGCGACGTGGTCGAGCAGCCAGATCTCCGCGAACAACTCCGCAACCGCGATCTCCGAAGGAACCTTGACGACCGTCATCGGCGAAGGGACGAGGAAGAACTCCGACGGCGCGCCGAGTACAACCGTGAACACGGCTCCGCAGGGCTGGATCGCGACGCGCGCCAACGCCGAGAGCTTGAGGTCGCTGAGGCCGCACGCCGCCGAGAGTTCGACCGCAAGTACGGGCCTCCACTCGGACATGACAGGCCGCCCCGGGCTAACACCCCGGAAGACTACTCCGCCGACTCAGGACACGCGGACGCCGGGAACCTCAATGACTGCGACGGCTTCCCGGCATTCACTGCCCGAGTAAGATCCATTAGAATGCCTGCTAACTTCAAACCTACAGGCATAGAGAAATATGACGGGAAGGCGGACCCGACGATGTGGCTCCGGACTTACAGCATCGCCATCCGCGCGGTGAACGGCGACCACGACTCCATGTGCGCCTACTTCCCCGTCGCCATGACCAAGGTGGGGCTGACCTGGCTTCACAGCCTCGAGCCCGGCTCCATCGACAGCTGGGGCACTCTCTGTGACAAGTTCAAAAGCTACTTCCAGGGGAGTTCCATCCGACCAGGCACCGCCTGGGACCTGGGCAAGGTGAAGCAGAACCGCGGGGAGAGCCTCCGCGACTACACCGACCGGTACATGGAGAACCGGAACCTAGTTCCCGGCTGCTCCGAGTCCGAGATCATCAGCTACTTCCTCGATGGCCTCGCCGACTCCGCCGTCTTCGAGCGCCTCTGCGAGGACATGCCAAAGACCTCCGGCGAGTTCTTTGGCCGGGTAAACAAGATGGCGAACGCCAAGGAGGCCGTCCGCCTCCACTACGGCAAGAAAAGCACTCGGGACGATGATCGTCCCCCTCGCCGAGAAGACCGCCCGAAGAAGGAGGACACACGCCGCTCCCGACCTGAACCAAGCAGGAGGGATGACCGAAAGCGCTCAAGAGACTTCACCGTCGCCGCCATGGACCGTAGCGGCTCTCGCCCGCGGTCCAACTTCAGCGCTGACTTCGAGAAGATGCTCCAAGGACCCTGCCCCATCCACAAGCAGTCCAAACATCGCATGATCGACTGCATGGGGCTCGCCGAAGCCTACAAGAAGAAGGAGGGGAAGCTGCCGCCGCAAGACGACGACAAAGGCGACAAGGGAAAAGGGGCTCCCGCGAACCCTGCTTTCCCAAATGTCGACAGGCAGGTGAACTTCATCCTCGGAGGACCGCCGCCCGTAGATGACAAGCGCCAGGAGAAAGTACGTGATCGGGAGATATTCTCCTGCTACACATCGTCGATCCAACCACTCCGCTGGTCCGAGCAGCCAATCACCTTCTCCAGGGAGGACCAGTGGTTCCAGGTCTCCGACGTGGGCGAGTACCCGCTGGTACTCAGCCCGATCGTGCACAACGCCCGCCTCACCAAAGTACTCATCGACGGTGGGAGCGGGCTCAACATCATCTTCGCCGAGACGCTGAGGGACATGGGCATCGGCCTTGATGCCCTGACTCCTTCTCTCCACCCGTTCTACGGGCTGATCCCGGGGAAGGGCTCCAAACCACTCGGGCAGATTGCTCTGCCCGTCACCTTCGGCGATCAAGACAACTTCAGGACCGAGTACCTCAACTTCCAGGTCGCCGACTTCACCACCGCCTACCACGCCATATTGGGGAGACCAGCGCTCGCCAAGTTCATGGCGATCCCCAACTACACGTATCTGCTGATGAAGATGCCGGCACCAAACGGCATCCTCTCTATCCGCAGCGACGTCCACACCTCCAAGAAATGCGACAAAGAAGGGCTCCACCTCTGCACCGGCGTCGAACGCAGCGTGCTGCAGATGGAGGTGGTCCACGAGGCAAGAACCTTCCAAGGAGACCCGGGCTCCATCCCCGAGTCCTCCAAGCGAAGAGCCGCACCGACCACAATGCAGCCGGCTGAAGAAGTGCACGCCATATCACTTGGGCTCTCCGACTCCTCCAAGACCGCCCTGATCGGATCAGGGCTCGACCCCAAATAGGAAAGCGCGCTCGTCACCTTCCTCCAGGAACAACGCCGATATATTTGCATGGACTCCATCAGATATGCCGGGTGTTCCGAGGGAGGTGGTCGAGCACTCCTTGAAGGTTGACGCGAACGCCAAGCCAGTTCGCCAAAAGCTCCGACGCTTCGCGCAGGACCGCAAGGAGGCCATTAGGGCAGAGATTACAAGGCTGTTAGCCGCCGGGTTCATTAGAGAAGTCTTTTACCCTGACTGGCTTGCTAACCCAGTCCTTGTAAGAAAAAAGAATAATGAATGGAGAATGTGTGTTTACTACACGGATCTCAACAGGCACTGCCCTAAGGACCCCTTCGTCCTACCCCGCATCGACCAAGTCGTTGACTCCACCGCCGGATGCGTACTCCTATGCTTCCTTGATTGCTACTCCGGCTACCACCAGATCGCCCTGAAAGAAGAAGACCAGGAGAAGACGTCCTTCATAACTCCGATCGGCGCCTACTGCTACACCAAGATGACGTTTGGCCTCCGCAACGCCGGAGCCACCTACCAGAGGGCCATTAACTTGACCCTGGGCACTCAGATCGGCCGCAACGCCGAGGCCTACGTCGACGACATAGTCATCAAGACGAAGGTCGAAGCCGAGTTCATCGCCGACCTCTCCGAAACGTTTAACAATCTCCGCAGGCTCAACTGGAGGCTGAACCCGACTAAGTGCGTCTTCGGCGTACCCAAAGGGAAACTACTCGGTTTCATCGTCAGCAACAGAGGCATTCAAGCCAACCCAGAGAAGATAGACACCATCCGGAGGATGAAACCGCTGACTGGGAAGAAAGAGATCCAGAAGCTGACTGGTTGCATGGCGGCTTTGAGCAGATTCATCTCTCGGCTAGGGGATAAGGGCCTGCCGTTCTTCAAGATCCTCAAGAAAACCGACAGGTTCGAGTGGAACCAAGAGGCACAGCAAGCTTTCACCGACCTCAAGAACTACCTCTCCAATCCACCAGTACTCGTCGCCCCGCATAACGACGAAACGCTACTCCTGTACATCGCTGCCACGACCAATGTGGTGAGCACTGTCATCGTCGTGGAAAGGGAGGAAGAAGGAAAGGTGCAACGAGTACAGCGACCAGTCTACTACGTGAGCGAAGTACTCAGCGAATCTAAGTCTCGCTATCCCCAGGTGCAGAAGCTACTCTACGCACTGCTGATCACATCAAGAAAACTCCGGCATTACTTCCAAGCGCATCGCATCAAGGTGGTCACGCAATTTCCACTCGGGGAAATCCTCCACAACAGAGACGTCACGGGGCGAATCATCAAGTGGTCCGTCGAGCTCGCCTCCTTCATCATAGACTTCGTCCCGCGCACCGCCATCAGGTCACAGATCCTCACCGACTTCATCGCCGAATGGACCGAGAGCCAGGACGCGAAAGAAGACACCAGCAGCGAACACTGGAAGATGTACTTTGACGGCTCCCTCATGATCGACGGAGGAGGGGCCGGGGTACTCTTCATCTCGCCGAAAGGGGAACAGCTCCGATACGTCCTCCAAATTCGTTTCCCCGTCACCAACAACGCCGCCGAGTATGAAGCAATTCTCCACGGGCTCCGCATCGCCACCTCACTAGGCATAAAGAGGCTCCTGGTCTATGGCGACTCTGCTGTTGTTATAAACCAGGTGAACAAAGAGTGGGATCGCCACAGCGAGCGGATGAACGCCTATTGTGAGGCAGTGCATAAGCAGGAGGGGAAATTCTACGGAGTTGAGTACCACCACGTCCCACGGGAAGACAACCTCGCCGCTGATGCACTCGCCAAGTTGGGATCCACCCGCGCGGAAGTTCCAGGGGGAGTGTTCGTGCAAGGCCTCCTCAAACCCTCGGTTAAAGAGTTGAGCGACGAGCCAGAGCCTGCCCCGGAACTCTGCGAGGTGCTGGCTATTAACGCCGAAGAAGAAGACTGGATGGCCGAGTTCATAGATTTCCTCGCCTACAACAAAGTGCCAAAGGACCCCACGGAGCGAAAGATCCTGGAGCGCCGAAGCAAAAACTACGTGGTGGTCGGTGGCGCCTTGTACAGACGAGCCGCCACAAATCAAGTATTCATCAAATGCGTCACGAAAGAAGTCGGCCTCCAGATCCTTGATGACATCCACTCGGGAGTTTGTGGAAGCCACGCCGCCGCAGGGACACTAGTCGGGAAAGCATATCGAGCAGGGTTCTTTTGGCCCACCGCGTCTCCGACGCCAAAGCACTCGTCCGCCGATGCCAGGGGTGCCAATTCTTCGCCAAGCAGAAACACCTCCCGGCCCAAGCTCTACGCACCATCCCGCCTTCGTGGCCATTCGCCTGTTGGGGGTTGGACATGGTGGGACCATTCAAAGCTGCCCCGGGAGGTTACACACACATCCTCGTGGCCATCGATAAATTCTCCAAATGGATAGAGTACAAGGCCATCGTCGGAACTCCAACATCAAAGCAAGCCGCCGCCTTCGTCGAAGAAATCACACACCGGTTCGGAGTCCCTAACAAGATCATCACTGACTTGGGGACACAGTTCACCGGATCCGCCTTCTGGGACTTTTGCGAGAACAGCTGCATCGGTGTATACTACGCCTCCGTCGCCCATCCCAGATGCAACGGACAGGTGGAACGAGCCAACGCCATGATACTCCAAGGACTAAAAGCAAGAGTCTTCGACCCATTGAAGAAATTCGCCGGACGGTGGCACCAAGAGCTACCACAAGTCATTTGGGGACTCAGGACTCAGCCGAGTCGTGCAACAGGTCATACTCCATTCTTCCTCGTCTACGGCTCCGAGGCGATCCTCCCCACCGACATTGCTTTCGGATCTCCGCGCATCGATAACTACGACGAAGGTGAAGCAGAGGCAGCTCGCGAGGTGGACCTAGTCTCCATCGAAGAACACCGAGTTAACGCGCTCATACAGCACGCGCGCTATCAGCAACAACTCCGACGCTACCACGACAAGAACGTCCAGGAACGGGACTTCAACATTGGTGACCTCGTCTTACGCCGAGTGCAATCCACTGCAGGGGTTCACAAACTCTCCGCCCCATGGGAAGGCCCGTTCATCGTGACTCAGGTCATATGTCTGGGTACTTTTCGTCTCCAATACGAGGATGGCACCGAGGTCCCACACCCGTGGAACATAGAGCATTTACGCCGATTCTACCCATGAAAAGCTATGTATCACAAAGTTCAATAATAGTATATGCTTTTTTCCTCCGTATATTTGTTCTCCTTGCAAAACCTCTCGGAATCACTCTGTTCCCGAGTAGTTCTTAACTAAATGCTGTGTAACCGGGCCTGGAACGACGCCTAAGCCTTCTACACGTGCACGGGATCTGCTCTCGACGTCATGAACTTAGGATAAGTGAAGCAAAGGGAAAAGCACATTTCAGCTTAAAGCTACTCGGGCAACGTTAAAACATAAAACAAAGTATCCAACACTCTTGTTTTACTTGTTTCTAACCACTTATATATACAAAAAGTCTACACTACTCTGCTACAGAATACAGGACTCTACTCAAACTTGAGAGCTTCGCCAACTTTCTCGGCGATCAGGCGAGTTTCAGCCATCGCCGCATCGACCTGCTCCGCCGTGGCGTCCGCCGCCACCCCATCTCCGACCGGCGCAAGGTCAATCCGCGGGTACAATGTCCGAACACGCGCCAAGGCGTCGTTCGCGCACACTACGGCCGACTCCTTGATCAACTCGGCGATGCGGATTGGCGCGGCTTGAAGACGCGGGACTAAGGCAGTCGGCTCACCCTCCTCCGGAGCCACGGAGTCCAGCACTCCCTCGCCGCCTCGTTGACCTCCGTCAACGCCAGATGCGCCGATGACAGATCTTGCTCCAAGCCTGTTATGATTTGAGAGTTATTCTGGATTGTATACATGGCTTGGAGCATCGTCATGTCCACACCTTTCCGGAAGTCCTGCTCCTGCTTCAACTTGCCCGCCATCACCTCCTCCGACTGCTGCAGAGTTGCGTTCGCAAATCGCAGCTCCTTCAGCTCGGTGACGTGACGCTCCCTCTCCATCTCCTTCTCTGGAAAGGCAAAGAAGCACTCGGTCAGGACGAAAACAACACGGTAAAGTCCTACAATTCAGCAACTACTCGGGGATTACAAGGACAGGGCCTTACGATGAAGAATATGCCGATGCTCCACGACGGCGTCGTTCAAGCTCTTCTTGGCAGCGTCGCGTTGACGCTTGACCCGTTTGAGCTCTGCTTCCGCCTTCGCCGCACGACGGAGCGCCGACTCCGCGTCCTGAGCCTGCGCAAGGCGCGACTGCCGAAGCGTAGCCAACTTCTACAACCGTCCGAAAAGGCGAAGAACTCAGAAAACCAATAAAAAGAAAGAAAAGGTCATCAAGACAGGGGAGGAATCTAACCGCTGCAAGGCGCTGGGCGTGGTCGACAGCAATCTGAAGCTCGGCGATCACCGAGCCCTCCTTCTCCGCCATGGCGTCCACCCCGGGGACAGTGACGGTCCCCGAGGTGTCCGACTGCTTCGGCAGATCCTCCTCCGGGGCTTCTCCCCGAGTAACGTCGCCCGCACCTACGGGCGAAGACTGGATCACCGTGTCCACGACAGGATCCCCAGTGACACTTGGGATAATCGTCGTATCATCGTCGGCCGCCGGCACCTCCACTACCACCTCCGGGTCAGGCCCGACTGGGACCTCCGCCGTCTGCGCCGCTCCCGGTCCATCGGCCGAGTTCGTCACCTCGGGCGTAGCACCCGAGGATGACTGGCCTGCAGGTGCGGCCGGGGGAGCACTCGGGCCTCGCAGGGCATCAGTTGCAGGAGCCCTCCCGCTCGCCGCCTCACCGTCCAGATCGGAGGCATTGCTGAAAAAAGCACTCGGAAGTTAAACCAAGAACTCGAAGACAAATGATAACAAGAAGAAATGTGAAGACCGATAACTCACCGAGTACTCTTCACCACCGCAACTCGGGGCCGAAAGACGGGGAGCTTGGGACGCCGCTGCGCCGAAGCCGCCACGAGGATTGGCCTGGTCCCCAAATCGGAGACTGGCCTTGCATCCGCCGTGGCCTGCACAAGCGTCTCCGCCACCATGCGCCGCCTCTCCTCCACCGAGACGCCCATGGCCCGGGCGTGCTCCTGCTCCTGGAACAAGGCATCGGGCACCGCCTCGTCCTTCTCCTCTTCCTCCATGACGGCCGGGGAACGACGTCCCGGCTCGTCAACATCGGCGTCCGAACCCGCAGACGGCCGCTGAGCCGGCTGCGCGTCCGATTTCTTCGCCGCCACCTTCTTCGCCAACACCTTCTTCGTACGCCTCCGCTTGGGAGGCGGCGGCGTCGTACCCGCCACCGCATCCCGGACGGAGGGCGCTTCGTCCGACAACGTGGCCGAGTCGTCGGCCGCCCCGTCGTCAACAACTGCCGCCCGCCTGGAAACGCCGCCCCCACGGTTGTTCCTCTTCGCAACAGCCGCCCGGCGCTTCCGCGGACGGTCCTCCACCACCTCCTCATCCGAAGGACTCAGAGAGCCCTCCGTGTCACTCGGCGCCCATATACGGGGAGCAGGCGGCTCAACCGCCCCTCTGCCCGAGTGCCGCCCTGAGCAGCCGGGGGCGCGTCCTCGAGAATCACCTTCCTCGGGAAGTCCTCCGGAAGTGGGGCAGCAGAGAAGTATTCGAAGGCCCGATCCTGCGCAAGAGAAGACGCAAAATCAGACGGCCAACGGACGATACCAGAAATTACTCAAGAAAGAACATTCAAAAGCACTCGGAAATGCAACTTACCGGTGGTGGAGGCCTCTTCAGTGAAAAAGGGCGCGGCTGGTCCTTCTCCGACACGCGGCCGAGGAAGAACCCGCCGACGCGCGCCTTCATCTCCTCCTTTCCCACGGTGCGGTTGGCAGCCCGAGTGGGATCATCTCGGCCCGAGTACTCGTAGCTCGGGTGCTTCCGCTCCTGGATCGGCTGGATCAGCCGCCTGCTGAAGTTGCAGGCGATGCCAATCGCCGTCAAGCCTTGGTCCTTCAGCTCCTTGATCAGCACGAGGAGCTCGTCAACCTCGTCCATCTCGGAGGCGTCAGGAAGCTCATTCCAGCAATCCTTGACCTTCGGCCGCTCTCCGGTATGGCAGGGGATCGCCGGCTCGTGGTTCCCGACGTAGAACCACTCGGCTTTCCATCCCTTGTTGGAGGTGTTGAGGGCGATGTCGAAGTACTCGTCCTTCCGCCCTTGACGCAGCATGAACCCAGCGCCTCCAACCACCACCATCTTCTCCTCGCTTGGCTGAGGCTTCAGCCAGTACAGGTACCTCCACAAGTTGAAATGGGGAGAGATCCCCAGATACGCCTCGCAGAGGTGGATGAAGACCGAGATCGCCATAATCGAGTTGGGGTTGAGGTTGATGGCCTCGATCCCGTAGTAGTGCAGCAGCCCTCGGAAGAACGCCCCCGTGGGCAAGCCGAGTCCCGCCTCGAAGAAAGGCTTGAACAGGACCAGCTCGCCGGAGTTCTCCGACGGGAACACCTCCCCTGCGCTCGGCCGCCACTCCGCCACGGCCTGAGACGGCAGGATGCTCCGCTCCACCATCTCCTCCAGCATTTCTGTGGTTACCTTCCCCCGCACCCACGCGAGGACAGGGGAGGGGATCTTGTCAGACTTGGGGACGCCAGTGAGCTTCTTCCTCCCCGCCATGGATCTAACAGCAGGGGTCTTCGATCGCATCAGCGAGATTGCGCTCCCCGTGGTGACTGAGATCGCACAACGGACTGGCGAGCAATGGGAGCTTTGGTGGCGGCGGGATGAAAAGCGAAGAACGGGGAAGACGGATCTGGGAATGGGAGGATTTCCCTCCGGGTCTAACCCTCACCTTTTATGGCGTGCCTTGATGCCCGAAATTACCGCGAGATAACGCGATTAGCGGGGGCGGGCGAAACGGTAAAAAGAGCCGTTGGGCGCTTCGCCTTCCGTTACACGCTGGGCGTCAACGGTAAAAAACGACTCCAAAGCACTCGAGCAAAACAGAGAAGTCGGCGTGCCGCTAAGGCTCGAACAGCCCCCACGCTCGGGGGCTGGCGCCGTAACAAAGCCAGTGTGCCCTTCAGGCTCGATTGGCCCTGAACCACTCGGGAGCCAACACTGCAAACTCAGTGGTGTGCCGCTAAGGCTCGAACAGCTCCCACGTTCGGGGGCTGGCGCCGCGATTAAGTCAGTGTGCCTCTCGGGCTCGATTGGCCCCGAACCACTCGGGAGCCAACACTGCAAACTC
>CM014277.1:54996517-55020109 GCA_004135705.1 Alloteropsis semialata
TCTACACCAGTGCAATACTCAAAGAACAACCAGATTAAACCACAAAGCAGGATCGGACCTAGAACGATGCTGTAAGATAAATATTGCTTAAATCGGACCAAGACCAATGCTCAAAGCCGTTGAAGATGTAGAATTGATTCACATGGCGTAGATCTAAACCAATCTAGCAACTCCAAACAAACCGCAAAAACTGCCTTTAGTAACCAAGATTATTCTAGCTCCGACGTAGGGAATCTAGCCTAATCTTGATACCTAGCTCCGACGTAGGGAATCTAGGCTAAAAGTACAGTCCGATAAACGATAATCTGTTGGATAATCAATATTGATCTAGCTCCGACGTAGGGAATCTATATCAATCTTGCTTATCCAGAGATAAATCGGTTGAACAGTATAAACGAGAAAGGGCGATGCGCCTCAATTCAAAGCCTATACTAGTTCGATAAATTGACTAACTTACTGGTAAGCCGGAGATCAGAACTGATGCAGCCCGTCCACCAATGAGCTTCGTCGGATAACTACTACTAGGGTTTTTGGCGTGAAGCCGGGTTGTATTGATTGTGAGAATAATTTTTACAATGGACGAGGGCTCATATTTATACCCTGGTCATGGAGAGTCCTGATCGGACCAGACTAACTTGCGAACTAAGTAAACTAAGCTTAACATAAAACGGGACTCCCAAACGCCTTCTGAAAAGGAAATAGTCCCCGCATCTGATACACTTCCTTCTTAGCCGACACGCCCTTCTTCCATCATCAGATCGGACTTCTTGCCTCATCAGACTCCTCTTCAGCATCGGCTTCCTTCTCTGTCATCTTCTGTTTGACCATTCAACAGGCCCACTGCGCAGTCTCGACCTCACCACGTCACCATCTGACTCAGCATGTCAGGTGCGAAAATCTGGTGTCAACAGAATGCTTATGCTGGAGCTAAAGCAAAACTTGAGATTGCCTGGTTCAGAATTGCTGGTATTCCTATGGAGAAAAGATCTGAGAAAAGAGCTTGCTTGATAGGTTCACTAGTTGGCTTACCTTTGGAAGTTGACAAGGTGAATTTAAAGAGGTGGGACTATGTCAGGGTGAAAATAGGATGCAGGGATCTAATTAAGGTGCCTGCTGTAGTGGAAGGGTTGATTGACCAACATTTTTTTGATTTCTCATTCCAAAGAGAAGTTGTGCAGGAAACCAATACCAATACTGCCTGGAACAAGTGGACAAGGAACATTGACAGACCTGATGATGATAACCCATCCCCCAAAAAGCCAAAATGGGGTGGGGGTTCTGATATGCAGGGGGAAGTGCACCAAAAAAAGATGGGCCCTCTGACCCATCTGGAGAAAAAGGTAAACAAAAGTATGACACTGAACCTCAGGATGGCAGTGATGGCAACAAAAGTAGACAAGTTGATGAAGAAGTGGATCAAACCAGTGATGCAGGGAAAGAGAAACAGGCAGTGACAAATGAAGAGAACTTGCAGGATAATGTAGTAAATCACCAAGATACAACAATCTCTAGTGATGATAGTGAGGACCAAGGCTTAACTTTTGGTGACATAATCTCTCCTGGTGGACAACATTTCAGCTTTGGAACTTTTCAGAATGTGGAAATCAGGAGGCTGTTGACTTTAAATCTAGGCCAATCCTCTATGGTGCTGAATGAATATGGGACCAACATGAAAAACTCCAAGTTTGACTCCTTAGCTGTGATAGAGGCAAAGCTGGCTATAAGAAACAAAGATTTAGATCAGAATATAGTTACTAAGGAGGTCCATGAAGAGGCTGGGAGGCTGTCACAGATTCTAGAGGATGACGACAATATGTTGGTGGATAACAATCAGCCAAGCCCCTGTTTGGGTTCTCAAATGGCCCCTGAGGAAGAATGGTCCAGTCAAGAAGAGAAAGAAAAAAATGCTCAAGATGATCCTCTTGTACTGGTTGAAGAAAACCCCCAAATTGGGGAGGAAACAGGAAATGCTTTAAGCAACTCACCAATGTGGGCACGTCTGGTGGAGGAAGAGGTGGTTGATGGGGAATCTCAAGACTATTCTACAGTCAATACAGTGCTAGCAGCAACAAAGGACAAAGACAAGGAGGAGTTGGTGATGACTGAGGAAACTGTGAGTGAGAGACAGGAAGTTGCTGCCCTTGACATACAACAAAATAACTTAACAATTTCTCAAGAAGAGCCAGGGATGACTACTCAACTAGTACAAGAAGAAGAACATAGTCAGGAGACACAGCAGGAGGTAAACAAGACACCCCCAAATGATGAACAGCCAATGAGACAGAGCAGAAGACTGATGGAGCAAGGAAACAACCACTTGAAGGCTACTGAGAAGGCAGAGCTTCTCCTAAAAAAGAAGAACATGGAAGGTAATCCCTCTATTAATCAGAACTCCTTTGCAGTTCTCGATAATTGTGAATTAATGGTAAGAGCAAGTAAAATGGGCATCAATAGCACTGATTTTAATCCTGAGCAATTTGATATTCTTCGAGATTTAGAATTATCCAGGGCTGATCTATCTCATAGAAATTGTGAGTTACTAAAAGAAAATATAGCTCCCAACAACCAGGAAGAAAATGATGAACTCCCCTTGGAGAGTCTGATGGATCTGAAGATCTGGATCATATCCTGGTTTCTAATAAAAGGAGAAACGTTAAAAAAAAGGAAGGATAAAATGAGTCAATCTGCCAAGAAGAAATCCACCTGTCCTTCAGACAGGGAGATTCTTCTTGAAGGAGAGGTGTCCAAGATTCGCTCTGGATACAATCTCAAGAAGGGTGGTAGGAAAAATAAGTGTAAAAGATGAAAGGTATCTTCTGGAACTGTAGGGGAGTGGCCAAGAAGGGAATGTGTGCTGAGATTAAAGAGTTGATTGCGGGATATAACCTAGACTTTATTGGTTTACAAGAAACAATAAAAAAGAAGTATGACGACAAATTTTATAGAGACATTGACCCTAGGAGCTCATTCTCCTGGCATGGGCTCCCCTCAAGGGGAAGACCATGTGGGGTTTTATGCGGCATTAAAAAAGAGACTTTTGAAGTGATTTCCTTTAGTGAAAAAGAATTCTCTGTAATAGCTGAGTTGACTGACAGGAAATCAAAACAAAAAGTTTCCATTGCTCTCATTTATGGTCCTGCCCAAGTAGAAAAGAAAGAGGAGTTCCTTTCTGAACTCTCTCAGATCTGTGTGAATAAGAAATACCCCCTCATGATAGGTGGTGATTTCAACATCATCAGATTCAGCTCAGATAAGAATAAGAACTTTCATTGCAACAAATACTCTGATTTGTTCAATTTCATCATAAATACTAGTGAGCTTAGGGATTTGGAGTTAAATGGTGGTAAGTATACATGGAGCAATAATCAGGATAACCCCACTCTCGAAAGGCTTGACAGAGTGCTTATAAATGAAGAATGGGAAGAAATATTTCCCCTGTCCAATCTGAGGAAGATTCCTGGAGAGTTATCTGATCATAACCCTCTGTTGTTATGCACAGATCAATCTGAGGAAAAAAAGAAGAGAAGTTTCAGTTTTGAAACCTCTTGGATTCAGCATCCTGAATTTGTCAAAAAAATAGAGATGATTTGGAAGGAACAGGTGGTTACAAAAAATGCAACTGAAACATGGGCAATAAAAATGAAAAGAGTCAAAAACTTCTTGAAAGGTTGGGGTATGAATTTGAGAGGTCACACAAAAAAATACAAGAAACTTTTGCAGGAAGAATTGGGTAAACTGGAAGCAATGGAGGAGAATACAAGTCTCCCTCAAAATCTTCTGGAGAGGAAAATTTTCATTCAGACTGAGATTCTTAAAATACTAGCAGAAGAAGAATTATATTGGCATAAAAGATCAAATTCGAGGTGGCTGCTAAAGGGTGACAATAACACAAAATTCTTTCATAGATCAGCAAATGGGAAGAAAAGGAAAAACATTATTCACAGTCTGCAACATAACAGCAGTACTATTGTAGGGGAGGAGCAACTGCTAGATCATGCAACTAATTATTATAAGACCTTATTTGGGCCCTCAGATTGCTCAAAGATAGGCTTAGACCCCAATTGCTGGAAAGAGAATGAAAGAGTTTCAGGGGAAGACAACTTTATGCTTACAAAATGTTTTAGCGAAGAGGAAATTAAGAATGCTATCTTTACTATGGAGAAAAACACAGCCCCTGATCCAGATCACATGCCAATTGAGTTTTACCAAGCATGCTGGGATATTATCAAAAAGGAAATCATGGATCTGTTCGAGGAGTTCTTCCATCACGAGCTTCAGATTGATCGTCTTAACTACGGGACCATCATTCTGATCCCTAAAATAAAGGAAGCTAACAAAATTCAACAATATAGACCGATTTGTCTACTAAATGTGATCTACAAAATTATTACAAGGGTCATGATGTTACGACTGGAAAAGATCATGAACAAAATCACTAACCCTGCCCAAAACGCGTTCATTAAAGGGAGGAACATCATGGATGGGATTATGAGTCTTCATGAGATTCTTCATGACACCAAACAAAAAAAGAAAGAAGGTTTAATTCTAAAGTTAGATTTTGAGAAAGCCTATGACAAAATAAATTGGAATTTCTTGATGGAATGTCTTAAACAAAGGGGTTTTGATGAAAAGTGGTGCAAATGGATTTGGGCAGTGTTGTCAAGTGGTACTCTAAGTGTTAAGGTCAATGATAATATGGGCCCCTATTTCAAGAGCGGCAAAGGGGTAAGGCAGGGAGACCCTTTGTCTCCCCTTCTCTTTAATATTGCTGTTGACTCGCTGCCAAAAATGATTAACTTGGCTCAAGGAAATAAGTTAGTGACGGGTCTGATCCCGAATTACATCGAAAATGGTGTGGCCATTCTGCAGTACGCAGATGACACAATTCTCTGCCTTCAAGATGATACTGAAGTGGCAAAAAATATGAAATTTCTTCTTTACCTCTTTGAAGGTATGTCGGGGTTAAAAATAAACTTTGAGAAAAGTGAGATCATTATGGTAAGCGAAGATAGTCAAAAGTCCATCAGGTATTCAGAACTCTTTAACTGTGCAATTGGAACTTGGCCAATAAAATATTTGGGAGTTCCAGTGGTTGGATCAAGATTACACATTAAAGATTGGATCATGCTGGACGAGAAACTTGTAAAAAGACTGGAGGGCTGGAAAGGTTGTGTGCTATCCATAGGGGGAAGAATAGTACTGCTAAAAACATGGTTGAGCAGTATTCCAATCTATTCAATGTCCATGTATCTCTTACCAAAAACAGTGGTTAAGAAGTTAGACAGGACCAGGAAAAGATTTTTCTGGCAGGGTAGTGGTACAAAAAAGAAGTATTTTTTGGTTAAATGGTGTAAAATCTGTCTTCCAAAGAGAAAGGGAGGACTGGGAGTACATGATATTAGGAAAATGAATCTTAGCCTATTAACTAAATGGTGGTGGAAACTTGAAACTGGAGAAGGTATCTGGAAGGAAATTGTTGAGAAAAAGTATGTGAAAGAAGCTTGTATATCCCAGCTCAAACAAAAACCATCTAATTCCCCTTTGTGGAATGATATTCTGAAGGTCAGACATCTATACTTGAAAGGAAGATGTATGAGGGTTGGTAATGGAAAGAAAACTGATTTCTGGTCAGATATTTGGTGTGGCGCCACACCCTTGAAAGAAAAATTCCCCAGCTTGTTCGAGATCTGTAATGAACAAATCAGTAATGTGAACGAGATAGCTAAGAAAAACTGGAGATTGACTTTTAGAAGATGGCTAAATGAGGATAACCAAGTTAAGCTAAGGAAACTGCAGGATATTCTAATCCCTTTTGCGATGTCTGAAAACCCAGACTACCCTATTTGGCTATGGGAAAGTAAGAAAAGGTTTTCAGTCAAATCTGTTTACTCACATTTATGCAGTCATGTGACAGAACAACAAAATAAAAGAATTTGGAACTCAAAACTGCCTCTAAAAATTAAGGTGTTTATGTGGTTAATAAATCAGGATGCCATTTTAACAAAAGATAACATGATCAAAAGAAAATGGCAAGGTAGTGAGAAGTGCTTCTTCTGTAGTGAACCAGAATCCATTGAACATTTGTTCTTTTCCTGTTCCACCGCTAAATATGTATGGAGTATGATTGCTATGGTGATTGGGGCTGATTGCCGCCCAAACTCTATGAGTCAGTTTTGGCTCTGGACTGAAAAATACATCCCGAGGGGAGGGAACTTGATAATGGTGGGGTTAGCAGCTATATGTTGGGCCATCTGGTGTAAAAGAAATTTGCTTTGTTTTGAAAACAAACCGGTGAGATCTCCTACAGAGATCATTTTCCTCGCCTCATCTTTTATTTCCTTTTGGGCAGATTTACAGTAGGAGGAAAATAGGGATATTCTGATGGAAGCAGCAGAGGCGCTGTCGCAGACGGCAAAAGCTTTCCACTCAGTTGAGCCACAAGATGAACAGGCACCGTCCTTCTGCAGTAGAGAGAGTTTCGGAGGCGTCAGATCGGCGATTTCAGGATCCGTTTGAATGTGCTCGTAGAGTTCTGTTAGTTTTCATCTGTTCTTCTGTATCCAACTCTGTTTGGCTCTCCTGCCCTTTGTGCTTGAGGGCTTTTCCTGGCAGTTTGTTAGCGACTTGCTGCTTGCCGGTCTTTTGTTAGGTAGTATTAAACTGGTTCTTGATACTGAACTTCTGTGATTTCGTTGCTTAAAGTAATGAAATTCGGGCGATGGCCCTGTGGAAAAAAGTTTCCCATTGGTTTTGCAAAATTTCGTTGGGGTCGCTTGACCCCAACAGCAAAGGCCAGCTCCGCCCCTGCCGGGACCTCCCCTCAGGCGCGGCGTCACGGCGTGTGCCACCGACAGCCCCGGGACCCGAGAAGCGCGGGCCCACGACCATGACCTTCGTGCACCTGCCGGCGGCGCACACGAAGAAGGAGCCACCTCTCGCTTCCGCCGACATCGTCGCTACAGTGGTCACGGCGAGATTGTCTTTCGTGCTGGCTTTTTAGTTGATAGTGGTGGTGCTTGCTTAGTCGATCTCTAGTCACGTGTTAAGAGCCTCCTGGACTTGTTCATAAGGGTTGGTTTTGGTTGCATTGACAAAGGTGTGGTTTAAGCGATGACAAGGTTATTCCTTGTTAATTCCTTGCAGACGACGTCACGACGATGCATGCGTCCGCCGGTGGCGTTCCTCCTCGTAACGGCGGCTGCGGCTATCGGCATATTGGACAGCCACTGTGTGTCCAAAAAGGTAGCATTAGGCAATAAATGAGTTTCAAAAACTAGACATATACATTGTGTAGATGCACCATAGGGGAAAAAAGCTTGGGATGCACCTTAAGCTTAAGGTGGAACATAAGAAGTAAACAAATGATTTTTTCTCTCTCCTCTCCTCACTCAGACTCTCTCGGTTCATCATCTCTCCCTGGTGACAATCAGTTTATGGGCCCCATCTAAAGATGCAAATGCACCCCAACACATTGTGTGAAATTCTCTAACAAATGCTCATTGTTTGTGGGTCCCATCTAAAGGTTCAATTACACCACAACCAATGGCCATGCCCAAGAAACCGGCCAAGGTTGGCATGCATCGAAGACCCACTAAACAAAACATTAATGGGCCTATGCCCATCCTCCTCCCCTTGAATCTTACTATTAATAATCATAGGCTTCTTTTGAGGGTGTTCCAGACCCGCCTCGACGGTCTCATGAAGTTCGTGATGGCGTAAGCTGCCGTGCTGCTGATCGTCCTTCTTACGCCCTAGACTATACGGCGTCTGAGTAGCTCGTTTTTTCTATTGAATAATATCTACTCATTTCGTGTCTTATGTTTATGCCCCACATCATTAAATCGATGCAATGTTGCGGAGTGAGGAGAGGGGGCATATGCCCTACTCTCTTATGCTTTTTTTTCCTTAATTAGCATGGTTCCTGTAGTACATTCCAAATAAAACTATTATCTTCATGGACAGTTACACTCCAAGTAGCCGATGGTCTAGTAGAAGGAGAAGTCGGCCACGCAAACCGACAACGGCTATAGGATGTTTGAGGAGCCATCATCAGCCTGAAGTCAAAGGGGACAGAAAATGGCGGCTTTGAGCAGGCCAAAGCTATATAGATCCCCACAGCCTCCTTGAAGCTGGTCATCAATCTTGCGCTGAAAAAAATGATTTGTACTGACACCACCCATTTTTTGTGATGGCGGCTATTAACGGCATCCTCCAGAGCAAAAGGGTGGGTGGCCGACGCGTTTGGAGCCACTAGCACAAAACCATTTGTGCTGGCGGGGACATTAGCACCCGCCAACACAAATAGAAGGCTATTTGTGCTGGCGGGTGCTTATGTCGACTACCAACACAAAGTGCCCAATAACAACCTACAAGCTGTTTCTTTTCCACCGAACCTTCCTAGCTCGTGATAAACTCCAAAAAATCCAAATACAAGAGGGAAGGATTTGCTTTTCAATTCCTTGGAGGAGGGTGGCTCTACAAGGTAATATTATGCCATTACAAACTCTTTTTCAAGTTTAATCCATGATTTAGACCTTATTTAGCGCTTTCCATGCAAGAGGGCTCCAATGGTGTTCTTCTCCATTTAGATAGAGTTTAAGATCAAAATCTTGGAGTAGCAAAGCATTTTTCTACCATTAGTTAGCACAAATTTCATGTTCTTTAGCCTCTAGGAGGTTCATCATGACTGGGGAATTTTTCTATATCTAGACCTAGGTCTTGTGTGTGTGTGTGTGTGTGTGTGTGTAGAGAGAGAGAGGAAGTTTTAGTGAAATAGAAAGTATAGAAGTTTGTTGGAATTAGAAAATATATAGAAATTACTCGGAAGTTCTTAATTAATTCATGAACTGGAATTAAAATTAGATATTCATGTAATTTGATAAATATAGAAATTGCTTCGAGATTTAAAATAGAAATTTTTAGTTATTTCATGATTTTAAAAGGGTTGATATTATAAATGTCATTAGTTTCATATATGTTGGAAAGATACTTGGAGTTATACATGTCATTAGTTGCATATATGTTGGAAAATTATCTTATTTATGTAATTAGAAATTGTAGATTTTTTTTTGGAACTACAAATCTTGTTTGAATGTCATAGGAAGTTAAAGATAGACATGTTATGGATGTATGAATACCAAGACATTCAGTGTTTTTCATGTAATAAGAAGTATCTACCAAGTTTATTGATGCCGCAACCGAACAACAAAGTTTGGGAGAAACCTGGTCAGGGGAGGTTTCATGAACTACAAAATTTGGTGTAATCATGGTGAGGGCAGAAGCACGTACGAAACGAGCAACCACGTACAAGGTGCAATACCCTGGCGGTGGCTATATATGATCAAGTGGTTGGTTTTGATGATGATAATAAGCCGAGGGTCGACAATGATCAGTTCATAATAGATGATGATTGAGTAAGTCGGTGGTCATAATGGTGATAAAGCTAACGAGGACCGTGATATCAATTAAGAACAACTGTAAAATGGAAGGGAAAGAGGCTAACCATGATAAACTTTTTTGGAGATTCTCGAGCATGACATGCAGATCTGTCGTTCATCAAGCACGCTTATTCTGCCTAGAGGCTACATAGAGAAGTCGAAAAAAAAGCTGCAGAGAAATGAATCAATCAACAACCACTTAATTTTTTGTTGGCCGAGGTTGTGCTTGGTCCGTTGTTCTCTTGCCGTTGGTAGGTTCCTCTCTCTGTTTCTCCTAGCCAAAGCAACAATACTTCGCCAGGACACTACGTGAGCTACACGTATTTGTGGCCGGCGCCGGATAATAGCAGGTGCATGTATTGATAGCGATATGCTTGCGCCGGATAATTTCAATTTTGTTTTGACTAATCTGGAGCTCCTTTCCCTTTCCATTCTCCACCACCACCATGTTCGTGCCCTGCCCCCAGACTGCGTGCCTGCTCCACGGGAGAGAGATCGCGGTTTCGACGCTTTTGGAGACTACGGGAGAGAAACGGAGCAGGGAAGGAGCCATGAGAATCAATCAACAACCACTTAATTAAGCACAACCTCCGTTGCTTAATTTGGCTGGTTCCGTTGCCCCTTTCCCTTTCAGTCGTTGAGTGGCTTGAGTACGTGTAGCAAAAGGATCGGACTGACTGTTGGCTCGGATTTTTTTTTGAAACTTCTGTTGGCTCGGATTGGGAATGCCTCGTGCAGTCTGCTGGCCTGCTGCCAAAGAAAGAGTCTCTCACGTCATCTGCACTGTGCACGTGGGAGGTGGAACCGTGGGAGAGCAACAAGTTTTTGGCAACGAAAGCACTAGCTGAGCTACCAAAATCGTGCTACTGGAGCTCCCACTTATTTTCAGTTCAACAACCTGACTCTCTCCCTCTCGTGCTCCCCCTGCCAGTCTGCCACTACGTAATTTGTGAAAGAGATCGATGCTCGTGATAGCCTAAGAGAGGGAGGGGGTGAATTAGGCTTTCTAAAACTTTGGCCTACCACAAGAAAGCTAATTGCACAAAAGTAAACTAATACATGCTACCTAGATGTGCAACTAAGGTTTTCTTCTAGTGTTTGCACCCCACCAAAGAGTTTTGCAACCTAGAGCCAATCCTATCAATAAACTACTCTAGAAAGGTAAAGACACTCAAATTGCAAGTATGAAATGCGGAAGCTTAAGGGTTAGAGAGATGCAAACTTGACACGAAGATTTATCCCGTGGTTCGGCTCACGCCTACTCCACGTTGGAGCTCCACAAAGGATATGCTCCCGGTCGCCAAGTCTTGCTTCCCGGTCAAGGTCTTGAGCTCGCCACAAAGGCTCCCCAAGAAGGATGATGAGCAAGTCACCAAGACCTTGCTCTCATCAATCTACTCTCCCGGAGATCTTGACGCCGCCTCCACTACGGAGCTTCTCCACCAAGGAAGGGGTCTCCTCTTCCCCCGCACAAAGTCGTCGTCGCCACTCCACACCAAGCCAGAGGGTCGAAGACTTGCCGGCGAGTCACCGAGACTCCAAGGGGCCGGCACACCAAGATTACAAGTGTTGGTTCACTCTAGAACCAAGGCACAAGGCACAACACCTTGCAATTCACTCACTAGGCCTATCCTAGCTCTCTCACTCACTATGGATGATCTATGTAGCACAAATGGTGGCTTGGATGTCTTGTAGGTGTAGGTGAACTTCTCTGGACTCCAGCAACTCCAAATGACCGAATGGGGTGGGTATATATAGCCCAAGGGGCTCAACTAGCCGTTACCCAAATTCTGCACAAAAGCCGTGAGCGCCGTATAATACGCCGTGTGCAGAAACCCCACCGGCGTATAATACGCCGCATGCTTTTCCAAAGGTCAAATGCCTTTTCCAACGGCTATCTGTGCACGCCGTATGCTTTTCCAACTTGTACGCCGTTACCGGCGTATCATACGCCGTGCCTCTTCTTCTTCCTCCACTTGACATCGCCACTGAGTAACTTGAACGCCGTTACTCCGCCGAGGTCGCCGTATAGTACGCCGTGTAGAAACTTGACGACCCTGACTTGATGTTGATCAACCTATGTACGTCGTATGATCCGCCCCGTATATAAACAGTACCGGCGTATCATACGCCGTAGGCTTCTTTCGGGTTCCTTGGCACGCCGTAGACTTCTGGTACTGTACGCCGCGGCCGCTGTAATGTACGCCGTGTGGAATATTTCCTTTTGGCTTGATCTGCTTCCACACGCCGTAGCATCTTTGATTGCACGCCGTTGCCGGCGTTTCATACGCCGTTTGCTTAACTCTGCAGGCTTTGGAATCATTCTTTGGGGTGTAATTTCCTAAGTATGACACTTAACAAACACATTAGTCCCAAAGACTATGTTGTCATTCACTCACCAAAATCACAATATAAATGGCACAAAGGCCATTTTCGTTACAATCTCCCCCTTTTTGGTGATTGATGACAACACAATCAAAGCAAGTATGAAATATGCGAAAATTGACCAAGTTTGAGCTCTTACACTTGCTTGAATGATTACCACTCTTTTCATTGGATTAGAGAGCCATTTCCCCCATATAGTTTGAAGTAGCACCATGGGTGTGGCCTCCCCCTAAGTCCAATATCTCCTTCATGACTTCTCCCCCTACATGTATCCTCCCCCTTTCTCATGGCTTCTCCCCCTATCTCATGAGGTCTTGTATATTAAGCTTGCTTTGATCCCAAACTTCTCCCCCTTTGGAATCAAATCACCTAAAAGGACCTATCAAAAATATCATATCTCATAGAGGAGGTTAGGAGCCTAGGGAGTTAGTTAAGTATCATTTGAAAGTAGAATTTCAAGAGTGAATAAGTGTGATACTTAACCTATTGGGAATGTATGAGCACATAGCCTATGAACTTAGATATGAAGATCATAAACTCGATAGGCTAAGGCTCAATATGCATGAAAGCACAAATTTTCTATAATCATACACATAGAGTTGTAAGATCACATTATGAGTGAAGCACATTCTCTAAGTATGATAAGGCACGGCATATGGAGACAATAAGAATAAGCTTGATAAACAAGTTAGTCTCCAAAATCACAATCAATAAGCTAAGCTCCCCCTAAGTGTGTGCATTTAGTGTTTGAATCACTATCAAGTGTATGCACATTGTTTTGAACAACAAATGGGAAGATAAGCTTATAGCTTGAGGTCATGGTACTAAAATCATACCTTGTGAAGCTCATGTACCATGAAAGTGACCAAGTGTAGAAAACCTATACAACCTTTGTAAGCCATGTAAGTTGCTCATGGGTTAGAGTGCATGGCACAAGCAACTTACCATATGATAGTAACACTAGAATTTGCAATAGATACCACATGAATGCATTAGATATGAAGGGTAGCATATGCAAATCTAGCAAGGTAAATAGGCAAAGAATTTGAAATGTATTACCATTACCTCTTTTACCTTAGTGTGGGGGATTTGGGCAAATGATGTCCAATCTTGCAAGCTTGGCTACTTGATGTGATCTTTCTCCTCTTCTTGTGAGCCAAGCCTCCAAATCCCCCGAAGCCAATCTTGGGCTTCAAGTATCCTTTGGAACCCAAACCTTTTGGGGCCCCTTCATGTTGGTGATGACTTCCTTGGGCACCCAAATGGGTCGGTTCCATCCCCATTCCTCAATCTTGGGCTTCCCAACCGTACTAGCAACAACCTTGCCATTAGCATTCTTTTTAAGGACATAGGTGTTGGCTTTTACCTTGTTCTTGCGGTTGGGCTTGGTGTAGATGAGGGAGCTCTTGATGGTGGTTTTGGCCTTCTTCTTCTCACTCTTGGGCGTTCCCTTGACAAGTGGGCATTGATAGAACTTGTGGCCTTCCTTGTAGCACTTGAAGCAAGTCACGGTTTCACCCTTCTCAAGCTTGTTCACCATGTCATCACGGTTATCTTGAGAAGGTTGGACATTGCTCCCAATGCTCTTGCCCTTCAAGTTTGCCAAGCTTTGCCTAAGACTCTCCAATTCTTGCTTGAGCTCTTCATTCTCCTTGGCAATGAGATCATCTAGAGTTTCTACAACAATTTTCTCAAAGCATTTCTCATTGCAAGGGGGTGAGCAAGATTCATCAATTAAATCAATGCAAGAAGTAGAGGCATCAACCTTGGAGATAGGAATATCACAAGAAATAGATTTCTCCAATTTTAACAAAGAGTCCTTAGATTGATTGTTAAGGCTCTCAATTTTAAGTTCCTCAAGCTCCTTGCTAAGCAATTGGTATTTGCCTAATAAATTATCAAAATTTGAAGCAAGGAGTGCATTGAGATCATTGAGAGCCTTATTATCTTTGGTCAATTTTTTAAGGCCTTTTTGTTGTTGATGGATCAAGGTGAGAAGCTTAGCGGGGGAATCATCATCGGAATCGGAATCGGAATCGGAGTCATCACTTACATCGCTTTCCATACCTTTGGCCATGAGGCATAGGTGTGATGATGGAGAGGAGCTCTTGTTGTTGAGTGTATCATCACTCACCCATTCTCCGAATGTGGTGAAGGCTTTATGCTTGGGCTCCTTCTCCTTCTTCTCCTTCCTCTTCTTCTCATATTTGATCTTCTTGATCATCATGTGTTGATGATGCTTCCCATCCTTGACGTGGACCATGTACCCCATTGAGTTGATCTTCTCCATGCTCTTGATCAACTTCTTGACTTGTCTTTGGAGCTCGGGGGACATCTCATCACCATCACTTTCACTTGAGGAGGCTTCTTCTTCTTCTTCTTCGCTTGAGCTCTCCTCCTTCTTTTTGCTCTTCTTCTTCTCTTGGTTGCTCGCAAGAGCAATGCTTGGAGTAGGCGAAGAAGATCTTGGCTTTGGCTTGATTCCATTGCGAAGCTCAAAAGCCATCACCTTGTTGAGGACTTGATTTGGTGTGCTCTTGGAGAGGTCTTTCTTGTAGAGAATGGCAATCATCAAATCATAGTCCGGCTTGCGAAGGCTATGGAGCAACAACCGAATTATGCCCATGTCGTCGATGTTGTTGACACCTAAAGAATTTATCTCATTCATAAGCATGGTTAGGCGTGAGTACATTTGTTCGGCATCCTCATGCTCAAGTTGCTTGAAGTTGTTTAGCTTATCCTTGAGAACATGATATCTTTCATTTGCCACATCCTTTGTGCCCTCATGGTTCTCAAGGATAGCCGTCCACAACTCATGAGCATCTTTGCAAGTGAATACACGATTGAAAATATCATTACTAAGAGAAGATAGTAAGATGCTCCTAGCGGTAGAATCATATTGCATTTCGTCTTTGGAGTCACTTTTTCTACCTTCACTAGTCACACGCCAAACATCAAGCCCCTTTGCTTGAAGGAAAGCTTCCATGGGCACTTTCCATCTTTGAAACCCCGTGCCATCAAAACGTGGAGCTGATCCTAAGAAATCCATCCTCTCCCCAACGAGCTAACTCACTAGGCGGTGAAGCCTAACCGATCAAATGAGCCGGTTTCACAAATTGCCAATTGAATGGGCGTTTTCTTGTGAAAGATGTGAGTCCCGGCTCTGATACCACTTGAAAGAGATCGATGCTCGTGATAGCCTAAGAGGGGGAGGGGGTGAATTAGGCTTTCTAAAACTTTGGCCTACCACAAGAAAGCTAATTGCACAAAAGTAAACTAATACATGCTACCTAGATGTGCAACTAAGGTTTTCTTCTAGTGTTTGCACCCTACCAAAGAGTTTTGCAACCTAGAGCCAATCCTATCAATAAACTACTCTAGAAAGGTAAAGGCACTCAAATTGCAAGTATGAAATGCGGAAGCTTAAGGGTTAGAGAGATGCAAACTTGACACGAAGATTTATCCCGTGGTTCGGCTCACGCCTACTCCACGTTGGAGCTCCACAAAGGATATGCTCCCGGTCGCCAAGTCTTGCTTCCCAGTCAAGGCCTTGAGCTCGCCACAAAGGCTCCCCAAGAAGGATGATGAGCAAGTCACCAAGACCTTGCTCTCATCAACCTACTCTCCTGGAGATCTTGACGCCGCCTCCACTACGGAGCTTCTCCACCATGGAAGGGGTCTCCTCTTCCCCCGCACAAAGTCGTCGTCGCCACTCCACACCAAGCCGGAGGGTCGAAGACTTGCCGGCGAGTCACCGAGACTCCAAGGGACCGGCACACCAAGATTACAAGTGTTGGTTCACTCTAGAACCAAGGCACAAGGCACAACACCTTGCAATTCACTCACTAGGCCTATCCTAGCTCTCTCACTCACTATGGATGATCTATGTAGCACAAATGGTGGCTTGGATGTCTTGTAGGTGTAGGTGAACTTCTCTGGACTCCAGCAACTCCAAATGACCGAATGGGGTGGGTATATATAGCCCAAGGGGCTCAACTAGCCGTTACCCAAATTCTGCACAAAACCGTGAGCGCCGTATAATACGCCGTGTGCAGAAACCCCACCGGCGTATAATACGCCACATGCTTTTCCAACGGTCAAATGCCTTTTCCAACGGCTATCTGTGCACGCCGTATGCTTTTCCAACTTGTACGCCGTTACCGGCGTATCATACGTCGTGCCTCTTCTTCTTCCTCCACTTGACATCGCCACTGAGTAACTTGAACGCCGTTACTCCGCCGAGGTCGCCGTATAGTACGCCGTGTAGAAACTTGACGACCCTGACTTGATGTTGATCAACCTATGTACGCCGTATGATCCGCCCCGTATATAAACAGTACCGGCGTATCATACGCCGTAGGCTTCTTTCGGGTTCCTTGGCACGCCGTAGACTTCTGGTATTGTACGCCGCGGCCGCCGTAATGTACGCCGTGTGGAATATTCCCTTTTGGCTTGATCTGCTTCCACACGACGTAGCCTCTTTGATTGCACGCCGTTGCCGGCGTTTCATACGCCGTTTGCTTAACTCTGCAGGCTTTGGAATCATTCTTTGGGGTGTAATTTCCTAAGTATGACACTTAACAAACACATTAGTCCCAAAGACTATGTTGTCATTCAATCACCAAAATCACAATATAAATGGCACAAGGGCCATTTTCGTTACAATTCGCCATTGCAATACGAATTGCTTAGCACGCGTGCGTCTGCGTCCTATCGACTATCGATCCAGTTGATGACCTGCCACATCGAGGGAGGCCTCTCCGACTCCGCGCGCACGTGACATGAAGACATATACTGTTATACGACGCGTGGGGTACGATGCTATGATGCATGCGCGGATGTCAGTCGGCTAAGGTTCTGAATTTTTTTTATTTTTTAACCCTTTTTAAACTGAAATTTTAAAAATAACCCCAGCCGAACTGTATTTTCAACGAATAACCCTTTTGGTCGCGCCACGACTCATGGCGCGACTGATGAGGGAGTCGCGCCAGAGCATGTGGCGCGACTGGGCTGCCACGTCGGCCAGCCGGGCCGCGGGCGGCCAGCGCGGCTGCTGACCTGGCTAGCGGAGTCGCGCCACATGCCCTGGCGCGACTCGCCTGTATACAGACGGCCGCCCGAGCCCCTTTCTTCTTCCTCCTCCCATTCTTTCTTTCTCCCCAACCCTAACCGAGCTCTTCCATGGAGACCGCCGCCGCCCCCCCCCCCTAGATCGGCCCATCCCACCACGGATTCGAAGGGGAAAAGTGGGGAAACTACTCCGGGAAGGTAACTCCTCCACTTTGACCATCTACATTTTGCGGATTTGGTTGATTTCCTTAGTTTTGGATGAGGTTAGGTTTAGATAGGGTTTGACTTGATTTGGTCGATTGAGCACGGATTTGAGATGGTTAGTTGTTCTAAGTGGTGGATTTGGTCGTTGGTAACGCCTGTTTATCGTATAGATTTTTTTGCATGTGACGATTTCGTTGACATAACCATTTGTAGATGTGGATGATGCTAGTAATGAACTAAATGGTCTATTGGAGTTGGTATTAATTTGAGTTAATGTACCTTGCTTTGGAAAATATAGATGTGTATATATTGAAGTTAATGGTTATGTGTATATGGAAATGTGTATATGGTTATGAGTAAAATATAGGATTTCTTGGTGATGATTTATTTTACTTGTATATGGTTATGTGTAAAATATAAGATTTCATGGTGATGAATTATTTGACTTGTATGTGTGTATGGTAATGTGAAATTTATCTGACTTGTACCTATTATATTGAAGATAGCCTTTCATGGTTATGATTTATTAGACTTGTATGTGAAGTATATATGTGAAATTTTTTTGATATATAGAAAAGTGAAATCTTGTATGACTTGTTCATATTGGATTGTTTTAATTGCAATGTTCTTTTTTAGCACTTGGAATTTATTTTCGTTTATTTGATATAGGTGAAAATGGCGCGGCACCCACAATATCAATTGCTTGAGATGGCGTACGACGAGAGACATCGCGGGAGGATACTTGAGGAGCGTATTGAGGTTAGTTTGTCCTTAATGATGACTTTGTATGGAGTAAATGAATTTGATGGGTGGATGTAGTCCAACACGGTGTTTGATTTATTATTTGCAGGTTTTGAATTCTCTACTGTCACACCCGGATTTACGAAGGAAATCCGAATGCTACTATATGTGTACCCAGGAAGTCTTTACACACATATAGCTCAGAAATGAATATCAAAGAAAGGGAAAACAGTGCTCGATAACATAAACAGAAATAAAGTCATTACATCACAGGCATTACATTATTATCGAGTTTATCAAAGTAGCGGAAGCCTGACGTAGTCTAACTCCAGAACATCTCCACAGGGACTCTGACTGGGGGACTGCACTGCCTAGAACTCCGGGAACTCTTCGGGGAAGACAAAAGCATCCATAGGCGGCTCATCTGAGTACCCATTCGGGATTTTGTTGATATGAAGCAAGTGTAAGTAATCCATCTTACTTAGCAAGCATAACATGATTAAATGAGGCTCAAAAGGCTATGCAAGATTTAAACTGCGGTTAGCATTTTTAGTTGATTACTTTTAGAATTAACCTGAATTACTACAGTTATATGACAACCCCAGTTGAAACCCACATTATGAAACATGTGAAGTATTATAAATGAACAACATCATAATTAACCGTTTATCCAGAAAACAAGGAACCGCTCGAAAAGGATCCAGGCCGCTCTTGACCGTGAGCACGGCTGATATATCAGATCATAACACTCTGCAGAGGTTGTACAACTTTACCCACAAGTCGTGATTCCCCTTTGTCATAGACAAGTGTACCTCCAAAAACAGGTACGGGGTTTCACTACGAGACCTTTCAAAAGACACCCTAGCAGCTAGTGGCAGTGTGAACCTCTTCTGCTCCCACCAAAAGTAAATATCAGCCCATCCGAGACAAGTGAGGGACCCAAAGGCCCTCCTTGCTCCCACCAAAATAAATGTCAGCCCATTCGAGACAGACCGAGGCCACCGCTTCTGGCCCTCTCCTCCGAGTCAAGCCAGATAGCCACTTAGACAAGCTAGAGCCGTACAATTTACTTAGTCAAGACCAGAACCATTTGATCCTTGTGGTTGTACGGTTTTCCTGGGTGGCCGCTTTAAGAATCGGAACCTTAAAGAGAGACGCTTAGAGCAATCCAAACACATGCTCAAGCTCCCTAAACCAAGTTGCTAAAAAGCATATTTTAATAAGGTTCCAAGTATATCATTAATCAATATTAACATTTAACAATGATCGTTAGCGTTTGCAAGCATAGCATAACTTAACAAAACTACCCATATGCAAAACCCAGGGTGATCAAGGAATATAGGATTTATAAATCTAGTCATTCCAAGGGTTTATCAAATTTAGACGTATGCATGAATGAATAACATGATTAATAGGTGAATAGGTATCAAGGATAAATCATGTTACACTTGCCTTCCTCAAAGTATTGCTGCTGCTCCGGGTCTTCAAAGTCTTGATCAAAACCGGCCTCGTACTGCTCGCTCTCTAAACATGCATTCCATCACCACACATACATCCATCACAAGCCAATACATACAAACAAAAGTATTCTATTAGAACAGTACACCATACAGCATAAACAGAAGCAAAAATCTATTCTACGCATTTCTACGAACACAACAACACGAAAATCACTCTAATCGGATTTACGGTGATTAAACCACACTAGAAACAAGATCGAGGACTAATCTGCGATGAACCGAGGACCTAAACGTTATTAACCCTAGACTGCAGGGGGTAGCAAGAAAGAAAACAACACAGGGGGTTGGATGGCGGGTTTATTAGAGAATTTTGTAGGGGCTCTTTAACATAAAGGCCGAAGGGGTATCTAATGTTTTAATCTTGGCCGTTGATTGATAGATGGGCGGCTAGTGGAGCTTCTGCTCCGTTCTGTCGGTCCAACAGGGGAGGAGCGACGCCATCTTCGTCATCCTCGCGAGCAGAGAGGGCGCGCCATGGTTCTCGGCGTTCTGCTCGCCGGCGTTGAAGGGGCCCCAAGCCTACAGTGCTCAGAAACAGGTGATGTTCGGCCCTATAGAGAGAGGACGTCGCCGCGAACTCATCTTGATTCTCACCTAGGGCAAAAGAGCAGTAGGGACGGCGTGCTTCCAAAGGGGGCGGACTGGTCTTGTGGCGCTCGATGTTGGCACGGTTCTGTCCTTGAAACGGGGCTGCAGGGAGACGGGCCGGCGTCTTTGGGCACCGTGGCGAATCCCGGCGTCCAGAAATCCGGCGAGAAAGGTACTGTTCTTGGGGAAATTGGAGAGCAATGGAGGTAAAGGAGGTTGGCGGGGGGACTACTCCAAGCTTTTGTAGGAGGAAGGAGGGGCACTGGTGGCCGGAATTGAAGGGACAGGGGCAGCTCGGTGCTCCACTGATTCTCACCATTACTGCCACTGAGAACAATTGAAGGGAAGGGGGTTTTTCGGTTTTCAGTGGAATGGGAAGGGAAGGGGCGCAGCTTGGTGGATGGGGTGCGGCCTTCTGGCTCAGCGACGCAGAGAGGAAGACGAAGGGGATGGGGTGCCGCTGTTCAGGGGAAGAGGAAGGGCGACTGTCGTTCAGTTTTCACGAAGAAGAAACAGAGGGCGACGGAATGACGTAAGGGGCGGTCCTGCGTGCGTGAGGGCCTGAGGGGAGAGAGGACCGGGCGCTCGTGCAGGCTTGCAGGGAAAATATGATGGGCCGGTCTTGTTTATTGAGTCTGCAAGAAAGAAAGAACAGAGGGAACTCAGGCCGGACATGTTGGGCTTTGGATCGACAGTTTTTGGGTCACAAGGCAAAAAGAAAAGGAGTCTGGATCGGGTTCTCGGAAAAGGAAGGAAGGAGTGAGTTGGGTAGGGTTTTAGGGCTGGGTTGGACTCGGGTCGGACTCCAAGTTCTGGGTTTAAGAAACAAGGGCTAAGCACAAACAACACACTCATCCAATAAAACGATGCATCGGCATGAAATGCACAAACAAGTTTCTAAACCTAGGGTTGATTTTATTTTTCGAAAAAGGTTTTTATTTTCCTAAGTTTTATGAATGCTCACACAAAACCTAGCTAATTAATTACTAATTTAGAAAGGGAATTTTTAGGGTGTTACATCTACGTATCCGCACCCACAATCCTCTCGTGTGGGATGATAGGTATGTCCCGTACCTTCGGCAAGCTGGCTTGCTCCCATTGGCGATGCTTGTGAAGGGTGGATTGCCGAAGATGGACAATGCGGCTCTTACCGCGCTAGTGGACCGATGGAGGCCTGAGACACACACATTCCACCTCCCTTGTGGTGAGATGACGGTGATACTTCAAGATGTTGCCATGCTTTTTGGTCTTCGCATAGACGGCCAAGCGGTCACTGAGACAATTGATCCTGCTGGTTGGCGAGATCGGGTGGAGCTCTTGTTTGGTGTTCGTCCTGCAGATCCACCGGACGATCGAAAGGATAGGAAGACTACAGGAGTCAGCTCGGCTTGGTTGGTGCAGCACTTTGGTACGCCCCCTCCTGCTGATGTTGCGGCTGATGTTGTTGCTCGATATGCTAGGGCATGGCTATGGCACTTGGTGGCTGGGTTTTTATTTCCGGACTCGAGTGGGAACACCATTTCTTGGATGTGGGTAGACATTATTGGGCAAGCTTGGGAGAACATCGCCACCTATAGTTGGGGTAGTGCAGTTCTTGCATGGCTCTATCGCCAGATGTGTGATGCTTGCTGCCGCAAGGGTGCTAGTGCTAACATGGGGGGTTGTGCCTATCTTTTGCAACTGTGGATGTGGGAGCGGCTTCCGGTTGGTCGGCCGGAGCGGTATACACATGGGGTAAGATAATATATTTTGCTTCATTAAGTATGATATGAGATATTGTTAATTTGACATTATATTTGTCTTGTTGAAGCAATTACCAACTTATGGTGAAGAGCCTTTGGCCACTGTCGGTTATCTATGGCACAATATTCTCAATGTGCATGGAAACCCGGTGAGACGTTACACTGACTACAGCAACGCTCTGGACTGCCTCACTCCTGCACATGTAAGTTGTCTTTAGCACGTTCTTTGGTATTGAGGTTTATTTTCGTTGTCTGTTCTATTGTAATGGTTTTGGCATTGTTGGAAATTTATTTGATTCATGATACCTAGGTGAATTGGCGCCCTTATGATCGAGATGAGGTGCAAGCCATGGAGCTTAGTCCATATTGCATGATGAATCAAGATTATTGGCGCTTGGTTTGTCCCCTCATTTGCTTCTACATTGTCGAGTACCATATTCCAAGTAGAGTGATGAGGCAGTTTGGCTATCTTCAACCTTATCCTCCAGAGTACATAAACACTAATCAAGAGCTTCATCGGTATGTTGTGTGTTTGTTGAGTTTATATTCTTGGAATCATGGTATGTTATATACTTGTATTTGATAAAGAATGTGTCTTGAATGTAGTATTGACCGTCGACGCGAGAGGGGTAGAAAGGATTGGGGCATGAAGCACCAAGGATACATTAACGCTTGGGATAGTCGTGGAGCCAACATTGTCATAGGAGGTCCACTTCACCGTGACCCCCCTTTTGAAAATTATTTGCAATGGTTGAGAGCGAACACAAGGCTTAAACTTAAGGTGGCTATGGATGCCGGTCCTGTCCAGGACCTACCTTCAGACCCAGAAGATGTGTTTGACCAGTATGACGAGATGACAAGGCAGGCCACGCAGACACAGCGGGGACCAGTGGAAGACTACATTGTAAGTTTGGTTGAATTGTTTGCTTATTTCATTAATGTAATTTGGTTTTGGCTACATTGTAAGTTTGGTTGAATTGTGATTAAATGGTTGAATTTTCACATGGCAATGATAGGGACAACAACTTGGTCGTTTTGCTAACGAGTCTCTCGTAGCATTGGGTGTGCCAATTGGGCATCCAGAAGAGGCGAGCAAGCTACGGGCCTTCATACAGGTTAGATGGTAAAGTGCTTTTATCTCTGATTTAGAGCCTACCAATTTAACTTTATTATGATTTTAGAGATTCCATCGTGGGTGTCGAAAAATGGCCCGCAAGTTGAATTGCATGGCCCCACGAGAACAAGAAGCGGCTGGTGGTCCCTCAAGTTCTGGTACACGTTCAGCTCCATCCACTAGGGGTACTAGGGCCACCTCCACGAGTACAGGTGCGGGCCTGGTTTCAAACTAGTACTGTTTGTGCATTTTTGGTTTTCATCATTGGTTTTTGATACAAAATGTATATTTGTTCATGCAGGGACTCTCACCATTCCCGGCCCTAGTAGGGATGTTGACCCGGAGGAGGAGGAGGAGGAGGAGGAAAATAGCTCGAACTCAGAAGATGATGATCCTTCATATGGTCAAGAAGAGATTGGTTCCTCACAGTTGCCTGATGCGCCATTTGATCCATCACAGGGCAGTCAGAGGCCTACGAGGCGGGCACGACGGGATCACACAGATGTTGGGACCCCTAATGTGTTGCCTACCAATCCAGGACGCCAGCGTCGCAAGAAGAAGCCCTACACACCCAACCCCTCACGCCGCAAGTAGAGTTACTCAAGTAAGATTATGTGATGGATATGTTTAGTGATGGACTCGTTATGTGATGGACTTGGGTCATGTGAAAACCTTTGTGATGGACTAATGTTTAGTGATGGACTTGTTATGTGATGGACTTGGGTCAAGTCAAAACCTTTGTGATGGAATTGTTATGTTATGTGATGGACTTGTTATGTGATGGACTTGGG
>CM014277.1:55020991-55048578 GCA_004135705.1 Alloteropsis semialata
ACATGAAGACATATACTGTTATACGACGCGTGGGGTACGATGCTATGATGCATGCGCGGATGTCAGTCGGCTAAGGTTCTGAATTTTTTTTATTTTTTAACCCTTTTTAAACTGAAATTTTAAAAATAACCCCAGCCGAACTGTATTTTCAACGAATAACCCTTTTGGTCGCGCCACGACTCATGGCGCGACTGATGAGGGAGTCGCGCCAGAGCATGTGGCGCGACTGGGCTGCCACGTCGGCCAGCCGGGCCGCGGGCGGCCAGCGCGGCTGCTGACCTGGCTAGCGGAGTCGCGCCACATGCCCTGGCGCGACTTAGTCGCGCCAAAGGTCGTGGCGCGACTCGCCTGTATACAGACGGCCGCCCGAGCCCCTTTCTTCTTCCTCCTCCCATTCTTTCTTTCTCCCCAACCCTAACCGAGCTCTTCCATGGAGACCGCCGCCGTCCCCCTCCCCCCCTAGATCGGCCCATCCCACCACGGATTCGAAGGGGAAAAGTGGGGAAACTACTCCGGGAAGGTAACTCCTCCACTTTGACCATCTACATTTTGCGGATTTGGTTGATTTCCTTAGTTTTGGATGAGGTTAGGTTTAGATAGGGTTTGACTTGATTTGGTCGATTGAGTACGGATTTGAGATGGTTAGTTGTTCTAAGTGGTGGATTTGGTCGTTGGTAACGCCTGTTTATCGTATAGATTTTTTTGCATGTGACGATTTCGTTGACATAACCATTTGTAGATGTGGATGATGCTAGTAATGAACTAAATGGTCTATTGGAGTTGGTATTAATTTGAGTTAATGTACCTTGCTTTGGAAAATATAGATGTGTATATATTGAAGTTAATGGTTATGTGTATATGGAAATGTGTATATGGTTATGAGTAAAATATAGGATTTCTTGGTGATGATTTATTTTACTTGTATATGGTTATGTGTAAAATATAAGATTTCATGGTGATGAATTATTTGACTTGTATGTGTGTATGGTAATGTGAAATTTATCTGACTTGTACCTATTATATTGAAGATAGCCTTTCATGGTTATGATTTATTAGACTTGTATGTGAAGTATATATGTGAAATTTTTTTGATATATAGAAAAGTGAAATCTTGTATGACTTGTTCATATTGGATTGTTTTAATTGCAATGTTCTTTTTTAGCACTTGGAATTTATTTTCGTTTATTTGATATAGGTGAAAATGGCGCGGCACCCACAATATCAATTGCTTGAGATGGCATACGATGAGAGACATCGCGGGAGGATACTTGAGGAGCGTATTGAGGTTAGTTTGTCCTTAATGATGACTTTGTATGGAGTAAATGAATTTGATGGGTGGATGTAGTCCAACACGGTGTTTGATTTATTTTTTTGCAGGTTTTGAATTCTCTACGTATCCGCACCCACAATCCTCTCGTGTGGGATGATAGGTACGCCCCGTACCTTCGGCAAGCTGGCTTGCTCCCATTGGCGATGCTTGTGAAGGGTGGATTGCCGAAGATGGACAATGCGGCTCTTACCGCGCTAGTGGACCGATGGAGGCCTGAGACACACACATTCTACCTCCCTTGTGGTGAGATGACGGTGATACTTCAAGATGTTGCCATGCTTTTTGGTCTTCGCATAGACGGCCAAGCGGTCACTGAGACAATTGATCCTGCTGGTTGGCGAGATCGGGTGGAGCTCTTGTTTGGTGTTCGTCCTGCAGATCCACCGGACGATCGAAAGGATAGGAAGACTACAGGAGTCAGCTCGGCTTGGTTGGTGCAGCACTTTGGTACGCCCCCTCCTGCTGATGTTGCGGCTGGTGTTGTTGCTCGATATGCTAGGGCATGGCTATGGCACTTGGTGGCTGGGTTTTTATTTCCGGACTCGAGTGGGAACACCATTTTTTGGATGTGGGTAGACATTATTGGGCAAGCATGGGAGAACATCGCCACCTATAGTTGGGGTAGTGCAGTTCTTGCATGGCTCTATCGCCAGATGTGTGATGCTTGCTGCCGCAAAGGTGCTAGTGCTAACATGGGGGGTTGTGCCTATCTTTTGCAACTGTGGATGTGGGAGCGGCTTCCGGTTGGTCGGCCGGAGCGGTATACACATGGGGTAAGATAATATCTTTTGCTTCATTAAGTATGATATGAGATATTGTTAATTTGACATTATATTTGTCTTGTTGAAGCAATTACCAACTTATGGTGAAGAGCCTTTGGCCACTGTCGGTTATCTATGGCACAATATTTTCAATGTGCATGGAAACCCGGTGAGACGTTACACTGACTACAGCAACGCTCTGGACTGCCTCACTCCTGCACATGTAAGTTGTCTTTAGCACGTTCTTTGGTATTGAGGTTTATTTTCGTTGTCTGTTCTATTGTAATGGTTTTGGCATTGTTGGAAATTTATTTGATTCATGATACCTAGGTGAATTGGCGCCCTTATGATCGAGATGAGGTGCAAGCCATGGAGCTTAGTCCATATTGCATGATGAATCAAGATTATTGGCGCTTGGTTTGTCCCCTCATTTGCTTCTACATTGTCGAGTACCATATTCCAAGTAGAGTGATGAGGCAGTTTGGCTATCTTCAACCTTATCCTCCAGAGTACATAAACACTAATCAAGAGCTTCATCGGTATGTTGTGTGTTTGTTGAGTTTATATTCTTGGAATCATGGTATGTTATATACTTGTATTTGATAAAGAATGTGTCTTGAATGTAGTATTGACCGTCGACGCGAGAGGGGTAGAAAGGATTGGGGCATGAAGCACCAAGGATACATTAACGCTTGGGATAGTCGTGGAGCCAACATTGTCATAGGAGGTCCACTTCACCGTGACCCCCTTTTGAAAATTATTTGCAATGGTTGAGAGCGAACACAAGGCTTAAACTTAAGGTGGCTATGGATGCCGGTCCTGTCGAGGACCTACCTTCAGACCCAGAAGATGTGTTTGACCAGTATGACGAGATGACAAGGCAGGCCACGCAGACACAGCGGGGACCAGTGGAAGACTACATTGTAAGTTTGGTTGAATTGTTTGCTTATTTCATTAATGTAATTTGGTTTTGGCTACATTGTAAGTTTGGTTGAATTGTGATTAAATGGTTGAATTTTCACATGGCAATGATAGGGACAACAACTTGGTCGTTTTGCTAACGAGTCTCTTGTAGCATTGGGTGTGCCAATTGGGCATCCAGAAGAGGCGAGCAAGCTACGGGCCTTCATACAGGTTAGATGGTAAAGTGCTTTTATCTCTGATTTAGAGCCTACCAATTTAACTTTATTGTGATTTTAGAGATTCCATCGTGGGTGTCGAAAAATGGCCCGCAAGTTGAATTGCATGGCCCCACGAGAACAAGAAGCGGCTGGTGGTCCCTCAAGTTCTGGTACACGTTCAGCTCCATCCACTAGGGGTACTAGGGCCACCTCCACGAGTACAGGTGCGGGCCTAGTTTCAAACTAGTACTGTTTGTGCATTTTTGGTTTTCATCATTGGTTTTTGATACAAAATGTATATTTGTTCATGCAGGGACTCTCACCATTCCCGGCCCTAGTAGGGATGTTGACCCAGAGGAGGAGGAGGAGGAGGAAAATAGCTCGAACTCAGAAGATGATGATCCTTCGTATGGTCAAGAAGAGATTGGTTCCTCACAGTTGCCTGATGCGCCATTTGATCCATCACAGGGCAGTCAGAGGCCTAGGAGGCGGGCACGATGGGATCACACAGATGTTGGGACCCCTAATGTGTTGCCTACCAATCCAGGACGCCAGCGTCGCAAGAAGAAGCCCTACACACCCAACCCCTCACGCCGCAAGTAGAGTTACTCAAGTAAGATTATGTGATGGATATGTTTAGTGATGGACTCGTTATGTGATGGACTTGGGTCATGTGAAAACCTTTGTGATGGACTTATGTTTAGTGATGGACTTGTTATGTGATGGACTTGGGTCAAGTCAAAACCTTTGTGATGGAATTGTTATGTTATGTGATGGACTTGGGTCATGTGGAAACCTTTGTGATGGAATTATTATGTTATGTGATGGAATTTCACAGTTGAAACATTGGCTAATATTTGGAACCTTGCCCTGTATTTGGAACCTTATGTTGCCAGCAAAATGAATCATTTCATTTCTGTGTATTCGTCTTACCCAGAAATAGTTCATTGAAGTGATGTTTATGAAACACATGTCAGTCTTCACTTTGTAGTCTTTGAATTATGCCCTTTTTTTAACACCCTTCCATTAGTTATGTGAAATAGCTTGAGGAAATGAGAATGTTTTTTGTGCACAGATGCTGATTCCATATGGGTCTCCTTGAAGTATTAGGCGATATGTTAATGTACATCACACTCTTGTAAAAGTTACTTCTTCAGTCTGCATAATCGCACTCAATTCGTAACCTAAATGCAATTGGTAGTTTAATTACTGTGCTTATATTTTTATTGTAGTCAATGAGAGAGAAAATGGAATGGAAGCAAATGGAATGGAAGCAGAACAACTGCTACTGCATTAGTCGCGCCGCGATCGCTGGCGCGACTAAAGCAGGAGTCGCGCCATACTTGTTGGCGCGACTCAATTGGTCCTAAATGGCCTACCTGGGTCCTGAGTCGGCCATCTTATTGGCGCGACTACCGCATCAGTCGCGCCATGGTACGTGGCGCGACTAAGGAGACAGTCGTGCCATGGATCGAGGCGCGACTAAAGCAGCAGTCGCGCCCCTCATATGCTCGACTCAGGACCTACGTAGGCCATTTGGGTCTGAAGGAGTCGCGCCATAACGCATGGCGCGACTGTTGCAGTATTGCTTCCCAACCCTTTCAGGGAATCCGACGTTTCCCAGGCCATTCAGACAATCCGATTTACGCTTTTCAGGGTAGGCTTTGTCAGTGATTCAGTGGAATCCGACGTATGCTTTTCAGAGAATCATTATTTAGCCTTTGTCAGTGATTCAGTGGAATCCGATGGTGGCTTTTCAGGATATGGCTTTGTCAGGGATTCAGTGGAATCCGATGGTGGCTTTGTCAGTGATTCAGTGGAATCCGATGTAAGAACCACAAATGGCCTATATATTTGTTATCGAAGCCACATCCTGAGATATGAGTTCGCACCATGTCCTGGTTGTATGGTCCATTGGACCCGCCTAATCCACACCCTAATCTAGATGTTAGAACTAGAGATTTCTATGGTGAGCATAATGCCCTACCATGCGAGTTCTGGCCTCAATGCAAGCATGGAGATGATGCTGTTGTTCAAGTTTACGAGCTTGGTCCTGATGCTGGTCGACGTTTCTTCCGATGCCCTCGGTACAGGGTAAGTGCTTTTCAATCCAGGTTATAGACGATTTCTTGGTCTTTGGCCGTAATGTTTGGCTTGTATTGATGTTGGTAGTATAACGACTGCCGCTTTACCTATTGGATTGATGACCAAATGGCGCCACATGTGCAAGAGTACATTCGCCATCTTCAAGAAAACATAAATGCCATTCAACAGGAGAACGCAGACAAGCATGATAATATCAACCACCTGCTGCATGATAGTATGAGCAAAAATGAAGAGATCATCAATCTACAACAAGAGAAGATACAAATGGCAGAACGCATCAATGAATTAGAGGAACAACTGCGTCTAGAGCGAGAAAGGAACGTTAATCGGCGTTTCATGCCGCCTACTGTAAGTGGACGACGGAACTATTATGGCTAAATATTGTAATGTATGTTTCTGTATGACCGTTGTAATGATTCATGTAATGTACGAGGTTAATGGATCCGTACGACTTTCATATAATCCAATCCCTCTAGTCCATACAAATAGACCATACATATAGTCGAATCAAATAGTCCATACAAATAGTCCATACATATAGTCCAATCAAATAGTCCATACATATAGTCTTCAATACAAATAGTTCATACAAATAGTCCATACATTCGTTTCCTACAAATAGTTCGTACAATAGTTCATACAACTAGAATTGCAACATCTTAATAATCGGAATCACACTCAAACAAGAGCTCGTCATCTCCCCAATCATCATCTTCATCGTCAAGATCGACCACAAGAACACCTTTACCTTTCTTATCAACAACTGGTTCTTCAAGGGGCAAGTCACCAACTAGTGCCTTCATTGCCTCCATTTGTGTCGGCCTCACTCCTACATCCACCAAATCATCGGCCAGAAGAACACCCTTACCTTTTTTGTCCACCAACACCGGTTCTTCAATGGGCAAGTCACCAACAAGTGCCTTCATAACCTCCATTTGTGTTGGCCTCACTCCTCCATCCGCCACCTTTGCCTTGTCCTCGGGAACCGGCATGGCCAAATCAGCTACAAGGGCCTTCATCGCCTCCATTTGGGCCTCTTCCGCCATTTTTTCCTGCCTTGCCATACTCAAGTCAATGCGTCTTCTTTTGGCCTCCAATTTCTAAAAGTATTCGTCCCATGAGCCAGAAGGAAACACTGTAATAGGATCAAATGCCGTCTTCGAACGGTATTCCGCCTCTCTCATCATTTGTACCCTCTCCTTGGCGTCCTCTTCCGCCTTGATTTTGGCTTTCACCTTAGCATCACCAGTAAGGGGAGGAGGATACTTGTCTCTATTTTTCCTCCAAAAGAAGATGATGCGCTCTCTACTCCCATGACCAATAGTTTCGGATCTTCCATGCTTGGCTATCATATCTGTCAGAATGGGACCATAGAGTTGTTTGTCAGAAGGAATGGGCAAATCATACTTCTCCCTCATTTTCTCCTTGATTTTAATGGTCTCTGTCGTCTTCAAAGGTTCGGAGCATGTGCCCAAATAGCGTCTTAGATCTTCTCTTCCTTTAAAGGTCTCCCAGTCACAAGTTCTCCCTTCCTGCACAACATTGAATCCATTGCTAAATTGTACGAACAACAGGGTTCAAGTTAAACAAGATAAGTGCTCCAATGCAAAATAATCTTTACCCAATAGTCTCCATAGGAGTTCCCGCAATACCATCCATAACCCAACTCCGTCGGAACAACACCCCGTCGAGCCAAAATCCCACATTTGCAACGAGGTCTAGGGGCCCTCTCACATGGCCACCTCTCCTTTCCGCTCTCAAATGCAACGATTTCCTCCTTGGTGTACCAATGAGCCTTGGGGCCATAGATGTACTCCTGGAAGTCACACATGGGCCACCGATCCTGAAAAAAAATATCAATACAATATCAAAACAATATGTTCAATAAAAAGTCATGCACAACAAAATAAGCACACTCACAAACCAAACTTACATGGGTCTTTAGCTTGCAACGGAAGAATGGGGTGAATTTTACGGGGAGCTCTAGGTTGGGATGTTGAATCTTGCAAGGAATACCACAATGGCATAAGGGAGGGTTCTTCACGCGGATGCATGCTGCCGCTTGCTTTTCTTCCCATGTCATCACAGGTGGATTAGGTGGTGGAGGCACCCACCTCTTGAACTCATGGTATGGCTTTGTCTCCTCCTCATCATATGGAAAAAGGCGGATTCGAGGGTCAAACTTGTCGGGGCCATCAATCTATTGAAAGAATCTGCATGGGCCAGGGTAGCAAGCATAGGGGTCCCCGCCGTATTTGGGACGACCACAATCCCACTTCGTGCGGCACTTATAGTAGGCTCTACCGGCAGTTGTCGGCCATCTGGATTGCTTTACCTCCGCCGGATATTTGCATTCACAAATTGGGACTAGGAGCGGGGGAGGCACGGGGGCATCCTCACATGACACTGTGGGATACCGTATGTATTCATCCTTGCGCCTCGCCATCAACCTGCAAACAAAATTTATCATTAGTAAAAACTTCCAAAAAAATTATATTTCACATTCTAAACAAAATAAAAGTAAAACTATGAATGCAACTAGTTAGTTGGACAAACATGAAAGTAAACATTTTGTCAAGGCATTCTTCAAACTAGTTAATTCTTACCCCACTACTACTAGTCCTGGTTTGTTGTCTTCTTTGGTTAGGAGGTCTATTTATTTTGGTAGGATGCAAATTTTTTGGGCCCTCTTTGTGCCGTTCCATGCGGTGTCCTGGTTTGTGGCATATACCACAAAGTATTGTGGACTTGTCTTGGTTGAAGTCCCCGTAACCGTACATATCATCTCCATGACCATTAGATGCATCCATCTCGTTACGGAGACGCTTTTTCTTCCTTCTCCCAACCTTATCCTTCTTTGTGGTACTATCCGGTATATACTCAGGACCGTTGTACAATGGCTAAGCAGAAGGGTCAAGTAAAGGCTCAAACCGGGGTGTCCAGGTCTTTAACACGGTAGCCTTAAGGTAAAACTGAGAGGTATATAAAGCGGCCCGATGATCCACCCCTCTAACACGGCACGAAGCAATCATATGGGAGCAAGACACATGCAACAACTGCGGCACGCAACAAGTACAAGTCACATGTGTGAGGTCAACCTTGTATATACGACCACCTGTACTCTCACCACCACCATTAGAGCGTTTGCGGTCCTAACAGAGTACACATAAGACTTAGGGTCAATCAACTCTGCTGCCATGGTATTCGCCTTGTCCTCTTCCGTGCCTAGCAGTTTTGCCGCACCTTTGCCCCACAAATTCTGGTTTGGCCTCGCATCAATTTGACTCTTCGCTTTCTGCCACCTTTTAACAAAGTATGAATTGACCTTGTAGAAGGTGTACTCAACAATTGCCGACACAGGCATGCCACGAATTCCTTTAAGTACCTTGTTTAGGACTTCAGAGATATTAGTGTTGCAGACACCAAACCTCCAACCACCTTCGTCAAAGGCATTGCACCACTTATGCATGTTTTCCATTTGACTGTCAAGCCACTCTGTCGCTTCTTCATTCATCATTTTCTTAAGTTTCGCAAGCCGTATGCCAAAAGTTCTCTCTGCCTTCGATGCACATACCAACTTCAATTGTTTTATTACATTCTTGTTTTTGTGCCTATGCCATATGTTTGCAGCAAAGTGGCGCATGCACCAACGGTGCACGATCGGTTGGTAACCATCAATGTGCTCTTGAACAGCATTTAGAATGCCTTGGTGCCTATCAGAAATTATACAAATCTTTCGATCCGGTCCCACCACATCCCTACGCACCAAATGAAGGAACCAAGACCAACTTTCATTGTTCTCGCTCTCCACCAAAGAAAAGGCGAGCGGTAACAAACGATCCTCCCCGTCCATTCCTGTTGCAATCAACAAAGTCCCCCTATACTTCCCGGTCAAAAAAGTGCCATCAACACTAATCACCGGCTTGCAATGTTTGAATGCCTCTGCACATTGTGGAAAGCACCAATAAGCACGCTGCATTACTTCCTTCATTACCCCATTGTGCAACTCCAGTGCTCCCGTGGTGCTAGTGCACCATTTCGTCCCCGGATTGTAATATGCAATAGCATGTAGAATCCGCGGAACTCTACTGTAGGCTTCAATCCAATCACCCCACAGCACGGCCATGGCGTGTTGTTTAGCCCTCCAGGCCTTTCCATACTTCACCCGATAACTAGTGAATCCGACAATTGCTTCAACGAGCGCTGACACGGAAATGTCAGGGTCAGCATACACCATTGAAGCAATCCGACCTCCGATATATCGTGCCGTACACTGAGAGTGCTGGTGGATAGGTCGGGAAGTACCACATGTGTGAGGCTGCTGCACTTTAGTTATCCTCCACTTCTGCCTTTCATCGGTCATTGGACGGGCCCATACTTTCCAACCACAACCAAGTTGGCATGCTACTGTGTAGCGCAGCTTAGAGTCAGAGTGCACCACATCATATGGACGATGGTGCCGCACCGAGTAGTCCCTCAAAAAGAATTTCAGCTCTTCCATACTGTCGAATGTCATCCCTCTCTGTATCAACTCTTGACCACTGTCAGGCTCTAAAGAATTAAGACGCAAGCCGGAATCACAATATGCCTTCTTAGGGGGTGCATGGAAGAGAGGAACCTCTGGAACACCCACATGAACTGCTCCAAGTTGTCTCGACTCCTCAATAGTGAGAGGAGCCAATCTAGCACCAAAAATTGTAGCCATACTAGAGGACGGTTCAACCATAGGAGATCGTTGAACAAACGACCGCCGATGCACCGCATAGTTCGGCTCAACCGGTTTTGGTACACCATGTGTTGGCTCAACAAACGGTGCTTCATTGACTGGTGCTGGCTCAACAAACGGTGCTTCATTGACTTGGGTTGGCTCAAACACTTCTTCTTGGGTTAACGCTTCTCTCATTTCTTTTTCTTCTTCCTCTTCTTCTGATCCCGCAGAGATATCATCATCATCTTCCTCCTCAACATCAAAAGTGCCCTCGTCAAAGTCATTGTTCACTAGACAATCATCCTCTGGATCTGGCTCATTTGCCATGTCAACCTCATATTCTTCATCGTCCTCAGCTTCACCAACCTTATAATTACTTTCTACACAGACACTCTCACGAACTTCAACTACTAACTCAGCACAACCAACTTGGGAACCTTTCACCAACTCCTTATAAAAAGACCAATCTTCATCACATGAAATTCTCATAAGCACATAATGAGCCCTTTTGTCACCGGCATCGAATCTACCATGTAGGATTATTTCACTATGTTCTTGATCAACTTGGAATATTGAGCTAGCTCGAACAAAAACTTTATCAAATGAAGGAGGGCTATCAAATCTTGTGACTTCATGCTTCATCCTCTCAAACTCTCCATTCTCATTAACCGAACCACCAGAGAAATAACGAACTAAGCGATCCATCTACATACATTTAACGGCCACATTACAATTACCATTCATGGACTTATATAAAAACTAGAACCAACTAGTTTCCAAAACATCATTCTACAATAAATTCTACAATAAAACCTACATTAAAAGATCATTCTACAATAAATCCTAATTTTCATTTCTTGCCAATATTAACAAGAATATCTACCCACTAAAATCTCATCGAAATCGTTTCATGATACACAATCTACACGTTACAAAAGCGTTGCCAAGAATCAATTACACGATAACGCTCAACTAATCTTACCCTTTTCGTACTAATTTACCAAATCCAACCCAAACCCTAGGTTACCCTACCACAAGCTATGCCAAGGGAAACAAGCAAATGGCACAAATCTACACGGATAAAGTGGAGGAGTTACATTCCCGGAGTGTTTTTCCACTGTTTCCCCTTCAAATCCGTCGAAGAAAGAGGGGGATCTAGAGGGGGGAGGTGGGGGCGGCGCCATGGGAGAAGTGGAGCTCAGGTGGGGAGGAGAAAGAAAGGGAGGAGGAAGAAGAAGGGGCTCGGGCGCCCGGGCGAGTCGCGCCACGTCCTTTGGCGCGACTCAGTCGCGCCAGGACATGTGGCGCGACTATGCCTGCCATGTCAGCCGCCGCGCTGGCCGCCCGCGCCTCGCCCGGCCGACGTGGCAGGACAGTCGCGCCACAGCATGTGGCGCGACTACCTCTTCAGTCGCGCCATGCGTCGTGGCGCGACCAAAAGGGTTATTTCTTGAAAATACAGTTCGGGTGGGGTTTTTTTTAAAATTTCAGTTTAAAAAGGATTAAAAAATAAAAAAAAATCCTAAGGTTCTCTGCTCATTCTTCAATTCTATTTTTTGTGTCATGGCTGGCAAAAGGATGCATGACATTTTGACCAGAGGCATATTAGGGAAAAAAAAAACATGTTGACGAGCTACTGCTATCTTCACACACAGTTTTTAAGTCATGGCTTGTTTCTATTTTACAGTTTGGTCGGAGCCCAAAGAAGCTTTAACATGTGTCCCGTTTGCCATGCTTTCAACCGTGGCACCATTTCGTTGTGTGGGCCCTTGCTTCCTTTCTTTCCCAGGTGTCGACGTGACAGTCATTGCATCACGCACTATTTTTTATTTTTTGAAGAAGGCACCCGTCACCTATCTTACTATTACTAAGTGGAGGCTTCTTTCGAAGCCTCTAGGTGAAACCACCTAGGATCCTAGGTGGACACACTAGAAAAAGAGATAAATCCTAAAAATTCTCACAAAAAAGCAAAACATCTAGCCATCAATTGGAACACTCAAATCATCATAGCCATTAGATCTATTATGTTTTTTAAAAAAATTTACCCACCTATGCCATTATAAAAATAACTTAAAGTAACCCCTAATTCTATATCTAAATTACCCACCTCTGCCATTATATAAAATAAACAAAATAATCCCTAATCTTCATCAAAGTTACCCACTTATGCCGTTATAAAAATATTTAAAATAACCTCTTAAATTTGCAAGTAAATTACCCACTACGAATACTTAAAAAATAACTTAAAGTAACCCCTTAAATTTACATTTATATTATCCACATATGTCATTACTAAAAATAACATGAGGTAAACCTATATTTGAATCCAAATCATTTTAATAGAAAATATACACCAATATAAGATTCTAAATCATGTATTTCATACTTTATTGATTTATGATATAGTGATATATACGCGTGATGCGTGTAGTCATTTATAAAGATACAGGGGAAGTGACGAGAATATAGATTTCTGTGTTAAAATTATAGTTCAAACTTAGGGTTTATTAAATAAATTCGAGCGCATACATGTGATGCAAAGTGAAACTTTAAAGGTTATAAATGTGTATAAAAACATTATAAAGTAATTACTCACTAAAATCTATCACAATTGGATAAAAATAATTCCTTGCAGACGACGTCACGACGATGCATGGGTCCGCCGGTGGTGTTCCTCCTCGTAGCAGCGGCTGCGGCTATCGACATATTAGGGCAGCCATTAGGCAATAAACGAGTTCCAAAAACTAGACATATACATTGTGTAGATGCACCATAGGGAAAAAAAAAAGCTTAGGATGCACATTAAGCTTAAGGTGGAATATAATAAGTAAACAAATGATTTTTTTTCTCTCTCCTCTCCTCACTCAGACTCTCTCCGTTCATCAGCTCTCCCTGGTGACAATCAGTTTATGGGCCCCATCTAAAGATGCAAATGCACCACAACACATTGTGTGAAATTCTCTAACAAATTCTCATTGTTTGTGGGTCCTATAGGTGTAAATACACCACAACCATTGGCCATGCCTAAGAAACGGGGCAAGGTTGGCATGCATCGAAGACCCACTAAACAAAACATTAAGGGGCCTATGCCCCTCCTCCTCCCCCTGAATCTTAATATTAATATGCTCAAAAAAAAGAATCTTACTATTAATAATCATAGGCTTCTTTTGAGGGTGTTCCAGATATGCCTCGACGGTCTCATGAAGTTTGTGATGGCGTAAGCTGTTGTGCTGCTGATCGGCCTGATTACGCCCTAGACTATATGGCGTAAGCTGACATGGCTGAAGGAGGACGGAATCTGAATTTATGTTCCAATTTCATTGTCTTTTTTTTCTATTCTTCTTAGGTGGGCTAGGTCCCTAGACTATAATCGATCCAAAGTTGGAGAGGAGAGGGGGCATATGCCCTACTCTCTTGTGCTATTTTCTTAATTAGCATGTGGGCAAATTCCACATGTTTGTGTTAAGCCCCTGCTTAAGGGTGCCGATGCAGACATTTCCTGCTTAGACACATGTTTGTGTGAAGCAAGCGACGGTGCTGACATTGCCCTGTGAATGAGATGTAGTTACTGGGCGCATTGGTGTATAGAAAATGGATGCCAGGTTTATGCGCACAGGTTGGGCTGAGGTCCGGCGAAGCGGCCTACCGGTCAATGACTATGGGTATGTAGCAGGGCCGAGCCAGCATAGATTGAGGTCTCATCCGAAACTCTATAGTGGGTCTACTAGACTAGCGACTAAAATAACATGTATGATATTTCTTTTACGTTTTTAGGTGCCAGAATAAAATTTTCTACATTTACAGAAGACATGCATGGCTCCGATCTTAAAACACCAAATGTAAGATTAAAATAGGGAAAATTTTCTATATGCCATTGGCTTAAACTTTTATCCCTTATCTGCCACCTAAAAAACTCATATCCTGTATATACCAATACCATTGACCATAAATTTTAATCCCTTCTATGCCAATATTGACTAGAATTTAGTTGTCTCATGCTCTCGGCTAACAGATAGGTCAAAATGTCACATTTGCCTTTGCTCCTAGTTGGACACAAATTTCATTGCTCTCTTTTATGCCACCAATCGGAATGAAACAATCAGCGTATGAATATGGACAACAATTAAACTAGACAATCGGGTGCAGACCTATGGCCGATCAGTCACGCTATGTCACCTGGAATTTACACTCCGTCCAATCATGATCGCACGGCTCCGTGCCAACCACGTGTACTATGGTTTTTCAAAAAAAAAAAACCTCCCATTTTATTGAAATTAAACTGTAGCCCAACTCATCGCGTTTTTTTGCGAAAAATCCAAGACGGTCCAAACCCTACCATCTCCCTCTCCCTCTCCTCCTCGTCGCGACCCCCTTGCCCACTCTCTTGCGCCGCCAGCTTGGGCCCCGCCCCGTGGGCCTCGAGCTCCACTGTCCGAAGGTGCGACCCCGGAGAGCACAGCGCGCCTACTGCCCTTTATCTATCGAGAGAATTTCTTATTTGACATCGAAAGATAAGTCAATTCCTTATGTGACACTCAAAATTTTGATCTTCCTTATTTGACATCGGATCCAACTTTGGTAACTTTGATGTCTTTTATGACACTGCAATGGCACCTTACTTTAAACACTAAAGCATAACCCTAAATCCTAAACACTAAAAATCCTAATCCCTAAACACTAAACCATAACCCTAATCCCAAACGTTAAACCCTAACCCCTAAACACTAACCATAAACCCTAAGCCCTAAACACTAACCATAAGCCTTAAGCCCTAAACACTAACCCTAAACACTAAATCCTAAACACTAACCCTAAACATTAACCTAAACACTAAACAATAACTCTAAACCCAACTAAAACCCTAAATGACATAGCAAAACCATGGCAGTGTCAAAGAAGTCACCAAAATTTAGATACGGTGTCAAATAAGAAATATCGAAGTTTTAAGGGTCATATAAAAAATATGTTTATCTTTTGGTGTCAAATAAGGAATTTATTCTTATCTATCCTTCAGTCTGGCACGCGCGCGGCCCTCGCAATTCTGCAGAACACAGGGGAACGACGAACATGCACATGATCACCGTAGCAAGTGGCCCAGAAGAGGGGAATAAAGGAAAAAAATTAAAACGGAACAAGAAAATGGGAACTTTTTTTAATTTAATTTTTTTTACGAATTTTCAAAAACAACTCCCGGATGACAGATTTTGCAGATCTGTCATCCAACCGCCGTATCATATGGCTACCGCCAAATGATACGACGGTAAGAATCCGCAACCGCCAAATCAAACGGCGTCTGTACAAACCGCCAGTTCATTCGGCGGTTAGCTACGGTACCCGCGGATACTGTAGCAATCGACGGTTCCTTCTTTTTCTGTTAAAAAAATCATAACTTTTTCATATGAACTCGAATGGAGCTAAAATTTATATGAAAATTGTAGATCTCGACGAGATCTACAACTTTGTAGTTTAAACTTTTTTATTTGAAATCATCTTCATATTCAAATAATCCATATAATATTCGTATCTAAAATTTGAATTTTAGATCTGAACATTGTCTCGATTATTTGAGCGCCAAAATTATTCGCAATGAAAAAAGTTTGAACATCAAAGTTATAGATCTCATCGAGCTCTACAATTTTCATATACGAGCAGCATTGTGTGGCCTGTGTTAAGAAAACGAATATTTTATTTGCCTAGAGATATATTTCATATTTTCCCCTTACTATGCGAAAAGACAATGGCCATCCTAATGACAGCCAGTTGCAAAGTTCTTTGGATGCTGCTTGAGGGTTGTCATACGCGATGGAGCGGTAGTTAGCATCTCACGTTTTGAACCAGCTAACATGGCTGCATGCAACAGCAGGACTGCAGGGCCCAGGCTTGCATGGCGTTTGGCCGGATGCGGGGCATGCATGCAAACCCCGGACGTTCCCGCAGCTCCTCCACGACCGTTGCCCGTAGCCGGTTGAAACGGAAGCTTTTTGCCAGCAAAACCCGGGGAGGAAGTAACCGGGTTAGGTGAGCCGGCGCCAGTAAAATCTGTCTGGCACAGTTTAGATCTCCGTTTCAAATTATTATTACTCGTTTTGGCTTTTTGAGATATATATCTTTTGCTATGTATCTAGATTTATATTATGTCTAGATGCACAGTCAAAAATACGTACATCGAAAAACTAAAACAACTTGCAATTTGGAGTGGAGTGAGTAGATGCGGCTTCACTCCTCTCATGTGTGTCTTGTTCTTTTTGTTATAGAAAGAAAAGAAATGACCCTAAACTTTGAATAGTTCTACGATCATCTCTAATTTCTAAACTAGATTAAAATGGTTTTAAATATCTAAACTATAACAAAATAATTCCTTAACACTCCTGACATTCCTCGAGATTCAAAATCCATGAATTCCTGGGGCTACCAATATCTAGTTATAAGTGATCTTAAATTTTTCTCTAACCGGAACCTTACCAAACAGGGTCATAGATGAGATGAACGATTCAAGCATGCACCAGTAGGTATCTAGGAGTCTTGCGGATTGTTTCAAGAAAAATGAGTCTTGTGGATGATCAGAGGATATTTTTTGAATTATAAACTGCTTTTTCAAAAAAGTTTGAATTTTTGAATTCTATCAAAAAATTATAACTTTTTCATATGAATTCGGTTGGAGATAAGCTTCATATGAAAATTGTAGAGCTCGATGAGATCTATAACTTTGTTGTTTAAACTTTTTTCATTGCGGATAATTTTAGCGCTCAAATAATCAAGACAATGTTCAGACCTAAAATTCAAATTTTAGATGTGAATATTATATGGATTATTTGAATATGAAGATGATTTCAAATGAAAAAAGTTTGAACTACAAAGTTGTAGATCTCGTCGAGATCTACAATTTTTGTATAAATTTTAGCTCCATTCGAGTTCATATGAAAAAGTTATGATTTTTTTAATAGAAAAAGGAGGAATCATCGATTGCTACAGTACCCGCGGGTACTGTAGCTAACCGCCGAATGAACTGGCGGTTTGTACAGACGCCATTTGATTCGGCGGTTGCGGGTTCTTACCGCCGTATCATTTGGCGGTAGCCATATGATACGGCGGTTGGATGACAGATTTGCAAAATTTGTCATCCGGGATTGCAAATCTGTCATCCGGGAGTTGTTTTTGAAAATTCGTAAAAAAAAATTAAATTAAAAAAAATTCAGAAAATGGAAACAAAATAACTTGGGCCGTGGAACGAAAACAAAGGAAAAGCTCTGGGCCGGAAGCCCAGCAGTGGGCCGGCCTGCCAGAGCAGCCCGCACTCTTCGCCTGCGGGCGGCGCGATATTGCACGCACACGCGTGAGCGCCGCTGCCTTGCGCCTTGTTGCGGTGTTGCCCAACAACCCACGCGGCACGGGGCTCCTCCGCCTCTCGTCTCGGCTCCTCTCCTCCCAAATCCGACGCGATTCCTCCGAACCGCCGCCGCCGCCCTGAGCGCGAGGCGTCTACCCGCGGACCCGTGGCCCCGCTCGCGTCCCAGTGAAGCAGACAAGAGGTAACCTCTGGATTCCGAGGCGAAAGTTTGGATCTTGACGCCGCAAAAAACGAATCTTTTCTTTCCTATCCATATGCGATTTGAGGCCTCCTGTGCGATTCCAATCGACCTTTGGTTTGTCTCAGAGGTGGGAATGGAGATCCAGTCGTCCGGCCGGCCCATCGACGTGCTGATGGAGAAGGTGCTGTCCGTGAACATCCTCTCCTCGGACTACTTCAAGGAGCTCTACAAGTTCAAGACCTACCACGAGGTCGTCGACGAGATCTACCACCAGGTGGACCACGTCGAGCCCTGGATGACCGGCAACTGCCGCGGGCCCTCCTCCGCCTTCTGCCTCCTCTACAAGTTCTTCACCATGAAGCTCACCGTCAAGCAGATGCACGGGCTGCTCAAGCACCCGGACTCCCCCTACATCAGAGCTGTAAGTCAATCTCTGGCCTCTTCTTGGTTTTCAATTCAGTGTTTTGTTTTCTGGCTTTAGGAATAGATATTGACTGCAAGCTATATAGGGGCTTTAGTAAGTGAATCAGAATTTGCTAAAGCATGGGATTTTAAGCTTAGCGGTGCAGACAGTATGAATGAAAACAGTATGACTGAAAACGATGCTTTTTGTTTGAAATAATACATATTGTATTGTTATTAGGTAAATGTTCTCAAGTTGTAGATGGAACATGTTGGGAGACTTGTATATGTGTATTAGAGTACTGATAGGCTTAGTAACTGGTCGAATATACATGGAAGCAAATGATGTGCCATTCGTGCATGGCAGAGGGCACTAGCTTGTAGATGGTGTTAATGTTCAGTCTATCAAACAAATGAATTCGACTATCATCATAAGAAAATAATACTTGGTTATGTTTCAGATTGGATTTCTGTACCTGCGATATGTTGCAGAACCAAAGACACTGTGGACTTGGTATGAACCCTACATCAAGGATGACGAGGTACCGTTTCTCTTGCATTAGCCCCTCTGCTTCTATTGCATTTGTTTCACATTAAATTTAAGCAGGAAAAGAACAACTGCTAGTTCAACTATATGTTTCTGAATTACATCCTCAAGTTTTCACCAAACTTCTGCATTTTTTCCACTTAAGTGGTATGTTACCTGTGTAAGATAAACAAAAAATCTTATTTTCATATTGACACCTGCTATGTGCTAAGGGCAGTGCTTATAGCAAGTCAGATATAGTTCTAAAAACCTAAAGGCACTACAAAAGATGGTTCCTATATCTGTATTCTACTCTAGACTCAGAAAGAACCAACTTTCAAAAATATGAGCTGAAGGAATATGTTGATATGATCAAAATATGCAAGTGCAATCAACGCAAATTGGTGGTTCTCTGGAATCTACCTACCATTCTTTTCCTTAGCATTTGCTTCTTTGGGATGCAACGATGTGCACATGTATGAACTGACTAGTAGCCATGTGGATCTGTCTGTGTAAATGATTTTTCATGCCTACACTAACATTGTTTTTTCTGTATTTATAGATGTAATTAGTTATTCTTCATTATGATGTAATCACTTTGCAATTCTTTCCAGTGTCCATGTCCCATATCTAATGTCTTACTCTTTCAGGAGTTTTCCCCTGGATCAAATGGTAAAATGACTACAATGGGCGTTTACGTGCGTGATCTCCTCCTCGGTCAGGTATATCTCTTGAACTTATTTTGACATTTCTCCCATAGTATTCTAAGCTGCTGTCAGTGCCCTTTAGTTACCCAACTACATCTGTGGGTGGACATCATTAACCATATTATTTTCTGAACCTAAATGCTACTAGTCTTTTCTTGAATCACTCACCTGTTGATTTGGCATACTGAGGGGAAATTTCAATTGTGGAGTTGCTTTTAAGAGGAGACATCATCTCTTCCGCCAGTAACATCACTGTATAAGGTTTGTCATGATGTGTTGCTCAAAAGTTCTTTTTCGCTCTTTTCGCTAGTCTGCCCTAACATGTGAAATGGTTTAGTCTTACTAGTTCGTGAGACAATTTACTTCTTATTTTTTTACTTGTTGGGGATTATTTCACATGAAACAATGTATGTCCATGGAGCTTTTGCCCATATTGGTTTCTTCTGGTGAGGTTCTAGTATTTTTCTTTTTTTTTCCTCCACAAATGATGCTTTGCTATGTTATCAAAGAAATATGTTTGTTTCTGTTGAAAAAGTGAAACGATTTCAATGCGTTAAATATCCTGTAGTCAGAAGTTTTTAAATTTGTCTGGGAACTCTGCTAGAAAGGAAAAAAGACAAATAATGCCAAGACCTATTTGATAGTTATCTGTAAACCACTTCTTTATTTCTGCTTGAATCCACAGTTATTCTCAGTTACGTGCTCCTGAGTAACCAAGACCCAATAGTCCATACATTTAATTGCCACGCCACTAAGAGAAAAGTGACAGAAAAATAATATTTTCTGGTTTGGTCAGATGTTGTCTGTTGCTACTGTTGAGCAGATGTGTCCTTTCACTCTATTTACTGGTCCAATGGTACAGATACACTATACGACAATGATTGTTAACTCAGTTTGCTGAAAGCAATCACAGAACAGTTGACAAAATTGTTATTGTTTTCTTCACAATCCTGATGACTAACCATTTTGGTTGTCTAATCTTATCTTATGTAGTACTTTTAGAGCTGCATACAATTGCATGCTAAATGCACAACAAATCATTGCTTTTTTGTTGTTGACAACTCAGATGCAATTGTTCAGTTTTTAATTTTTGGATATATATTACTCTATTACACAAGTATCACTTGAGAGTTATTACTTTTTACATGTTTAAACAAAGTGTCAATGATATTTGTTATTTTCTTGCAGTACTATTTTGACAGTCTTCTTCCACGAGTTCCTCTCCCAATTCTGCGACAGGTCACTGGGCATCTTGAGAAGCTGAAGCTTCCAACAAAGCAGTCAGGAATGACGGGGGATTCCAATAGGCATGAATCAAATGATACTGCCCGAAGGCCTCCTTCTGTAAAGGCTTCTTTGTCTGTATCTTTTGGTCAGCGTGCTCCCCACCGTGCATCCACAAGGGATTCGTCCCCAGTCCGAAGAACATTACCTTCCAAGCCGGAAAAGGAAAGAAGTTATGATGGTGACCATGCAAGGTCATCACCAAGGAAGCGCCGAAGTCGGAGCCGTGAGCTTGATCATGATTCTGAAAGGAACCATTCAGATCGCGATCGTGGTAGGTACAAGGGTAGGGAGCATGATCGACATGCTCGTAATCACAGAGACCGGGACCATCATCGGTCGAGTTATTCGGATAGGGATGGTGAGAGGCGAGGCCGTGAAAAGAGGGACAGGGACTCTGACAGAAGTGGACGTTCAAGCACCCGCAGGAGCAGAAGCAGGAGTCCAGTCCGTGGCAGAACTGATGATGACAAACGTCGCTCCAGCCCATTTGGTAAGGCGCTGGAATCATCCAACCTAGCAAAGCTGAAGGACCTATATGGCGACGCAACAAACGCGAAGAGCGATGCTGGTGATGACCGAGCTCACAGGGATTCCGGAACTGAAGAGGTAATCCGACTGGGAGGCGCAAGGTGGAGATGAATGTCATGTTAAGGAACACCCATTACGCATGCATTCTATGCCCATGAATTCTTGTTGTACTTAACATCAATATACTGTGTCAGAAATGACCCAAGATATGATGGGCTGTTTTCTTGTACTATGCGATTTTAAAGATTTACTCTGAAGGTTTTTTCGCCATTATTTGGTCTTTCCCTTGGAGGCTTCGTTGCTTTGACGCGTCAGTGTCATTTATTGCAGGCTAATTTTAGCGAACACGTGAGAATGATGCAATAACGACAGGTGTTTATGTACAATGTATCCTAGCTAGCACAAAATTGCAAAATGTGTACATTTTTATGGTTCATTTTTGCTGCTTCATGTACAACGTACTTGCATCAGAGCATGGCTGCAGCTGAAAACATCTAGACAACTCTCTTTGCCAAAGTATCCAGCATGTAGACTTGCAGAGCACCACTAAAAAACTGTAGCCGTCTTCTGCTTGTGGAATTCTTTGGCAAAACATTTTCAGTTATTTGTTGAGAAAATACGTTCAATTAGTGATTATATTACTGCATAATTCTTTCCGTGGGAATTATCCAGAGGGAGCAAAGCTTTTGCATCCAGACATTCAATTTGTCCTGATCAATATAGTAATAGTAGTATACGTATACGTATATACATATGCCGGCCGAGTTACGTTACGTAGGTAGATAGCGTCGTGTTCGTACAGATTTCCTTTCGGTCTATTATATCGTCGAACATGGACGATGCAGCGCGTGGCGGTGATAACGGATCAACAATGGCGGATCCCTGACCCTACTGCACCAGCAGAAAGCCAGAAACCATGGAGGAAGTTTTGGTAGATCGATACGTGCTTTTCGAAGATGAGCTGTCCATGGTGATCGAAGAAAGAGGAGGAACGCCGAATCGCTCATCGCGGAGAAAATCCTCGAAGAAATCTATGCCAGGAACGAGCTCAGCAGCGAAGAGATGGAAGCAACTGTACAAAGAGCGCTGGAGGAATTGATGTTGCGGTATCGTGCAGAGGTCGAGGCGCCGTGCGCCCGCCCCAGCGCGGTGGAGAAGGTGCCGGTGGCGACGGCCTTGACCGGCAACGACGACTACGACGCCGCCCTTCTACCGTGAGGCACTCTGTTAGCATGATGTAATTAGGCCTGTATTAGAGAATGTAATTAGGCCCATGAGGCAGGCCTGTGAGCCTCCCTACGCTGCACCTATATGTAATCCCTGTAATCTGTAATCAGTCAGTGTGGAATACAATCAGTCATTCCCAAAACTAACATGGTATCACCACGGTTCCGATCAACTTCCGCATCGCAACCCTGACGCGCGTCGCCGGTCCTGATCGCCGTTCCCGTCGCTGCTCCCTGCGCCAGGACGCCGCCGGTCCAGATCGCCGCGCCTGATCACGTCGCCTGATCGCCGGTGCTGATCACGTCGTTCCAGTCCGGTGCTGATCACGTCGCCTGATCGCGCCGCGACCCTCGCGTCGTCGCCCGATCGCGTCGTCGCTGCTCCCTGCGCCAGGACGCATCGTTCCCATGGCGGAGGACGATGATGCCACCGCCGCCGCTGCCGCGGAAGAGGCTGCACGCCGCGCTGAGGAGGCGCGCCTCCGCGCCGCCGCCCTTGACGAGTACGAGGCCGCGCATGAGAACATCTGGGCCACGGCCACCGCCGTCGTCAACATAAAAGGCATGATCCCCATCGTCCTCGACAAGGCCGCCGGCACGTACACCAAGTGGCGCGGCATGTTCCTCACGGTGCTGGGCAAGTACGCCCTCACCCCCCACGTCCTCGACGATGTCGCGCTGCCCGAGCGCCCCGTCTGGGTCCAAGTGGACTGCGTCGTCCTGTCGTGGATCTTCTCCACCGTCTCCGGCGATCTGCAGCAGTCCCTCATGATCCGGCAACGTCGGGCACGTGAGGCGTGGTGCTATCTAGAGGACGAATTCCTCGGGCAGAAGGAGTCGCGCGCCCTTCTTCTCGAGACGCAGTTCCGCAACCTACGCCAGGACGCCATGAACGTCACCGATTTTTGCCGTAAGCTGGAGACCATGGCCGCGTCTCTCGCTGAGTTCGGCGACCCCATCAGCGATCGTCAGCTGGTCCTCACCCTCCTTCGCGGCCTCAGCGGCAAGTTCCAGCATATGGTGTCCATCTTGAAGATGCATCGCCCGTTTCCGACGTTCGACGAAGCCCGCACACATCTGCTGCTCGAGGAGGTGGACATCGACGCTCGCCCACCCTCTCCACCGCCGGCCCTCCTCGCCAACACGCCACTCCCGGTGCCTGCTGCTCCACGCCAGGGGGCGGCACCATCTGTTCCAGCCGCCCGCGCAGGTCAGCCCGCGCCTGGTGGCGCACCGGGCACCCACCAGCGCAACCGTCGCCGGGGCAGGGGTGGCCGTGGCCAGGGCCAGGGCGCTAATGGCCAGCGCCCCCCACCTGCAGGAGGCTACGGAGGCGCACCCGGTCAGGGAGCCGTGCACCCCTCGTTTGCGCAACCCTGGGCTGGCCAGCTCCAGATGTGGCCATATGGCCGGCCACCGCCCACGCCAGCCTTCACCGCTGCCCCCCAGCACTTCTACAACGCCACGCCGGGGGCCGGTTTCAGTCCCTACGGCGGCTTCCATGGTGCCGGCTACTCCTACGGCTACGGCAGCGGCGCACCAGGCTACGGCAGCGGCGCACCATCGACTCTCCAGGGCCCGTCGACGCCCTGGAACCCCCTTCACGGTGGCGCCTGGAACCAGGACTCCTTGGTGCAGAACTTCAACACCATGACCCTCCAGTCACCGCCGTCGGAATGGTACGCCGACTCTGGTGCTGGCTCTCACATGTCGGCGGACGCTGGTATACTCTCCACTTCCTCTTTGCCCACTTCATCTACACCTTCATCTATCATTGTGGGCAATGGTGCTTTACTTCCTGTCACAGCCATCGGATCACGTACCTTTTCTTTTCCTCATCGTAATCTTGTTCTTAAAAATGTTTTGGTCTCTCCACATATTATTAAGAACTTGATTTCCATTCGTCGTTTTACCACCGACAACAATTGTTCAATCGAATTTGATCCGTTTGGTCTCTCTGTGAAGGATCTACAAACCAGGAACGTGATCGCCAGGTGCAATAGCTCTGGCGACCTCTACCCGTTTTGCCCATCAGCCACCAGCGCCACCGCACTCATCGCTGCACCCACCTCCCTATGGCACCGCCGTCTCGGTCACCTTGGGCGCGAAGCTTTGTCCAAACTCATTAGCTCCAGTGTCATTTCATGTAATAATGATGATTCCAATCATCTCTGTCATGCTTGTCAGCTCGGTCGTCATACTAGACTCCCATTTAGTACCTCCACCTCTCGAGCTACAAATAATTTTGATTTAATACACTGTGATCTTTGGACATCTCCTATTGTTAGTGTGTCGGGGTATAAATATTATTTGGTCATTTTAGATGATTCCTCACACTACATTTGGACTTTTCCGCTTCGCCTTAAATCTGAAACTTTTTCCACCCTTGTCAATTTTTTTGCCTACGTGCGCACGCAGTTTGGCACCACCATCAAGAGCGTCCAGTGCGATAACGGCCGTGAATTTGATAATTCCATGGCTCGCACGTTCTTCCTCTCTCACGGTGTTGCCCTTCGCATGTCGTGCCCCTACACGTCCCAGCAAAATGGCAAGGCCGAACGCTCGCTTCGCACCATTAATAATATTGTGCGCTCTTTGTTATTTCAGGCGAGCCTTCCTCCGGTCTACTGGGTTGAGGCACTCCACACTGCCACATATCTGGTCAACCGGCTCCCCACCAAAACACTCGCCTTCTCCACCCCATATTTTCATCTCTACTCTACTACACCCACATATGACAATCTACGGGTTTTTGGTTGTGCCTGTTATCCTAACATGTCCTCCACCGCACCCCACAAACTTGCCCCTCGTTCATCCCTCTGTGTTTTCCTCGGCTACTCCTCGGAGCACAAAGGCTATCGGTGTCTTGAGTTAGAGTCGAATCGTATCCTCACCTCCAGACATGTCGTTTTTGATGAATCTTTTTTCCCTTTTGCCGACATGTCTACCACCCCCATGGCATCCTCAGCCCTGGATTTTCTTATTGATGATGATGAGCTCACCGCTCCGACTCCTGGAGCCAAATTTGTGCATGCAGGTACTCCTTCAGCTGCTCCCGCAGCTGCGTCGCCGACTGCTGGCCCTTCGTCCCCAGTCTGGCACGCCAACACCGGGTCTGCTGGTGCTGGGCTGCAGACGCCCGGCTCGCCTGCTGGTGCTGGGCTGCAGGCGCCCAGCTCGCCCGCTGCTGGGCCGCTGACGCAGCAGTCGCCCGGCTCACCTGACGCTGTGCCACTACCACGCGGCCCGGACGCCTCGTCCGCTGAAGGGCCTCGGGCGTCCAGCTCGCCTGCTGAGCCGATGGCGTCTCCCTCGTCCCCGACCGGCGCTGCTGCCCCTGTGCGCCACGCACGGGTTGCTGCCAGTAGCGCCGCGGTCACGGGACGCACCCTGGCCACGAGGCCAATCTCCGTCACTCCAGTCGAGAACGCGCATTCCATGCGCACTCGTGGAAAAGCCGGCATCGCACAGCCCGTGGATCGTCTCAACCTCCACGCCGTGCCTGTGTCGCCGCTACCACGCTCAGTTCGTGATGCCTTGTCAGATCCCAATTGGCGCTCAGCTATGCAGGCTGAATTTGATGCCCTCATTGATAATGACACCTGGAGCTTGGTTCCTCGCCCTCCTGGTGTCAATGTTGTCACCGGCAAATGGATTTTTCGGTACAAATTGCACGCCGACGGCTCCCTTGATCGCTACAAGGCTCGTTGGGTTCTTCGGGGATTCACACAGCGACCTGGTCTGGACTATGATGAGACCTTCAGCCCAGTTGTCAAGCTAGCGACAGTTCGGGTTATTCTTTCTCTGGCTCTCTCTCAGGATTGGCCTATTCATCAGTTGGATGTCAAGAATGCATTCTTACATGGCACCCTCGAGGAGACAGTGTACTGTGTGCAGCCTACTAGTTTCGTGGATTCCTCTCGTCCCGGCTTGGTATGTCGCCTCAACAAATCTCTCTATGGACTGAAGCAGGCACCTCGTGCGTGGCATCACAGGTTCGCCTCATACTTGGCTTCTATTGGGTTTGTTGAAACCAAGTCCGACAGCTCATTGTTCACCTATCGCCGGGGGTCTGACACCGCTTACTTGCTGCTGTACGTGGACGACATTGTTCTCACCGCGTCCTCTGCTCAGTTCCTTCGTCAGGTTATTGAGGCCCTTCAGCGTGAGTTCGCTATGACAGACATGGGCCAACTTCATCACTTTTTGGGCATATCTGTGACTCGTTCTGCTAAGAGTCTGTTTCTCTCCCAACGACAGTACACTTTGGACATTTTGGAGCGCGCCGGGATGAGTGCGTGCAAGCCGTGCAGCACGCCTGTGGATCTTCACTCCAAATTATCCGAAGATGGAACTCCTGTGAGTGATGCCACCCAGTACCGCAGCTTAGCAGGGGCTCTTCAGTACCTGACCTTCACGCGGCCAGATATTGCATTTGCCGTCCAGCAGATTTGTCTCTATATGCATGATCCTCGAGAGCCTCACCTTGCTGCTCTAAAGCGCATCTTGCGTTACTTACAGGGTACTACGACACTTGGACTGACTTTGCGCCGCTCACCCCCTGCTGAGCTTGTTGTCTACACAGATGCAGATTGGGCTGGATGTCCCGACACTCGACGGTCGACTTCTGGTTATGCAGTCTTCCTTGGAGACAACTTGGTGTCTTGGTCCTCCAAGCGACAGCACACCGTCTCACGGTCCAGCGCCGAGGCCGAGTACCGTGCTGTGGCGAACGGTGTTGCTGAAGCTACTTGGCTACGACAGCTACTCACTGAGCTCCAGCGCCCCCCTCGCCGTGCTACTTTGGTCTATTGTGACAACGTCAGTGCTGTCTATCTCTCCAGCAATCCTGTGCAGCATCAGCGAACGAAGCATGTTGAGATCGACCTCCATTTTGTTCGAGAGAAGGTTGCCCTCGGTCACGTTCGAGTTCTTCATGTCCCTACGACATCACAGTACGCCGACGTCTTCACCAAAGGGCTTCCCACTTCCTTGTTCCGGGAGTTTCGGTCCAGCCTGACCGTTAGCGATGCCCCCGATTAGACTGAGGGGGAGTGTTAGCATGATGTAATTAGGCCTGTATTAGAGAATGTAATTAGGCCCATGAGGCAGGCCTGTGAGCCTCCCTACGCTGCACCTATATGTAATCCCTGTAATCTGTAATCAGTCAGTGTGGAATACAATCAGTCATTCCCAAAACTAACACATTCATGATTCGGGCATTCGGCTAGGTTGTTCAACGCCCAAGAATCAATCTTGGAGGTGTATGCCCCATGAAATCCAATAGGAACAGCCGCGGCGTATGCCCTGCTCAATCTGGGTCATCTGACAAGAACATCAGCGGCGTATGCCCTGC
>CM014277.1:55049578-55122276 GCA_004135705.1 Alloteropsis semialata
CCCAGCGACTACGTCCTCGTCGAGCTGCTTCCCCGTCGGGACAACCGCTACCTCATCTCGACGATGGCGACCCTCTTCACGTGGCACTCGTCCGGCCCGGCCGCCGGCCGGTGGATCCAGAAGGAGGTGGTGCTCCCCCTCCCCACCCAGCCGCCTGATGAGGACGACGACGACGCCTCGGCGGAGCCCATCTACAACTTCTGCGCCGACACGGCGTTCGCCGTCGGGAGCACCTGCCTCTGCTGGGCCGACCTCCTCCAGGGCATGTTGGTCTGCGACGACGTGCTCGCTGATCACCCAGAGTCCCGTTTCGTCGGATTGCCCGACGGCTGCTCCATGGAGCCTGACCCCGAACATGGCCGAGGGCTACCGGAACGGTACCGCTCCATGTGCTGCATCGAGCGTGGGCTGGAGGAGGAAGAGCAGCAGAAGCAGACCATCAAATTCGTCTGCATGGACGGCTACGACGGCCAAGGCCGCCCCATCGGCGAGGTGGCCCTCACCACATGGACCCTCGATCAGCCCTGCGATCCGAGGTCAGAGTGGAAGAAAGGCGCGGCGTCCATGTGCTTCGGGGACCTCTGGGCTGACCCAACCTACAAGGACCGCCTAGGCCTGCTGCGGCGGCCACCCTGCTGCCCTGTTCTTAGAATGCTGGACGACGATGTCGTCTACCTTCAGGTGGTGGACCTGGACGACGAGCAGCAGGAGGACGAAGCTGCTGGAAATATTCGTGGATGCGTGCATATGTTGAGCCTCGACATGCGACGCCGGAGGGTTCTGTCAGCCTTCAAGTTCCCTATTGTATTTCCATTGCCAGAGATCTTCGCTAGCCGCTTCACCATGTACCTCAATAAGGTAAGGTAACTTTGGTTTGTGGTGTGCTCAATTTTGGATTCGAGCAACGCGCATCTTAAGCAACCTGCCTTCCTTTCCTCGTTTCTTCTCCACTTGTATTGATCACAGCTCAATTTACTTATTCTTGAATCTTTAGTATACATATCATTGCTTCTTCTAATAATCACGGACCAGTTGGTTTGTACTTTATCCTTATTAAAAACAAATATTCATTTTTTTTTTGGCGACCGTGCCTTAACACGTAGTTCATTAAGAGGGAAGCAGTTTTACAACGGACCGGCTTGATCCATACAGAGGATGAATCAGCCCTGTGCTAAAAGGTACTATACGTTTAACAAATCCGCGACCTGAGCAACGTCTACCTCATCCCCTATAGCCCTACGCAGCGGCGTGTAAACCGAAAGGTGACTCCATCCCGCGAGAACCCAGCATCTTCCCTCCGTCCAGACCGTTCCTACCACCTCCATCACCGTGCGAGAACGGCGGTTTAAAACCCTGTCGTTTCGCTCCTTCCATATCATCCACGATGTGAGAATGACCAAGGAGTCGAACGCCGCACGACCAGCCTTGTCCACCCGCTTCCTTGCCACTGTCCACCATTCAGGGAAGTGAAGAGCACTGGCCGCTGGCGCGAGGCTATGCCACCCGACCTCGGATAGAACCGAAAACCAAACCTCTCTTGCGAATACACACGAAAGAAGCAAATGAGATATCGACTCGGTCTCCTGACTGCAGAGCGTGCAGCTATCATCGTCCTGTAAGCCATGGCGCTTCCTTCTATCATTAGTCCAACATCTCCCATGAACGACCAACCATGCAAAGAACTTGCACTTCGCGGGAGCCTTCGTTTTCCAAGTCTCTTTAGCACCCAGGATGGCCCTTTGCCCGAGGAAAAAAGTCTGGTAAGCCGAGCTCGTGGAAAATTGTCCATCCGGTGTCCATTTCCAAACCCATGAATCCTCGACATCAGGGGACAACCTGAAAATATTCATCTTTTGTTGTTTCTTTGTAGAGGACGCAGTGGGAAAAAGCGATGCAGCAGAAGAAGTACTGAGAGGAAACAGAAGTGATTACAGGAAGTTGGAGAAATTTGTGATGTGTGATGGATTACTCCCGGCTGGTCGAAGACAGAACAAATTGTGGAGATAGTGTAGGTAAACAATGCACAGCGGCAAAGAAAACTAACAAAGTCATCATTAGAAGATGGGTTTATTGAGCCAATGTGCTAGAATGGTACAATTGTCACAAATTTGTATGGTCCATGTATGGGGGTTATACCATGTACAACATACTGACATAAATCAAACTTTTAGAGAGAAAATGATAGTCTGTACTGTGTGTAGCTGCCTCCGCATTCTTTTTAGGCATCTTTGAGTACAACTCAGTAACCTCAGCAATTCTTCCTTCTTTTTATATAGCCACTGACCATCAAGTTCCTCGAGATCTTATCTCTGTCAATCCTGGAATCAAAGAACTGTCTAGCCTCATCAATCCTTCCTGTCAGCATGGATATAGCCTGATAGGATGGCATTCCTTCCATGAGCCAACATGCTTTCTTTCCATTATATCGAATTCCAATGCCCCGTCGATGTCTATGGAATAATTAGACTACCTCACAACCAGTGATACCTCGATGATCTGGTCAAGAACAAACCTGGACTTCACAGCAAAACTGGGAATGCATCTGCCTCCTCCAATGCTTTTGTCGGAAGAACCCAGACTTCACAATCTTAACTAGAACTGCACTTGTCACTTCCTCCCCATTACTCAGCAAATTCTTGAACAAGTCAAGTAGTCAACTGCCTCTTGGAACCTTTGATCATGACCCACACCATGGCACAAACCTTTTTTTGAACAGATCGAAAGCCCCTCCGCAACTCATGCACACCATAACATGCCCTTTTACCAAAGCAGTCCAGGACACGACATTGCGCTCCGTCATCTGATCAAACACCCTGCGAGCGTCCTCCAACCGATGGTTCATCACAAGTCCTGATATTTGAGCATTCCCCAAGGCCACGTTTGGACAGTCGACATCATCCACTACCCGCTCCAGGCAGCTCAACAGCCCACAGTTGGCGTACAATGTGACGTACAATGTGATCAGGGACGACGCGCCGACAAACACGTTTCCTCAGGCTGTCAGGCACAAGTCTTGGACGAACCTCCCGAACTCCAGAGCCTCCATCCGGATCCGGGGGCAGGCTGACAGCCTGGTTGAGATTTGAGAACGAGGTGTGGTTCGCAGAATCGCACGGAACCCGCGACGCCTCAAACGCAGCAGCCGCAGGGGCACTGCCATGCGCCCCGACCCGGGCGTGCGCGGCCATGACCCATGAGGGAGTTCCAGGGCACGACGTCCCGCCGCAGCATTCCATCGAACACCTCCCGCGCGGAGTCCACCCGGCCGGCCCGACCGCCCGCAGGTGCCGCCCCATCGCGTCGCACGCGGCCGACATCGGCGCAACGGAAGACGCGCGAGGGCATGGCTCGGCGCGACGCCACCCCGAGAGGCGGCATCGCGGCGGCGCGCATGCCAGTTGCCCAGAGCTGCTCGGCTGCTTGCTGCTGTGCTGAGGGTGGAACGGGCCCATGGAAACCGCGGCCTCAGTTGTGCCGGGCCGCCGCTGTCTTGCCCATGAGAGTCTCAGTGGGCCGGATCGAGCGTGCCAATTCAGCTAGTGTGAATCTGCAATTCTAGCATTAGCATTTCACTCTATTAAACTCATTTTTGTTTAGTGTGAATACTGAATACTAAGAGGGATATTTTTTTTCGGAAAACTAAGAGGTCTGTTTAACGGAGATACTTTCACGGACACACCCAAATTCTCTGCACATCATGATCTCGGTCACCAAACTCTGCGACCTCATTGGAAGCCGTAACACCATTTCACTCTGCTGCATATTGTTTTTCTTACTCTTCTTCCGCACGGATGGATATTATGTGAAGAATCCACAAAAGCTCGAGAGAAAAAAAAAATCCAATCTCCAAGCCACTGTCCAGTGTCCAGGCACCTCAGCTTTAGTACCACCTCGCAAACCCGCAACGCGAACACCAGCTTAAAAACCCACACGGACAGGTTGATTTCGCCTTGTGACCCGAGCGGGAGCATTAAGGTGGCGTGGATGTTTGGTGCGGACTCTGGTCCTGGGCCTGCGGTGTGCCTTTGCTGGCCTGCCCGTTCCAAGTAGGTAGTGGCCCGTGGGGCTCAGGAGAAGGCTTGGACCTCTCTGGACCTAAAGCGGCAGGGACAGCGTGAGGCTGGTTTCACAGAGCAGCGATCACTGCCCGCTTCCAACGGTGGAAGGATAACAGGCCGCTGCACCACGGGCCCAATGAAGGTCCAGAGCCCTTCCATAACAGACCGCCATCTTTTTTTTTCCTTTTTTTTCTTGTTCTGTTTGTTTGCTTCTTTTTTCTTTTTTTTTGTTTGCTTGTTTCTTTTTTTGTTTGCGAACCTGCAGTCTGATTCATATGTGTGGTATTTTTATCACATTCTGAATATTCACATTGCACACCAGGTTGTTTTGTTGCCGTGGATTTTTGAAGAAATGTATTTTCCGTGACTTTACACTGGATCCATGGTTTGATAACATCTCGTACATTGCCCACCCACACGGGCACACAATGGCGCAAGCCCCGCGTGTCCTGTGTACCTGGCTGGTTGGCCACGCGCGCACCTCATGGCCGGACTCCAGCGGCAGGCCGGCAGTGCAGCCAATGATTAGAGTAGCACGCAGGGAGGCACGGTGCGTGAATGCGCGAACCACCCGTTGCTGTGCAGCGGCAGGGCCCGGAAGGGGCAAACAGTAGGCGCTGCCCGGGCGATCCGATCGTGCTCGTGCATCGGATCGCGGATTCGCAGGCGCCGGTGAGGGTGAGGCCACCGGGGATCAGAGGATTCAATTCAGTGCCCGGATCGGACGGGCTGCTTCAAATGAACCCACCCCGGTCCCCGTCCGTCGCCATCGCGTGATCTAGGCTAGCTAGCTCCCCGCCCCGCACCGGTCCATCCATATGCATGTGCCCGCCCCGTGCCGGCCGCAGGGGCTCGTCATCCGCCCGCCCGGCGGCGAGACGCCGGGACCGAACAACCAGGCGCGCGTCGCCATCGTAGCTCCCGGCGCGCGCGGCCGGCGGAACCGAACCGCCGTCGCCATCACCCATCACCCATCACCGCGTGCCGGAAACCGGTCGTGTCGTGCCTCATGAGTGCATGCACGCCTTTGTCGCTGTGTGTGTGGCTGCCCAGGATGCTCGTCGCTTTTGACCCTTTACACGAGGGGAAAAAACCACGGCCAGTTTCACCTCCGGCTCCAAATGCCCATGGTAAACAGTTAGTAGCTCAGATCAGTGGCTGGCTTGGCGTGACGCTTTACTGGTCAAAAAACGGAAGTCTCCTCGTACGGCAACGGAACCCATTTCCGGGGGCGACGGCGGTCACAGTGCCTTGGCTGGCGCCGCCGCTGCTGCTGCTGCTGTCACGGGGCCCAACCCAGCTCACGCGCACCAAATGCACTGCAGGTGGTTGGCTCGGTCCGGTCACAAGTGCCAGTGCCAGGCCGTCTTCTAGTCTTCTGCAGTTCTGCGTCCGGCGCCACCCACACACCACACCCACCGCCAGCTCCGCGAGCCTAATTACGAAGCCGTTGCAAGCTTGCACGATCGATGCAACGCTCGCGCCGACGCAACGCATCCACGCGCTCGTCATCTCCGTCCCCGAAAAGGATCCAAGCCATAGATAGGTTCAGCAGATCGAAGCTTCCAAGGCCAGGAAACGCGTCGTTTTCGCGGTGGTCTGGGCCGCAACGCAAGCGAGCGCGCTGTGCACACGCAACAGCCCAAGAATGGTTTGGAGAAACCCAGGCAGGGTTACACGTCGCTGTACCTTGGTACTGAGATCCGCAACCCCTCGATACATAAAAGCTTCACGGTTGAACCTTACATGAAAAAACAGGACAGCAAGATTAGCTTGGCAAAACAACTTCAGCCAGGGATGACGACAGTGACTCAAGGACGCAGATCTAGCAGCGCTGCAGAGTCTGCAGGCAAAGGCCAGGCCCCCACAGCACAGTAGCACACAGAGTACACGAAATGGTCCTGAGAGAGCCAGAATTCATCGACGGAACAAGTGGAAGCGCAGGAGGGCTGCGATTCAACCAATAGAATCAGATGATAAGAATGTACAAATTAGGCTGTTACAAAAGGGAATGCCTTCTACACACCCAACCTGGCCCTAAAAACCACTACATTGTCCCCCCTGACCACTGCAATGCAAACACACCATCTTTTGCTCCGGCCAAAATCAGCTCCTGCTTGCTTGGTTCCACAACCGCCATCAGACCACAACTCGGTTCATCACCCTCCAGCCGTTTTGATGTTTCCTAACACAAGCCCCAAAGTCCTCCTGCTCCCTTCATCCTATTCTCCTGGGCTTCACATCCTCCTCCAAATCTTCTTGTAAGTTGTAACTACAGACCAGATGGTACCTGCCTTGCGTCCTTATACTGTCCCAGATTGGGTTGGTAATGCGGCGTTCCCAGTGTGCCAAACTTCTGCGACCCAACACTCGTTCTGGGTTAGTAGCCATAACTTAAGATTTGCGCTTCAAAGGAGCTCCCCACGTTTCTTGCTTGGCCGGCTCAGCTCCAGGCAGGGTGTTCATGCGCTCTCGGCTGGGAAAAAACCCATGTTCCCCTCGCCGCCGTGCGATCGCTTGGGCCGCCATTCCGTGTGCGCCTTCACAATATCGGCCCCTGACTCCAGCTGGAGCAGGTGGTCACACTGGATGGTGGAGTCTGTGTGACCTTCCGCACATTCGCCTGCGACGCAGGTGAGTGACTGCAGCACGCTGTCGCGGCCGCACTCCTTCCTGTAATCCAGTGTCATGCTTGCGAGCTCATGCTTTTCCAGGATTGAAATTGGAGCACTCTGGAGGAAAAAAAAAAAGGTGAAATGATAAGGATTCAGGAATCAGATCCACTCAGGGATATGCAAAGATTAAGAAGCTCCATGCATGTATCACTTCGCTAAAGTGTCTACTTTACAGATACATGCAGCCAATTAATTATGCTCTAGCAATCAGCTGTACTAAAAAACAATTGCACAAAAGTTTATAAACTTTAATTCATGCCAGTGAGATCATAACAACCAACACATGGCCAGGGCAGTGGCCATTAAATAAGATGAAAAGTGGTAGGCCCCGAAGAAATTACCTCAAGAATCCAACCAATATACTTGACATTGTTCACATGCTGGTTGACATCAAGGTCTCCCCACCTAGGCTGTTCCACATAATGGAGTTCCATGAGAAATCTTACACATGAGAACATTCATGATAACCGAGGTACAATGCCAGCGAAGCAAGAAAGCATGGTTATCCAACTTACAGTGAGGCCCTTCCTTATGAACTGCTTCGAAGCGTCGCCATCAAATGTGCTCCCTGGCTTAGCCAACTTCTCACTTTGCTCACTTGACATTGTTCACATGCTGGTTGACATCAAGGTCTCCCCACCTAGGCTGTTCCACATAATGGAGTTCCATGAGAAATCTTACACATGAGAACATTCATGATAACCGAGGTACAATGCCAGCGAAGCAAGAAAGCATGGTTATCCAACTTACAGTGAGGCCCTTCCTTATGAACTGCTTCGAAGCGTCGCCATCAAATGTGCTCCCTGGCTTAGCCAACTTCTCACTTTGCTCATCTGTTATGGCAGAGCGACCATTGAAATATGGACCTATCTCAGCCCTAACTTCATCTGGCATTTTCGAAAGCCTTCTAGTATTCTTATTCATCATCACCCAAACACTAGAAGCAAAAATCAAAAGGTAAGAAAATCATAATTGGAGAGTTCCTGTTCCTCCTCATCAAGAAAAAAAGAACAGAGAGAGAAGCAATAAATACAAACCAGATGAAATACAAACCTTGTAGCTCTCAAGATTGTACGGCCAGAATTGTAGTCACGAACATGCCAGTCTCGACGCATGCCATTTTTGCCAGCAGCAGCTACCCATGTGTCCACTTGAACCATATCTCCCCTAAAATTACAGAAAGTTTTTTTTAAAATATATTTTGTCAATTTGTCAACCTATAAACAAATGTCCACAACTACATCTGAACGACAATAAAATTATTTTCTCCTTGTCTCCAACAAGGAAATCTAAGAATTGGACAACTTGTCAGAACAAATTAACGGTGCATCAGCTACTTATTTATGAGCACTAAAGTTATTTGCTCAAATTAAATGTAGTGAGTTCACAGATCCAGATCAAGGACATCTTCGTATGGCAGCCCACAACATTAATTTCTTACTATTAATCATTTATTTCGCCAATAAAGCCAGTTCTGATCTCTTGAGGTGTACAATCCATCGGATATGTCGGATCTTTTTGGTTCAAGAATTCAAGGGCGGACAAACACCACTTAATTCAGCAGTTCTAAGCCATTATTACATTGTCTTACCAGACAAATGACTTCCAATACCTTGGTGTTTCTTTAACCAAAAAACTTCCAATACCTTGACAACTGGAAACCTATCAGTGTTTTGGTTGCTTCTCGCTGATTATGTAAACCTTAAATATTTATGGGAGTCCCACACCATGGGGAAGGTAGGCAATAAACTAGCTCAGCTGTGCAGACTAATAAAATCAGTAAATTCACAAGGAGGCTATCTCTCATGTTTCGGGTTGCTGGTTAGAATTATTTTAAATTCTAATAATTCGTGTCTCTCAGTGTGGTCAGCACTCCTGCAAGTCCACAAAAGCCTAAAGCCTGCACCACTAATGCACATTTTTCATCTTCCAAAACATCAAGTAAACACTGAATCCTTAAACTATAGAAGCACTGCTTCCGAGTCCTGTTCTTTTAACCAAGACATCACAGGTTGGCAGACTTAGATCCAGGTATGTATATATTTTGCTTGTGCCAAGGGTGGATCATGCAGACTGTTTGTGTTGCTAATCTTCTGTAAAAATAAGTGCATACCCCCAGACTTAAATAGCAAGTCAGGTTATAACTCTTCATAATCGACCTAACAACTATGAAATGCACAAAGAATTGGTCTAAGATCTCCAAAATGCTAGTAAATGGCTAAAGTTGAGCTATATGACATTTGGATTAGCTGCTTTACTAACATATAATAGCACTCATGGCACATGCAATGCAACACTTGATTCCGAAACTGCATGAGTGCATGTGCCATGGGACAAAAACAAACAACCCATAAAGAGTGGAAAGAGTAACGGTTATAAATTTGATTGGAAGCGAAGGACCTTTGGCGAGAAAATGGATAAGGGAAATTACAGTTTGCAGAAACGTACCAGGAGGGGTATTGCTCAACGAGAAGCTGAATTTTGCTGACAACCCAGATCAAGTTTCGCTTGCTCATCTCTGGTGTGGCGCCAAAACCGTCTCCAAGAAGGCCAGCCGTTTTCACATGGTTAAGAGCTGTTTCCTGAAAAATTCAAAATAATATGAGCCACAATATAGCAAAACCAAACGCACCAATAGCAAATAGAGAAAAGTGCAGAGGAACTTAAGTTTTGTAGCATCATTATGTTACCTGTAAATGATTCATTAATGTCTCTATAGAAGCCGTACGATCAGCGCCGATCTCGTAGGACCGAATCAAGAAGTTCTGCCTAAACACCAGCCCATCCTGGATGATCCTACCAAAGCCGAATGTATCGACAAGCATGTCAGGTTTCTTTGGCTTCCAGTCAAGCAGTGTCCACTGCTTCTCTGCTGCCAGGAAGATGGTTGTGACAGCCGCAAGAAGCATGCTCCAATCTGGCAGTTGGTTGTAGAATGTTTTGGGAGCACTGTAGGGTATCGCCTCCTCTGTGTCTGCGCTCGCATTCTTGAGGTTAACCTTGGTGCCATTAACTTTGGGAAGGGCTTGTGCTTGAGCCTTCACTTGCATGTTCCCAGAAGGGGCGCCAGGCTTTGCGACAATACCACGGACGCTCAAATTCTCCGGTAATTCACCACTCATGTTCTTCGATGTTTTGGCGGACGCTGCTGGGGAAGCCCCTGGACCAGGGAAGAAGGCTGAGGCGGCAAGGGACCCAGCCATGGTTCGACCTCTTCAGGATTCAACGAAGCTGAGACTACACACTCAAAAGTGCCAACCTGAAGAAAGAATCAACAGAAACAAAAGCTTTATGAGAAGAGATATATATATTCACTATTGAGATAACAAAGCGCCACCTTTTGCCCCTATTTCCCATTGCATTATCGTGAATAGGATCTCACAGGGAACACTGCTATTGTGTGACTAGGATGGCTAAAACTTTCCAGTTTTGGGCTTCCAGAATCGAGATAGCTACAGAAAGAAGCAAAAAACATTTCCACAGAGAACACAAATATTTTCTGAAATTAGGAGGACAGAAATTCAGCCTTAAGGCACCGGATCCAGGCATCCTCCAGCTGTTAAAAGATGTAACTTTGGGGGCAAAAGAAGGCCAATATGAAAGGATATTAAAACGAGTTGAGCCCACACGAATCAATTCCAAAGTGAGGGACAATGCCCCTCTATTCGAGAACATTTCAGCCGGGCCACATGATTTTGAGGGCAAACAACTGCCTACTAGCCCATTGGAATCCACCTTTCCTCCTAATACTACAAGCCAGTTGGGTAACGTTTCCAACCCAATCAAACGAACAGAAAAGCTCTGATTTTTTTCAAGAACAGAGGCACATTGCCCGCAAATCCACAAGGACCCAACACTGTACCATTGTTCACGACCAATTTAGACCAAGCAAATCAGCACCTAACAAAAATCCGAACATTTCACGCCCGCCCCATCAATTTGCGCGAATTCAAATCCAAACAAGAACAGATTGAGAAACAGAAAAAAAATCCCCAGCATCAAGGCATCGATTGAACCCCGCGAGAGACCGCCAGATCTAACCACGAAACCGAAATGCAGGCCGGAAACCCGTCACGCCAATCCTCTAGCACACAGATCGCCGGGGACTCACCGCGCGCCCGAGGGAAACGAGCCCGAATCAAGCCCTTCCCCGTCGGCCCCGCCGCCTCCTCCTCCCTCCTCGCGGCGCTCGAGCGGATTAGATACGAGCGGATTAGACTTGTGGCCTCCGCTCCTCGGGCTCGCCACCCCACACGCGAGACAGAGAAAGAGAGAGAGATGTGTTTTTTTTTCCCCCTTTCCCCCTCCCTCCTCGGCTCCGGACTCCCTCTGATTCTCTGAACAAGGCGGCCACGACGCAGAGCCGTTAGTGGAAGCCGCGTGTGCATATATACACGCGCACACGGTGTTCGTATGCGTATGGCATACGGTCATGTGCAAAGACGAGAATGCCCCCCGGGACCTGTGTGCGGTCGTCTGGTCCGTCTAGGGCAGCGCAGGCGGGGCCCGGCCACCATCGATTTTCCAAGTTTTTGTGTTGCTTTGTTGTCCGATGGCACGTTCTACACGGAATTGGTTCGACCACAGATACTGGTGGATGGTGAAGCTAAGAAAGCGATGTTTCTTCAACGTGAAACAGCTCAGAACGATTGGTGATTGTCAGAGCAGTAGTTTTAAATACTAATTTGTATGCATTTTTTAATGTGGCTTTCTGGATTATACTCCTATATCCTATACAGAACATAAGTACCACACTTTACAATTGGTGGCTTATGTTCATCAGGTGTATTCTAGATTTAAAGAGCCCTTAATTCGAAGGGAACCAAATCCAAACAGAAAACAAATATGGTAATCATATAATTTGCATACCTATCAATCATATAGTCTTTTACAGGAAACATATGCCAATAACCCAACGCATTGCTCTTGTTGATTTAAGAAGCGACGAGAGTTTTTTCATGAACTTAAAAAGGTATCGGCATCTATCATGCGATGTTCATGCCTAATACATAGCATGACAATCATTAATGTGCACCCTATTCTAGGATAATACTGCCGCTAGGCTACTTGTCTGTAGCCTTATCTAAACATGTAGGGCCCAATTATTTGCCAATGCGTGACGACATCTATATGTGACAAGTGTCCAACCCTGCATGTCACATACTATGTAAACATCCTATTTTAAGAGGGAAAGTGCCAAAAAGCCTTTACGATAAATATATAATGTTTATGTAGATTCTATCTCACACAACTAAAGCGTTACCGAAATTCTGATGAGACGGCTTCACCGTCGGCAAAGCATTCTTCTTTAGCTCTTCCTCTTGTTCTAGCTACTAGCAACACACAACAAGACCTATCAATTCCTTAGATTCTACTCAAATTTGCTCATCTCACCGTTGCCCATTGAATGGCCACCAATCACCCACTTGCATGCTAATAAACACGCTAGAACACACATGGAAACATTATTAACTCGTATGTTTTTAACTTTTACTATCTTTCTTATAAGATTTTACCGACATTATATACCCGGGCAAGACATGTCCTTCTTTAGAATGCAAAGATTAGAGCGCGTGAATAAAATAATTTGAGAAGTGAGATCGTATATACCCGGGCAAGACATGTCCTTCTTTAGAATGCAAAGATTAGAGCGCGTGAATAAAATAATTTGAGAAGTGAGATCGTAGAAAAAAAAACCTAAAGACTCACCAACCAAGATATATACGAATAGACGTTTCCATCTCTTCAAGAATACAAATCACCATGCTACCTTTAACATTTTAAAGAAAAGATAAAATAAAATATCTAGGTTTTGCGTTTGCTACTGATCCATGCTAAAAGAAAATAAAGGTTCCAAAATGCAATGCAATAATATATAGATGGCGGTGAAAAATAAAATATCTAGGTTTTGCGTTTGCTACTGATCCATGCTGGCCGTGTTTAGATGGCGGTGAAAAATTTTTCACCCAGCATTAAATGCAGAGAATCTCACATGCATGGAGTACTAAATGAAGTCTATTTGTAAAACCTTTTTACAGATGAGTGCAACTTTGCGCGACGAATCTAATGAGCATAATTAATCCATGATTTGCTACAGTAATACTACAGTAACCATCCTCTAATCGTGTGGTCAAAGGCCTCATTAGATTCTTCTCCGAAATTTACCTAGGGGCGTGGAGGTAGTTTTGTAAACTGCCTTTATTTAATACCCGAATTAATGGTCAAAGTTGCATTTAATACTCCAAAAAATTTTCCAACCTCCAACTAAAAACAGCCAGCGTCAGCTTTGATGTCAGAGGGTTGCAACACAGGAACTTCATGTCGGGAAGCTCATGATTGACCCCGTCGCAACTGGCAACGGGCATGCCGGCGCACGGCTGAAACACGCAAATCCCATGTCATCTCTCTCAAATTCAACTGATTTCCGCCGCGAATTCATGAAGCGGCCGGCGGCGCTTCGTTGCCGCGTCCGAGATGGCAGGCAGGCAGGCAGGCAAGCGCGGGCGCGCGGCCGACTTGACCCGGGCGTCGCGAGCGGACGGCCAGTTGGCCACCGAGATCCGCAGTTGGGCACGCGGCTTGGATGCGCGCCGATGCTGACTGACAGTCCCAGGGGCAGTTTGGGGATCGGTGGTAGCTTCGCGAAGCAGCAGGGTGGTGCTTCTTTTTCCTTTCTCTTGCTCCGGCAGAGAGAGAGGAGATGGACGGATGGGTTGCATGGCGTAGTGGCGTGGGCGTGGCAGGTGGCCGTGGCCACGTGCACGGACGGCTCCGGGGCCGGGGGCCGGCTGGCTTTCAGCTCGGGCCCAACAACCTGTACCAAACTGTGCTAGCTAGCTCCATCACCTTCCTGACTTCCTCCACAGTCTGTGGCCTTGGAGTGCTCGATCGTCCGAGCTCAGCTGCTGATGCATCTCTTTCCCATTTTCCTTTTCCATGCATGGTGAATTGGTGATACTGCATTGATCGAGCTGGATTTGCTTGGAATCGCAACCTCATCGACATCATGGTTATCCGGAATGTGCTGAAAATTGCATGGGAATTGGGAATAGTCTTGTTCTTGGCGCTCCATTTTTAGCACCTTTTGAAGCAAAAAGAACGGGCATGGGGTTAGGCGAATAATTTAAGAGCCGCGCAGGACGGACGGACGGGACTGAATTTGCTTCAAGTTTACGGACTGAATTTGCTTGAAGTTTATCGGAAGCGAACATGGATGGAGCTGTCAATATGCTTGGCATGGTCGTATTCATCTATCCAAAGCCCAGCAAGTCAACCCGTTCCCGCCGTGGGATTAAAAGCTCGTTTGAACTTGGAGGGGCCGTAGGTGCCCGGCGTCAAGTTTGAAAATTGGGACGGTGCCTGCCCGTGGCCTTGTCAATTGCTTTTGCTTTGCTTGTTCGATGTCGTTATGGAAAGGATCGGAGGCGAGCTAGTGCAGCAGCGTGACTGCTTCTTGGGGACGACGTACGGTACGGTTGTATTGCTGCTTGTTGCAGCCCGTCTTACAATATTCAGATCGGAGCGAGGTCGCGTGAGGTGAGCTAGGTTTTGCTGGCGAAGTTACCAATGCAAGGTCGGACTTGCTTGGCTTGGTAGGCCGGACGGCGTACATAGCGAGATGAATGCACGGCCACGAGCGATCCAACCTTTTTTTGCTTGTGTGTGTGATCGTATGAAAAACTATGAACCAGGTGCTAAATGGCCGCCTGATACATTGGTTGGAGGATATGCCATTGCTGAAGACGACACGCCGTGTGTGCTAGCAACACAGCGATCGGTCGTATCGATCGGTCGATATGATTCAAGGCATGCACATGGGTGAAATCGAAGCTTGGGCACTGTCACTGTCGACCACGGTCGATGGAGACACGGAAGGGTAGGTAGTACGTAGTAGCAGGAGGAGTACTAGAGGCTCTGGCGAGTTGGGCCAGGCATGGGTAGCAGAATAGCAGCCTGCAGCCAGCAGCAGGTGCCGGAGGAGTGGAGTAGGCCGAGTTCCAGCTGGCAGGCATCCAGGAGCCCATCCCTGGAATCCTGTGGCTGTGGAGCATGGGCTCTCTGCTCGCTGGCTCGGCGGCAGTCGGCAGTTCCGAGGACGGATCTTGTCTGCCTCTCTCTGCTGTCCAGTCCTGCGCGTCGGCCCAGCCGCACTGACAGACAGGTCTGCTGCTGTCTGCCTCGCGATGGAAATGGAAAGAGTGAGCCGCGACCCTGAAAGCCTGAAACTGAAGAGCCCAGCCCATATAATGCGGCCCGACGCCCGGCTAGCCCAGCCCATCACTTGCGCTCTGCGGGGCCACGCGGATCGCGCAAAGGAAATTCCGGCTCTCACGGCCCACCATCCCGCTCTCACTTTACGGGTAGGACTAAGTCCATTCCACACCTCTCATCTATCAGCGTCGTTCGATTTACAACCCTCAACCGCAAAACTATATATTTGACACCCCCGAACTACTTAAACCGTCCGATTTACACCCCTTAATGATTTTAAAAGCGGTTTTTGCTGATGTGTCAGCTGTCCTGTGTGGTGCCATGTTAACAACGAGAGGGTTGAATTGGACTTCATTGATAGTTTGAGGGTGTCAAATAGACTTTACAAAAAATAAAAATATTTTTAAGAAAATATGTGCAATTAAAATCCTAAAATCTTGCTTACTCTTATAAAATCATGCTCTATCTCTTAATGCCTAGTTTGGGTTGTTTAGAAATTTTGTGGTCTCATTTTGGTGTTTACTCGCTAGTATCTCGTTTTTTGCCTATGATAACAAGTATGGTTAACATTTTATTTAGTAGCAAGAACTTTTCACGATATGCATATTTAAATAAGCACTAACCAGACAAAAAGGTCGCTAAACTAGCTCGTTACAAAAATGATCTAATTACACTTATTTTTATTTTAGATTTAAAATTAGGTGATTTTTAATGAAATTTAACTTCATCCTAGCTCGTTTAGCTCGTTTGAAGTTGGGTCTTAAAAGATATAGGAGAACATAATAAATAAGAGTATCTTAATTCCAAAAATCTTAAAATAAGGAGATCATAATAACTCCCTGGGAAACCTACTTTTCATCGAAGTGAGCTACCGATCTTCGTAGTATGGGCCGTCAATGTCATCGAAGTCATTCTCAGGGCCTATTAAACTACTTAGAATAAATAACATGAACAACTTTTAGCGAAAAAATAAAAGTATAAGAGATGTAAATAACTTATAACCACACCCTAAAAGTTAAAGCATGATTTCAGAAAAAATATGAAACTAGTTTCATATTTTTCTAAACTAAGACAAATTTTCTATGAATTTTCTAAGAGTAAGCAAGATTTTAGGATTTTAATTACACATATTTTTTAATTTTTTTAATTTTTTTCAAAAGTCTATTTGACACCCTTAAACTATCAATGAGGTCCAATTCACCCCATTGTTGTGGACGTGGCGCCACGTAGCACTGTTGACGTGGTGCCACGTGAGCAAAAACCGCTTTCAAAACCACTGATGGATGTAAATCGGACGGTTTCAATAGTTCGGGGGTGTCAAATAAATGATTTTGCGGTTGAGGGTTGTAAATCGGACGACGCCGATAGATGAGGATTGCGGAAGGACCGGGATATTGCGCGACCCGTCGCGCAATAGCGGACGGCGCGACCCCCCACACCCACCACGCGAACAGAAAACTGCCCAACCCCTCGCCCACCCCGTAGAGCAACCGGTCATTTTCCTTTTGCGGCCTGATTTCCAGACACGTCCGAACAACAACCCATGAAAAATGGGATTGATACCGGACAAGCCGAGATCCGCGCGCTGAATGGAGCACAGGTTGCCATCCTCATCTTGTTGTTCGTTGCGGGTCCTCCATTCTTTCCCCGCCGCCAAGTTCAGCAGCTCATCGATCCTGTCAATCCAAGCGCGGGGAAAAGATCAGCAACGGAAAAACGAGTCAATCTCAGCTAAAATCTGCATAGAAGGTATGTTGCTTCAAATGCAATCTATGGATCTATGAACATGGAGCTACAGATCTCTGAACTGGGAGCTACGGATCTGTTTCTATGTGTTCTTCTATCAAACTATGTTTTCTGCTTTCTAACATCTTATGTATTCTTAAATAAACTCGAATTTTCATTAAATTACGTACTGTAGTGCCAATCTGTGTATGTTTGGTTCAAAAATCCAGTAACAGGGTACCAGTGTAACAAAAAATTAATTAGCTATTGTAGTGTCAATCTGTGTATCTTTGGTTATATCAACCTTTGAGGTATACAGGTGGAAACCTATGTGCACTTAATGTCAACCTGTAAATGAATAGGTACAACAATCTATTTGTTTTCTTAATTTCAACCTATGTGTGCTGATTTGACAAAATTTATTGGAGGTACAAAAAAATAACATCCAATCAAGAAATAGACCTCAATATTGAACCAATTGATGTTGACATAGATGCTGCAAATTCTTCTTTCAAAGACACTACAGATGACGCTGGTGGCATGCAGATTGCCTCTGTATTTGAAGCCAATGAAACAACAGTACAACCCATAGTGAGATGTCAAAGCATCAATTCAGCTCAGTGTGTTGGACTAGTTGATGCAATTTCAGGCCTCCAATTTGAATCAGGTGGATTGACGGTACCAACAGCTCAAACTTCAGGAAATGAGGGTGATGTTGAAGATGGGGTGGAGGTTCTGTCCACACCACAAGAACCTTACCTAGGCATGACCTTCCGCACATCACAGGAAGCAAAAGAGTACTACAACACATACGCCCGTCATTCTGGTTTCTCAATACGCATTGACTTGTCCAGAGATTCGAGCAGAGATCATGAAAAGAGAAAAGTGTTCTTTGTGTGTCAAAAAGCTGGTGTCAACAAGAAGCAGAAAGCGGATGAAGATGGTCCGATAACTGAGAAGAAAATAGTGAAACAAAGACGGAGAGATTATGTTGAGAGGACACGCTGCCCAGCACGAATGATTGTCAGATTGACAGGACCAAGCCAATGGGAAGTTGTGCACTTTGAGAAGGAACATAACCACGAGCGTGTCAAAAAATTTTCACTCACAAAATTCATGAGGTCACATAGAGACATACCTGCAGAAGAGAAGGAGTTCATAAAGCTGCTGCATGGTTGTTGCATTACCACTACACGTGCATACCAAATAATGGTAGAGCTGTATGGGGGGATTGAAAACTGTCCATACACAGAAGGTGATGCGAAGAATCTGCGAGTGGAGCACCGTGCAGAGTACAGAGGCAAAGATATGAAAGCAACACTAGATCACTTTGAGGAGCTGAAAAAAGATGACCCAGATTTCTATTACAGATACACACTTGATGAGGAAGATAGGGTGGAAAACCTGTTCTGGGTTGACGGTGCAGCCAGAAAAGCATACCAGAGCTATGGCGACTGTATATCTTTTGACTGCACTTACTTGACAAACATCTACAATATGCCTTGTGCACCATTCATAGGTATGTAGCAACCTGTATGAGAATTCTGTATCAAATTAACTGTATTGTCTGTGTCAATCTACTGTGTATGAAACAAATAATAAACTATTGTGATTGACAATTATAGGGATTGACAGGAATGGAATCACTATACAACTGGGTTGTGGGTTCTTGAGAAATGAAAAGATACCTGCATTTGAATGGCTGTTTACAGAGTTCAAGAATGCAATGGGAGGGAAGGAGCCAGATTGCATCATCACTGACCAGGATGCAGCAATGGCAGCAACAATTGCAAAAGTTTTCCCAGGATCAATTCATAGGAACTGCAGGTAAGCTACATGAAAACATGTGCTGTTACACAATGGCAGACTAAAATATTAGGATGTGTCAACATGTATATGAACACCATAGCAATTTTTATATTACTGCAATTCAAAATTGCAGGTGGCATATTATGGAGAATGCAAGGAAGAGGTTGGGACCTTTTTTGGATGGAAAGGAGGGCCTAGCAAAGGACTTCAATGATTGTGTTGACAACAGCTTTACCCCACAAGAATTTCAATCGAAATGGCAAGCATTCCTGGATAAATATGAGATAAACAATGATGAAAGATTCCAGCACCTATATGACATGAGAGAAATGTGGGTTCCTGCATTTTTTATGCAAAACTTTTTTCCCTTCCTACAGACAACAGCAAGAAGAAGGATCAATGCTGTACTAAAGCGATACGTCAACCCGATGAACTCAATACTCAACTTTGTTCACCAATATAAGAAGATACAAGACAGGATACTCAGCAAGCAAGTGATGCAGGAAGCAAACACAAATATCAAGGTTCCATCATTCTTGACGGGACATCCAATGGAGCAACAGATGAATGAAATGTACACAAGAAAACTTTTCAATGTCTTCCAAAGTGAGCTGCAGTACAGTTCAGCATACTACATTAATCGTGTTGACGGAGAAAACTTGATAGATGTCATTCCATATGGATTTGTCGCAGCCCAATACTACGGAAAAAGAACTTTCAGAGTCACTGCAGACAAGTTGGCTGGTGTGTACACTTGTGAGTGCTGCAAGTTTCAGAGAGATGGAGTTTTGTGTTGCCACATATTAAAAGTATTTGATGCACTTGCAGTACGAGAGGTACCTAAAAGATATATTTTGCCAAGATGGTCAGCTGAAAAAATTGATGTAGATGAAAATGACGATACTGCCTTGGCCAGCGGCAGCGGCATGGTTGTCCTGACGGCGGCGGCGTCCCCCTCTCCCTCCCTCCGCGGCCTCCGTGATTCGCTTCTCCTCCCGGAGAGGAACGGCGAGAGGCGTGAGGCGGCCGGGGACGCGCTCGCTTTCGGTGGGGAGAGGCGAGGCGAGGCGACGGCGGCGGCAGCAGGAGGGGAATTAACTGAGGATGGATCAGGACTTCAGGAGGCGCGGGGAGAGATGTTGTGATTTGAGTGCCTGGTCTTCAAATTTTGAAATGCACGGTCGCTTGCCGGGCCGCTGCTACGTGCCTAGGCTAGGCCGCGTCGAGGAGACGACGGTGGCGTGTGGAGTGGGTGGCCGAACTCGCCACTCGAGGTGGTGGTGGTGCGGCCGCGGTGCGAGACTGCGAGCGCGACAAGACGGAGTGCGCATGCGAGGCCACACCACACCCAACCAACTGAACCTGCCTCTCCTGGTCCTCCTGTGGGCTGGGCCTGGGCACCGCGCGTCGCGACCGGCACAGCACAACCAACAAAGAGCAAAGGCAGGTGACTTTTATTTTGGGGGCGTGGCCACTGTCACGTCCTCTTGTTCCCCTGAGACGCCCATGTCACAGCTCACGTCTGGAACATGGTTCACATAGCGTAATTTGCAGTTCGTGGCATGTGTGTGTCTGTAGATGGATGCGCGGACCGAACCGCCCCAATCCTAGGAGCACCTAGAANCCCTTCCTACAGACAACAGCAAGAAGAAAGATCAATGCTGTACTAAAGCGATACGTCAACCCGATGAACTCAATACTCAACTTTGTTCACCAATATAAGAAGATACAAGACAGGATACTCAGCAAGCAAGTGATGCAGGAAGCAAACACAAATATCAAGGTTCCATCATTTTTGACGGGACATCCAATGGAGCAACAGATGAATGAAATGTACACAAGAAAACTTTTCAATGTCTTCCAAAGTGAGCTGCACTATAGTTCAGCATACTACATTAATCGTGTTGACGGAGAAAACTTGATAGATGTCATTCCATATGGATTTGTCGCAACCCAATACTACGGAAAAAGAACTTTCAGAGTCACTGCAGACAAGTTGGCTGGTGTGTACACTTGTGAGTGCTGCAAGTTTCAGAGAGATGGAGTTTTGTGTTGCCACATATTAAAAGTATTTGATGCACTTGCAGTACGAGAGGTACCTGAAAGATATATTTTGCCAAGATGGTCAGCTGAAAAAATTGATGTAGATGAAAATGACGATACTGCTAATCAACCTTTGCAACCCACACAAATTTCAAAACAGGGACGTCATACTGTTAGATACCACACTGTATGTACAAACTTCACAAAAATGGTTAGGCCTTTTATGGATGATGATCAGGGTCATCAGATTGTGTTGAAGCACATTGCCGCTCTTAAATCTGAACTTAATGCACACAATAAGAGGAAGATGACAGATGTTACCACACAAGTAGAAGATGTGCAAACTGATGGACATCTGCAGCAAAGTGGAACTGCAACCCAAAGCAAAAGAGAAACCCAACAAAAAACAAAGGTTGGAAAGCAAACAAAAACAAAAACTTCAAATTTGGATTTGGTCACTGCTGCAATCTTGCATACAGGTATGATGTTTTTGTCCACAAACAATATGTAAATGTTTATATTAGGTTCATATAAACTTGTGCAAATTCATTGTATCAATCTCTGAATACTTTGCTATCAACATTGGAATTACTTAGCCTAACAAAATTTTAAATAATCTTGTTTGCAGAAAATGATTTGGGCATTAGCGATCCACCAATCACAAAGAGACAAGGCCGTCCAAGGAAATTGAGATTAAGACACCCACTTGGACTTGAATCTTCGAAGAAACAGCCACCACCTTGTGGATATTGTGGTGCTACTGATCATGTAACATCAGCTTGTCCATCAAAGCCAAGGAAAAAATATACAAAAGAGCTATAGAAAAATAAATAGAAAAATTGTATTTCATAATATCAAGTTATTTATGTCTTACACAGAGTTGTGTAATGAACGTTTAATTTTTTTATCGTTAAATGTATGAATATATATATAATATATATTAATATTCATAATGAATCCATGTACAAAAAACTCTATCAATCTATCTGCATAATTTATATTAATTGACAAAATGTTTATCAATCTATGTACATCAGGTCTAACAATCTAACTGTAGGATTAATAAATATAAGTGTAGGATGTGTGTAAATATATCCGTGCATACACAATGTCAATATATGTAAAAGTTGTATAAAAAAATGGTATGGTGCGTCACAAATTTAATAAGAAACTAGCATGTGGACCTAATCAGTGCACCATCCTATCAGGTTGGGACGAGTGCCCCACTAATCAATGCACCAGAGCCTATCAGGTGGGGACGAGTGCCCCACTAATCGGTGCACCGGAGCCTTTCAGGTCGGGACGAGTGCCCCACTAATCAGTGCACCGGAGTCTATCAAGTTGGGACGAGTGCCCCACTAATCAGTGCACCAGAGCCTATCAGATTGGAACGAGTGCCCCACTAATCAGTGCACCGGAACCTATCAGGGGGAATTTCATAGTTACTGAACCCGATGGGACGGAGTCGCCCCCCAAAACAAAAAACCCTAATCAGTGCACCGGAGCCTATCAGGTTGGGACAAGTGCCCCACTAATCAGTGCACCGGAGCCTATCAGTTTGGGATGAGTGCCCCACTAATCAGTGCACCGGAGCCTATCACTTTGGGACGAGTGCCCCACTAATCAGTGCACCGGAACCTATCAGGGGGAATTTCATAGTCACTGAACCCGATGGGACGGAGTCGCCCCTCAAAACCCAAAACCCTAATCAGTGCATCGAAGTCTATCAGGTTGGGGCGAGTGCCCCACTAATCAGTGCACCGGAGCCTATCAGGTTGGGACGAGTGTCCCACTAATCAGTGTACCGGAGTCTATCAGGTTGGGACGAGTGCCCCACTAATCAGTGCACCGGAGGCTATCAGTTTGGGACGAGTGCCCCACTAATCAGTGAACCAGAGTCTATCAGGTTGGGACGAGTGCCCCACTAATCATTGCACCGGAGGCTATCAGTTTGGGACAAGTGCCCCACTAATCAGTGCACCGGAGCCTATCAGTTTGGGACGAGTGCCCCACTAATCAGTGCACCGGAACCTATCAGGGGGAATTTCATAGTTACTGAACCCGATGGGACGGAGTCGCCCCCCAAAACCCAAAACCCTAATCAGTGCACCGGAGTCTATCAGTTTGGGACGAGTGCCCCACTAATCAGTGCACCGGAGCCTTTCAGGTTGGGATGAGTGCCCCACTAATCAGTGCACTGGAGTCTATCAAGTTGGGACGAGTGCCCCACTAATCAGTGCACCGGAGTCTATCAGTTTGGGACGAGTGCCACACTAATCAGTGCTCCGGAGCCTATCAGGGGAATTTCATAGTTACTGAACCCGATGGGACGGAGTCGCCCCCCAAAACCCAAAACCCTAATCAATGCACCGGAGTCTATCAGTTTGGGACGAGTGCCCCACTAATCAGTGCACCGGAGCCTATCAGGTTGGGACGAGTGCCCCCACTAATCAATGCACCAGAGCCTATCAGGTTGGGACGAGTGCCCCACTAATCAGTGCACCGGAGTCTATCAGTTTGGGACGAGTGCCCCACTAATCAGTGCTCTGGAGCCTATCAGGGGGAATTTCATAGTTACTGAACCCGATGGGACGGTGTCGCCCCCCAAAACTCGAAACCCTAATCAGTGCACAAGAGCCTATCAGGTTGGGACGAGTGCCCCACTAATCAATGCACCGGAGCCTATCAGTTTGGGACGAGTGCCCCACTAATCAGTGCACCGGAGGCTATCAGGTTGGGACGACTGCCCCACTAATCAGTGCACCGAAGGCTATCAGTTTGGGACGAGTGCCCCACTAATCAGTGCACCGGAGGCTATCAGTTTGGGACGAGTGCCCCACTAATCAGTGCACCGGAGCCTATCAGTTTGGGACGAGTGCCCCACTAATCAGTGCACCGGAGCCTATCAGGTTGGGACGAGTGCCCCACTAATCAGTGCACCTGAGCCTATCAGGTTGGGACGAGTGCCCCACTAATCAGTGCACCGGAGCCTATCAGGTTGGGACGAGTGCCCCACTAATCAGTGCACCGGAGCCTATCAGGGTGGGACGAGTGCCCCACTAATCAGTGCACTGAAGGACCCGATGGACGGACAAAGCCTATCAGTGAAAATTTCATAGTTACTAAAACCAGAGCCTATCAGGGGGACTAGGTTGGCCCTAATCAGCGCAACAAAAGCCTATTTGGCGGAGGAGATCGGCCCTAATCAGTGCACTGAAGAATATATCAATCTATTAGCAAGATGTGTATCAAAATACGTGCAGCATGTTCTCTCAATAGATGTGCAAAATATGTATCAATCCATGGTAGCCTGTGTGTCAACCAATGTGAATAAACAGTGCAGGTTTTGTATGAACAGGGGCCAATTCAAAGTTACTGAATGGCAACCTACAGACGATGTTATATATATTTATCATAGATTCATATATACACATAGATGAAAACATCAGTCAACAACCTAGCAACACACGTATTGACATCCCAGCATACTAAAAATATTCATATGTACATTACAAACAAAACAAAGATTTCTTCTTGACATAACAACAGGCATGAGCAATCTTTCATTAGACTAAGCAGCAATCAAGCCAGCGACTTTCCCTTCCCTTTGATTTGCTTTGCTCCATCTTGTGATCTGTACAAAAAAAAATTGAAATAATGAAACAATGGCTGCAGATTGATACTCATGATCAAAACAATTTTGACAAATATATAGGTCAAAATATCAAGCTTTGTGATCGTACATTATATTTGGAAGGAGGATTTCCTTCAGGTTGGCTTCGTTAGAATTGCTGTTGAGCCACTCCCATAGCATCTGAATCCTCAGGTTACGCTCATTGTTACCAACAAATTCAGGCAACTGCTTTCCATCCCAATGCTGCATTGCCTTTAAAGTGAACAAACCATGATCATGCCTGCCAGCACATAACAAATTAATGAGAAACAAAAAGAACCAAACAAACTGGAAAAATGGAAAAAAATTTACTTACAGCCCAAATTGACGGTAGTTTCCGATATACTCCAGCTCATATGTGAAAATTGTGGGCACAGTACATGCAGGGTTCTTAGCTGTGTAAGAATTCCATAGCGTTATAATTCTGGCTCGAGCCTTTGAAGCTTTCTCCCTAAGTTGAGGATCCTGGGCATTCCTGTTGCTGTCAATGACTTGGAATTTCTTATCAACTAGATTCAAAACAACTAAGAACCAGTGACCACCATAACTTAGTTGTACATTGTCATGTATTGGGAACAAAACCTGCAAATTTGAAAAAAAAGATAACACCATGACTAACTTGATTTCAGTATTAATGTAGGTTGACGATCAAACAAAATATCATTATTTAAGAAAGAACTAAGAAAATAGCATATAGGTTGACAGGAACAGTGCATATATGTTCATACTCTGGAAAAAACATCACATTTAGGTTGACAGCAGCAGCACATATAGGTTGACCAAAACATCACATTCCATAGGATTTTGACATATACATTGACAGTAAGATTACATATGGATTGAAATTGAACTAACATGCAGATTGATACAAAAGGACAAAAATTGAAAAATAAAACTTTAGGTTTGACAGAACAATGTGGTTACCATGTCAAAATCTGCATTGTTGAAGCGAAATGCTTTCTCCAATAACCTGCCGGGCTTTGCTTGAGGGTCCAACATTTGAAGCTGTTAATTTACAAAACATGTTTAAAGTAGAAATGCAAAAAAAAAAATCAGCACATGAAAAGAAAAGAACATGTATCAACAAAAATACCCCAACCCATGGAGACATCATTCTTTTTCTCTGTTGACTGGGGTTGCATGACAGGGTTGCATGACAGTACAAATGATCCAATTTGAAGAGCAATTGTATCAAGACATTTCCCAACAGCAAGAGCATTGGCTAACTCTGCTGCAGTGGCAGAAACTTCTACAGACTTAAACACATAAGGGCTGTAGAACAAAATAAGAAAAAATAATGGTCATTTCAACAAACTAATGTTTAATAGATGAAAATAAAAAAATATTGTTCATACCTGCATACAGGAGGTTTAGAACAAGTGAAAGTTGATAGAGTTCTAAAAACTGTTTCTTGATCTTGACTAACGAGTGAAAGATCTGTAACATGAGTTCGACGCTCCTGATTATTCAATTTATATAATACACCACGAGCTCCATCAGCGATGGATGGGGTAATAACATTTTGTGCATTGATTGGGTTGTCATCATCCTCTTGTGACAACCCCAATGAGAAACTCAGTGGAGACGCTGCCCGCTTGTAGGCTTCAGAATGAAACATGTTTGGAACAGCCTGAAAGTTTTAAAAAAATAATAGTTGAAAAAACACTCTGTCAACATAAGTACACAACAAGTTAAAAGTGTATCAAGTTATGTATTTATGTTGAAAAAAATATATCAAATTCTGCAAAAGGCATTGTTAATGTGTACAAAAACTAACCTCCTTTGTTGCTGAATCAGAATTAGCAATGTTTGTATCAGGAGCTATGACACCTTCACTCTTTAAATTTGATGACTCAACCTATTGAAAATTGTAATAAACATCAGCATTGAAACAAAAAAATATTAGCAATGTAATAAACATCAAAATTAGCAATGTTTGCAAAAAGGCTGCATTAAACGTTTATAGATATACCTTGTCAACATTGACATCCACATCACGTACGGTTGATTTCAACTTCCTCACATATACAAAAACTCTAGCACAACCTCCTGTGTCTGGAGAAGGACTCTTGGGTTCCTCATTGCTCTAATAATAAAGTGAACTAGATTGTTTAGGAAATGTAAAGCAAAAAAAAACAGTACTGCACATTCCTCATATTTTCAGAAAAATGGTTACCTTACAAATAGTTAAATTTGTTGCAACAACATTAACTGGCTCTACACTTTCAGTTCTGCAATCTTTTGAATTATTGTCCTATGAAAATTTGGGAACAGGTGGAAGAACATCATCCTGATGAACATATATTGACACTAATTATGAATGTGCATTGACACCAATTATGAACTGATAGTAACTAGGAACATACAATGACAACAAAAATGAATAACAATTGACAAGTAAAAGATGCTTACCTGTTGCCTCTCAACACCTTATTTCTTGGCCTGTTGCCTCTCAATCTTGGACTCTAGCCGAACTTGTTTTCTTTTCTTAAAATCAGTCCATACAACCAATCGCTTTGTCCTTCGTCTAGAACTACCAGAAGAAGAAAGAATTTTCTTCGGGGCCATTTCTTCCATAACTTTAGCTTCAAGCTGTTTGATGTTGTCATGAATCGGCTTGTTCAGCTCCTCATGCATTGCTTCTGGGTCAGGCAAATTCACTGTGTTAGCAATGGCGCTCACTGTTTTCTGAAAAACAGGCTTTGGAAGAACTGGATCAAACAACTCAGGTAATTCTAGCATCTTTGCATTTTTTAACACGCGTTCAGCTGGAGGTGTGTCAAACAAGCCAAGCTCTCTGAGCTGGCTCATAACAGATTGCTCTCTTGGTGGTGAAATTGGGGTAAGCTGTGAAAATATATCACTATCACCTGTCCCAATAGATTCTTGAGAAGGTAACTCATTGTTTTCCAAATTTGTTTGGTTAATGGCTGCAGGTGTACCAGAACCATCTTCAGCATCTTGGCCAACATCTTTGGTAATGGTAGTATCTTGGGCACCATCATTGCTTATACCAGCATCTGGATGTACAGCGTCCTTGTTGGATTCCCCAGAAGATTTATCATCAACTTGATCACCTTTGCCTTCATCTTTTTCAACATCAATACCAAAAAATGTTCCGTCACCATCATCACCATCCTTTTTTTGATGGCCTTGATCCTTGTCTGTGCCTTTCTCATCATCTTCAATGTCAACTTCTTCCTCTCCATCATCATTCTCTGCATCTTTATCCTTTTCTTTGTCCATGTCTCTGTCCTTGTCTTTATCCAAGTCTCCATCATTTTCTTTCCCTTCAGCTAAAAAAAAACATTGAGTCAAATATTGATGTTGCAGAAATTGACAAAAATACAAAGATGGACTGAAAGGTATAGACTTCTGGACAGATTGCTAGTGGATTGACAAGAAAGACAGATTCATGTTGACAGAAAGTTACATGTACATTGACATAAACCTAGATTGATGTTGACAATCAAAATGCATTTGGATTGACCAAAAAATACTTGTTTTTTCTAATTAACAAATCATTACTCGACATAATAAAAAATAATATCTTACATGCCAGAAGTAACATTGCAGAGGCAATTTCTCCCTCAGGATATGTGTTGCACAAATACTCAATCATAAAAGAAAAAGATCACTTCAATTTGTCAACGTAATTTTATTCTGACAAACTTAAATTTCATAAAGTGGTAAAGAGATTGAAAAAAAATTGTAAATGTTAATAACTTACAAATGTGGACTGATTGTACCCAACAAATATGTGTCAATGTTCAAAAAATACATAATTGTGAAATGATAAAAAGAAAAAAAATCTGTTAGACATACCTTTTCCAGTTTGGGATTCAACTGGATCATCCTTTTCAATATCAACCTGAGACTCTGTGTTTGATATGCCACCTTCAATATTTTCAGACATAGCTTGAAGCACATCATGGTCTAACTTTGGATCATTTTCGTGTTCCAGATTTTGATTAACTTGCTGACCAGCTTCAAAATTCTCATTTACATCCCTTAAAATATAAGAAAAATAAGAAAAAATGAAGTACAAAGAAAATTATGTAGCAATGTAAGTAACGTGTATGAGGTTCATGTGTATTAGAAGGAATGTTGTGTCATAATACCTAGTAACTTTAGACACAATCTGATCAGCATCCAAATCATCGTTAACGTCATCATGTTTAGGGAGGTCATCATCAAATTGAGCAGCAGAATCAGAATCACCATAATCCTCTTCACTACTACTTGACATTGCTTGAATTTTGATATCAGCTACACTCTTGGACTTACGTTCACGCACAGCCCTATCATCATCATCTGACTCATCAACAAATTGACTGCCACCATCAGGATCAGAAGGTGTATCACTCTTATCTTTAAACTCAGATTCATCATCTTCATTGTTTTTGAACTTCTCCCTTGCAGATGATGTGCCTGCTGCACTTGTGCTAGCATGAGCTGCTCTGGACCTCGTTATGCGCCCAACTACAGTTCTGTTTGTCTGTGCTCCTAAATCAAAACTAGGAACACCAACAGAAGCCGTTGATGTGAAGGTAATGGAGCTGAACTGCCAGGCACTTGTTGGCCACCATGACTTAAACGCCAGATCATGTTAAAAACAGCTTCATTGATAGCAACACTAAAATCACCAATAATTTGCCTCATAACATCTCGATTCTGCAAAAGAATTTTTTTTAAAAAATTAAACAAATAGAAAGTACACAGGTGAATATAGTGAAAATAAACAAGTTCATATAGTCAAAATATATAAAAATTTAGTGAACATACACAGATTGTTATATTTAATATAAACATGTTGATATAGTTAAAAACACAGATTGATAGAATGCACACATTGAAAAACATATTGACACACAAAAATATAAAACATATTGATAAAGTTAATATCAACAAGTTGATATGGTTGAAAAAACAGATTGACATAGTAAGTATAAACAGATTGATATATTGAAAATGCACATATTGATACTGTTAAAATACCATTGTGATTGAACCAGCAGGAACATTAGAATTGACAAACTCCTCAACCATATGAGGTTGAATTAAAATAGATGAATTCTTCCTGAAGTGGGGCTTTAGCTGTGTCATTTAAAAAAAAGCTGATTAAAAAAATATAAACAATTGGTAGAAAAATATTGTTTGAAAATAAAATGTGATGCCTTACATGTAATTTCCCGAAAGAAGACGTAGAAACCCGATCAAGACCAACAACATGGTTCACCAAATCTCCACTCCAAACAGAACATCTTATTTGAGCAGCTTGATCAATAATGTCACCAGTAGCAAGTGAATCCAAGTACAAAAGCTAAAAAAAAGTATGAGATCATGCAGGAAAATATTACAAATTTAAAAAAAGAAAAAGAAACTTACAGTTAGAAATAGCAAACATCCAGAAACAGATTTCCTTCCAAATTGCTTAAATTCTTTAATCCCTTGAACTAAACGATCGACAACTAGTTGACACCAATTGTAATGTTGAATATCATCACGAACTGCAATAGCATGATAGGCACGCACAGACAATGTAGTTCCAGAAGTAGGACACAACAGAGTGGAAATAGCAAACAAAAGCCAGTATTTCAGCCAATCAAAATCATTCTTTCCCTTCCCTGGACCCAAAAGCCAAGCTAGAGCATCAGCAAAAGAAGGTGCCCTCTGCTCTCCTAAAGGACCAACAAGCTTGTAGAATTCAACAAATGTAACAGCGCCACTCCTTTTTTCATAAGTAATCTTTCGATCGCCCCTAGGAAGTCCAAACATTCTCTCGACAGCATGATCATCAACCTTGATAACACCTCTAAAAGGAATGATCAATTCGCTTTTCTCAGTGTCAAAAAGGTTTACAAGTCAATGAGAGAGCTTCTCCGGGACAGATGGACACTGGACAAGCAAAAGACCACCAAAACCAACACTTCTAATGGATTCCTTCTGGCGGATCTGAAAGTGAAATATTCACAGAAATCAACCTCTTTGGAGCGCCTTTCTTCCTCAAATCCTGTAAGAGATTACACACAAATTGCTAGTTACAAAACACATAACTTCACATTGCATATACTAATATATAAACACAACCTTATCAGTTTGTTTTCTTCACATTGGGGATACTATGGAACAACACAAGTTGGTACAATGTACTGCATATGTTGAATCTATTATAATACATTAGTTCATAAAATTTAACTACAAATGAAGACAGTACAAAAACAATCATCAATGAAACAAAAAAAAAGAAATGTGTACACTAATTACCTTTTCAGTTTGCCTGTCATCAATGAAACAATCATCAATTGATTTTCCCTTATCATCTTTATGGGCAGCCTTTCTCCGCCTTGGATTTGGGGCAATTTCCGTTTCAGCACAAGCCTCGGCTCTAGACGCAGCCCTTGTTTTCCTCTTTGGGGAAGGAACATCTTCAGCAAACTCAGTTTTCCGTCTTTTCACCATGCTGCAAATTGGAAACAAATTAAACATATTAATTGACATATAGAAATCATAAAGATTTGGTAGCAGTTGACACTACATACATATAGATTGACACAGACCTAAATATAGATTGACAAAATAACAAAAAATTGCTCTAATCTGAGCCCGTTAGAGCCTCATCCCTCTAATCGACAGCGAACGCCGTCGCCGGAGAAGGAAGCAGACAAGGGGACCGCACCGAACTGCTCCAAACGCACGGACGAAAACCCTACTAACCGAGCAAGGATTGGGCGCTGTTCTTCGCACAAAAAAGAAATCAACCACATCGGCAGCAACTACTAGACCGTAGGAGGGGAAAAACTACTCACATTGAACAAAGCCCAATCGAGACAGCAGCAACTACTCAGATTGAAGAAAAACACGTCAAATTGGGAAATATTCAACACGAAAAACAGCGCATACTCACATTGAACCAAATCCAAGGAGCTGAGAACCTCCTCCCTCTAATCTCCGGCGACGCCGTCGCCGGAAAAGGGAGCAGAGAAGGGATCTCCTCCACCCCGCTTCGCTGCGCTCCGCTCGCCCGAGACAGCGGCGGTTTCTAGAAAAGGCAGCGGAGAAATGCGTATTAGAGGAAGGGGTTGCCCGAACGGCGGTTGGACCGAGAGAACCGAAGATATTGGGCCAGCCAGTTATGCGCGCAGCCTGCTGGGCCAGCCCACCATCCCGTGGTCGCGCGTTTGGTCACCGGCGCGACCCATCATTATGTAGACTTAACGTTGCGGAATGGATTTTTTTCTTACGGGTATGTCGTCAATCCGCCTCGGCCCAGCCCGCCCGGCACCCGCCTCCTGGGCCCTTCTGACTTCTGGTAGCCCGTTAGGCGACCCAGGCACCCGACCCAACTGAGATCGAAGTAGGCACTCCCATCAACTAGGGAACTACAGTACGTCTTTGTGATCGACGTGTCGGCCAATCATTGGACCTCCCAGATAGCATCGCTTCCAGTCGGATGCAAAACTTTGGACACCTTCACTTCACATACAAATTCCAGCTACGTTTTCTGGTCGTGGTGGCATAATATCATACCATATCTTGATTCGATGTTGGAGCACAGACTTTGACTGCTTTGGCTTATGAAGTGCCTACCACGCTGGTCAAAACCAGGCCTTTGTCCATGTTGATGCAGACAATGCTCTCTCATAGGGACATCCGGACATGCCCAACGCCGACTGGCCAAACGTGCGGTCAGCAATGGGTCGAGAATTCTTGCAACGACGGGGACGTGAGCACAGCCGTATTCCCCCGCCGCCTATAATTCTTGGCTCTGGATATATAGTTCCGACTTTCGAGGCCTAGTTCATCATCTCTTAGGCGCTAAGCAAATATACATTTCGCATTCCTCAAAAATTCTTTCAGCGAGTTTCACAACGTTTTTCTTCGGAGATGATTATGACAAGACTCATATCTCTCTTGGAGATATCATCTCATCAGTCAAGTCTGCAACGAGTAGCAAACAAAAAATATCGGAAGCTCCAAGGTTCAAAAAAAAAATACTAGAGAGGAAGGATTCAGAGGTCTTTTCTCATCAATCTCGGGCATCCAACTGCCAATGAGACCCAAAATACAAGACCCATTACACGTTTGCATAGCACTACAGTGAAAGAGTTCCATACCCATTTTTGGTCTTCTCCAACAATAAGACCCAAAAGAAGAACCCTCTCTGCGAATGAGTCTTCAGGAGAGAGGATACTCAGATTTAGGTTGTGTCTCTCTTGGAGACCTATTTTGGGTTTGGGTATATGTACTCTGTTAGAGGCTGAAACAGTATGGTTGGAGACTCATTTTGGATTTGGGTCTCCTTTTGGGTCTTCTGTTGGAGGCAGTCTTAACACACATGTATTTGCAGGTTGCAGGACGCACGGTGCATCCCTATGGATGCATGCAGATATATGTAGAAAACAAACCTCTTGGAGATATCAGCTCATCAGTCAAGCCCGCAAACAGGCAGCAAATAAATATCAGAAGAAAAGCTCCAAGTTTCCAAAAGAGAAAAAGAGGAAGCAGGATTCATAAACATTTATATATCCTGGTCCTTTTTCCCCATCAATTCCGAGCAAGCGAACTGCCAACCTAACACACACACATTTGCAGGTTGCAGGATACACACTACTCCATCCATTGATTTCCATGATACAAACAAAAATCTTGCAATTGCAGGGGTGTTTGGATCCTTGTCAGCATATCTGATAGATGGCCTGTCCAAGCCCAAAATAGTAACATGAGAAACGCCCAGGTTCCCACCTATTGTAGGACTGAAGCCTGCAGGCACATCTTCAGCAGCACACAGAAACCGCACCTGGAATGTCGACTGAGCACGCGCCAACCTGGCTACTCCTCTGCTGCTGGCACCTCTGGAAGAGGAGGAATGGCGTGGTGTTCCGGGAAGACATGACGACTCTGCAAGACACGCTGCGCGCCTGCAAAGCCGACGCACTCCTCTAGCGTGGCCGGTTCCGGCGTGTTGATGCCAGTATCTGTGACGAATGGAGCAGCATGTTCTTAGAAGCAATGTAATCCCCGATGTAAAACTCAAAACTGTTTTATGATCCCATGGACCACCAAGGGCCACAATGAAAAATTCAGGTGGGGGATCCTCTCCCCTTCCGTTGACCCTCAAAAAAAAAAAAAACCCTCACCCAAGATACCCTGATGTAGAATCCACTCAAACTTCACAAAGGCCTTGTTTAGATTGGTTGAATTCGATCGAATTCAATGATTGAAAGTGCATTGGGAATTGAAAAAGTAGATAGAGGGCACGTAGTTCAATGCGTTGCTTTTGATTGAATTGGTCCTCTTTGAAGCAAACTAAACAGGGCCAAAGTAAGAGTCCCATGATCTTGACAATGACAGACAGAGCTAGCAGTGACATCATGGCTTGATGAGCGTACAAGGTTAGGTGAAAACAAAGTGTGAACTGAAACCTACAGGTATACAAGTGCAGCCTTGATCAGGCATATCTTCAGCCCAAAGAAACCTCACTGAGGGTACAATGATACTGAATCCACTCAACCTTCCACAACACAAAGGGCCCCATGTTCTTTAACAGGGGACATAGCAAAGTGACAGACATCAAGAGATGAGCACGCAGACACAGGGTTGGGTTAGGTGAAAAATGTGAAAAGAAAAACTTGGACTTCATGTAAGTGCAAGGCATCTCTGTCTTTGCTGACTCGCATATTTACTTAAACTGCATCCATTTGCCGGACTTTCGAGTGTTGTTTTGAACTTTTGCCAGACCAGTCTATATGATGACCGTGCAGAATCCTGTGTATCTATATGTATAAAAAATGATTTCTCATAAAATAATTAAATGAATGACCCTGGCATACAAACCTTCGATGCGAAGGAAACTAAGTCATGGATGCATCACTGTGGATGCATGCAGATATAGAAAACAAACCAGCTCTACCATTTGATCTGTTCTTTTGTCTTCATGTGATCGACTGATCGGTGCAAGGGTGCTTCCTAGGAGACACGCTTGGCATTGACAAATGGTGGCGACCTGGCCTGCGCGTCCGCTCTATAAATACGAGCCCATCTGCATCCATTGCTCTGCACAAGGTAGAAGAGAACTGAAGCAGAAGCACCACCAGCAGCAGAGCTCCGTTCGCCTGCGGCCGCAGAGAAGAAGAAGAGGAGGAGGAGGAGGAGAAGGGAGCGAGGATGTACAACGCGCCGCCGCCGCAGGACATGTCCTACTACGACCACTGCCAGAAGCGCCACGAGGAGAAGGGCTGCCTCTACGCCTGGTGAGTGACACACACCATCGATCTCCTTCTCCGTTCGTTCGTTCAGTCGTCGTGCTGTTCCTGTTCCGTTTGGCGGCCACCCGTTTGTTCAGTCGCGCTGTCACGGAGTACTAGCGCCTGACTGCCTGTTCCGTTCGGTTTCCGGCTTTCAGAGCTACAGGGGTTCCACAAGAAGTTCATCAAAATTCTGAATCCAGCGAAGCATGCATCTGCATGTACGCCATCCTTTTCTTCGTTGGGGTTCCGATTCAGTCCCCTTTTCATGATTCGTGAGGCGATTGGCTAGATGTGTTCATAGAGCCACCAGATAGATAGATATCTCTCTGCAAAGCATGATTGATGCTTCCAAGTCGTTCCAAATACAATACAAAGAGTACTACGTAGCAATAAGCCAGTAGAGAGAGCGATTTGCTGTGATGACCTTGCATCGCAGGCATATAGTCACCAGCTTCCTAGTGGGCAGGCTTGCACTTTTTCTGCGATTTTTTCCAGCCTACCGGAAGTCGAGGACTGATGTGACTATTCACGTAAGACTGCCTCTTGTTCCAAGACAAGTCAATGAAAATATCCTGTGACTTCCTGAGTGAGATAACAAAAGAGGCCGGAAACTAAGACTAGAACACGCACAGGGAACACACATCAAGACTTCTCCGAATTCCCGCAGAAATCTAGCCATTCCGTGTGGAATTCATTCATGCTTTTCCAAACGGGGGCTGTAGCTACAAGCATGAGACCAGACAGGCTTTCTGGTAGAAAAAAGATGACACGAATTCAGCAAACAGTCACTGGCAGGTGGGCACACGGAGTCCTACTGTCAAAACTGTCACTTTGGTGCGCACTCGTGAAGTCGTGAGTTGTGACGACGGTGGGAACAGCGAAGGCTAACCGCCGGCACAGGGCACCCCTTCCCTTTTCTTCTTCCCGGTCTATAAATGGTAGGCACCACTCCTTTCAAGAGAGAACAAGATCAGGAGAACGGAACCCAGCTACCCCTCCCATACCCTTCTTCTTCATCGTCAGTTCGTGACCAGCCGGCCAGGCAAGATGTACAACGCCCCATCCGCGCAGGAGATGTCCTACTTCGACCATGTGCAGAGGCGCCATGAGGAGAAAGGCTGTCTCTACGCATGGTAATCCCGATTCAGTTTCAGATATTCAGTTCAGTTTCAGCTACCACAGCCTGAAACTTCATCTGACATCTTTCACTCTTTAATTCTTGTCAACTTTATTTTCTAGTGATTCTTTTGGGGTTTCAGTTTCCTAGATTTACACTGAAATATCTGCAGCTTCAGAGAGCAGCCTTTCTGAACCATTACTCCATGATCATCGATTCATTCGACCGTGTTTTTTTTCCTTCCTCTCGAGCTAAGAAACTAAAACTATTCAATACATGACTCAGATCCTTTTGCAGACTTGCAGTATGATAGCCTTGATTTTCTCTTGATGACAAAATCTGCTCTGCGTACTTCAGGTTCTTCAAGAACTTGCGCTTGTAGATCTGAGTACAGCCAAGCCAATCACACATCTCCCAAAGTCAACATACTAGTAGCAAAAAAAAAAAAATGATAAAGTTATTCATGTTCTCGTTTGACTTTGTTTATTTGCACGTGAAACCGGCGCTCGTTAAACATCTCACCTATCATCCTCAGTTCTTTGCCAGAAGGCAGTGTTTATTGTTATCTTTTTTCTATCTTGTTCTGAAGGTTTCTTCCTGCTGAACTAACTCTGCTTCCTCTCATGTGACACGCAGCATCTTCACGGCGTTGTGCTGCTTCTGCTGCTACGAGACCTGCGAGTGCTGCCTCGACTGCCTCTGCTGCTGCTGCGACTAGGCCGCCTGTGCCGTCTCCAGCTCAGAAGACGAGATGAAGATGGAGATCGCCTCCGTCTCTTTACCTGAAGATTCAGTAGCCTGCTTCCCTTAGTCTGGTTGTGAAGAACATAATAAAGCTTGTCGATTGTCGTAGTAGGAGGAGAGAGTTTGTTCTGTCAGTATGAGCATTCGTGTGTCCTGAACAAGATTCTAGTGCTACTGTAACTGTAACCAACCATGGTTTGAACAGCCGCATCATATTTTGCTAGCATCCGATTCCATTCTGAACCAGCCACATTTCGTTTGCTCGCGTTTAATTATCTGTACTGCTGCTTTGCGTTCTGATGGAATTTTAATCTTCTTCTTCTTTTTCTTCTTCACTTTTTCCCTTCCTAAAAAGTACAGTCATCGTCGACGAATTCAGGTTCAGAGGAACATGTTCGACTGACGTAGTGCCATTTTTTTTTTGTCCGAATCATCACTGGCAGCGTTCTGGTGCACCAGATCTTTCCTAACTGTTGTGACAGGTTCAGCAGGTTAACCTAGCATCCTAATCATCATGGATTATGCAACTAGTTTGCCAGAAATCAAAAAATGTTTTTTGGGTATAGTACTTTTGCAGTTGGTGTAACAACCTTCATGGTACAGGACAAAACATTGGTTGGGATCATTGTACCTACACAAGACAGATCAACAAAAATTTTGGACCACGCTGAGTTGCTGACAATGGTATGGTACCTTGCACTGAACTGCAGAGCAACCGTTTGCATGCACAAAGCGTCATGGCTGCGAGCACACATTACAAGAGGATCATTTGAGAATCTGGGGAAAGGCTCCTAGGCTTCAACAATGAGCACCGCCCTTATGAATTGTGATTGACGCGAGAACATCGCATCCACCACCTTGTCCAGTGTTGGACGAGCAATATGATCTACTTTCAGAAACTAAAAGTGCATATAACTATGACAGGTCAACCACTGTGCTCCTGTCTGATGAACTACACAGCTTTCAAGGTCTGCAAAGTTTGGATTGCTATAGCATTCCATTCCAATTCTCAAAGTCTAACTTCTTTCTGACTAAATTCACACATGCACTTCGACACATGCAAAAGATCCCCTACAATACAAAATTACTAGGATTGCTCAATCAGTAAAACAAGAACATGGTTCCATTCCACTACAAGAAAACGCTGACGTGATTAAGTCACAAAAACTTAGAGCTTCATTATCTATTCTAACAACACTATGGGCGCTTGTTCCGAGGCATAGCCGCCTAGAGAAAGTGCCATGGCTTCAGAGCCCAAGCTGGACATAGCCCAACACCACAATCTACATGCTCCCAGGTGTCTAAAACTGCTTTGTTGCATGTCTTGAAACTATATGCTGACTTCCTTGTAGCAATAGTCAAGGGCAATGGTGAAAACCCAGCAGCTTATCTTAAGTTCATCGTGTGTATGGCAATAGGGGAAATAATCATCTCTTATGCATTCTTTTCCAACTCTCTGCTTCCTCCAGCAGGGTTTGACAAGACATCTTCACAGGATACCTGTTCAGCGGATGAAAACAAGGGATCAAACTTTTGAACAACTTTACACCAAACAACATGATAGGAGATATTAAACAGTTGCTTTTATATGAGCTGCAAAAGGAAAAATAGTTGGACCATCTGCAATCCTCAGTAGGCAGTAAGCCTGAATAATTTATGCTGACATATAGTGGATACAAGAACATCGCATCAACTAGCTTAAGGTGGGATACTTTCTTGTTTTATTCTGGTTTATGAAGAAGTGGTGTGCTTTATAGCAGTATTCCTGTCAAAAAATATCGATTTGGTGTTTCTCGTGTGAGAAAGACAGCTTCAGACTGCCAAGTTCTCAGTTCAGTTGCAGGTTAAACCATAAGTTCTGTCACAACTCACCCCCGACCTTAACTAAAAAATAGAAAAAAGAAAAATGTTTTGCATAAAACCACCATGTGACCTGATATTCCATAGCGCACGGACATGAATATCAGTACCAGTATTTCATATACCAACTTTTCAAGAAAAGCCTTCTTGTGCCACGAGAAAGAGCATTGCATAATCTATGGGCGTTCTGAATTGAGTGTTTCAGTTACTGCTACTACTAAAGGTTACTTATAGTTGGAAAAATATAAGCACAGAGAAACTGATAATGTATGCCAGGCTGCTTCGAAGTCCTGAATTCTTACCTGATAACCAGGGTGTATCCGTATCTTATGCCACTGGGATATTTGGCTCACCAAGGTTCACGAAAGACTCGGCACGCATCATGCGCAGAGTGACAGTGTCCCAAGAGATGAGATGGTCCATGAAGTTTGTAACATAGGTTTGCCTATCGTCCTGCAAAATCAAAAAGGAAGGATCACAGATGTTTTCATCTAAAAACTAATTTGTCAAACTTGAAAAAAAATGTTAAGCACCAAATAAGAGAGCTAGAGCATACCTTGTAGTCTAAGTAGTAAGCATGCTGAACAGAAAAGGAGAAATGTCAATATTTAGCACAAAGTAGGATATTAAAACTGAGTCAATGTCCTTACCTCCCACAAATCTAGACTGATGATTGGCTGCAAGAAGAGAATATGTGATGTCATTGCAAAGTTTTTTACAGAACATGTTACTCTAAACACATCAACGTATACCACATCAAGGAAAAAAAAAGAAGTCCAGTAAACATACAATATCGCCAAAAGCAAGCGGGCAGATAGCATTTCGTGTATGAACTACCGAAAGCTTTCTCTCATTTCTCTTCACTGCAAAACATTCAGCAGAATATAACCTAAGGTTAGAAATTAACCTTAGAAAGCGCACACAAAAAATCAGTTACTTGAATCAATAGTGCCTGTACATCAAAGAAAATGGGAAGGAAACTCACAGACAAGCCAAACCCAACCAGACCCCAATAGTTGTGAGGCTGAGCGCATAAACTCTTCCCTGAAATTAGTAAACGAGCCAAAATCCTTTTCAATCTGCTGCAACACACCTCCCTCAGGTAAGCCACCACCTTCTGGTTGCATTGATTCCCAGAAGAAGTGATGGTTCCAAACCTGCGTGTCAGAAGAAAGAAGGTTGGAACTCTGAAACCATACTGCTATTGGTGAAAGCAAGAAGTGCATTTTTTTCATTTTAAGGAAACAAATGACAGGCAACAAATGATCAATACAAATGAAAAAGAACAGGTATCATCAATGAAATACCTGTGCTGCATTGTTATACTCTGGCAATGGATTGCCATTGTTGTAAGCTTCTTTTATCAGCTCTTCCAGAGTATATCCATATAAAGGGCTGGTAGCCAGCTGCTTATTCAAGCCATCCACGTAATCTTGGTGGTGCTTACCCCAGTGAAGTTCAACTGTCCTCTTGCTCATGTAAGGTTCCAGAGCATCCTGAATATCACCACAAAAACAAGCTAAAAGTTAGAATTGTGACACTCACCTTTAATGGCGGCACACCAATCCGTCGACACTGTCATGAACAAGGTAACCAAACATACCAGTTTATATGGTAGAGTTGTGAGACCATAATAGGACACAACTTTTGAATATCTTCGGGACTGACCAGCCTGCCTCTGTATTAGCTGCAATAAACATCAGGCAGAAACAGCACACAATCTCAAAATCTATTACGAAGTTACACAACCAAAAGTGCAACGCGGTCCCTTGAGCAGGTAACTTTACAAACTTCGCAATTAAAATGTCCTTGGTTTCTAAACGATGTCAATACGAGGTACATAAGCTCAATGTGCGACACTGACACACTACTGAGAAACGCGAAATCCTCTGGGGCATATGCTCGAGCATTGGCTGGTCGGGCAGCCGGCCAAGCCATTGGAGCACACCACGGCGGTGCGTCTCAAGAGTCTAGGACTCCCCAGACCCCTTTTGACACTCGTCGCCCCCTCAGTGGCGGCGGCGGGGTATCTAGGTGGGGGCGGACCCGGGTAGCTATCCCGGTGGTGGTGGCTCCGCCACACGGACAAGCGAAACGAGCACGAATGCAGAGAGAAGGGAGAAGAAGGAGGAGCTGTCAGTGGGGAGCTCCATGGGCTCACCGAGCGCAGCTGGCGCCGCTGAAGCTTCACACCCGCCGGCGGCGAGGGGAGGAGGCGGAGGTGAAGAGCAGAAGCCGCCATTTTTCTGCGCGAGGCTATCCAAACCACCGCGCGGAGTCGAGGCCGGAATTTCACCGCGAGTTTGCAGATCAGCCAAACAATTTTCAGAAAGACCCCTGATTTGATCGCGATTATTAGTTGAGATCCTACTTTTTACAAAACAATCCCTTGTTTGGATCGAGATTAATAATGGCGACCCAAGTAAAAAAAGCCTCTAATTTGGATCGTGATTATTAATCGTCGATCCAATATTTTACTATAAAACTCTGCTTTATATCGTGATTATTAATTGTAATCCAATATTTGTGCAAATTAGACCCTATTTAGGCCCTGTTTACTTCCGGCCGGCGTTCTGCAGAATGAGGTTGGTTTGCATTCTACGCGTTTTTCAATGCACTTTTTTCTCTCTGTGCACGCAGCCCAACGCATCCATTTTGTAAACTGATTTTGCATTTTATGCATCTAAACACCCCCTTAGATTTCTGCGCCGCAGTTTTCGCAGATTAGCCCCCGCGTTGGCAAAAGGCGCCGCAATTTGGCCACAGTTCACCGCACTAACGACGCCGACGTGGATGGAATCATTGCGAGACAAGACTAAATTAACTAGGACTCGAAAAAGATTAGAAATTTCCATTTGGATTAGCCTCTCTGTCATGTCGTCAGTACAGCGCGACACTCCGCATCCACCCAAATCGGAGCTAGGGCCTGAGCCTGCTGCCCCCCACGCGAGGCGCCTGGAACCGCCGCATCCGGCAGCGTCGCCGCTGGTCCCGCGCGAGGAGAGGAGGCGGCGGCGTCGTCTTGTGCTGATTTGAGGAGCAGGGGAGGCTGGATTTGAGGTAGCCGCGGTCATTTCCTTTTGTGTTTTAAGCTATAATTGGCAAGTTGTTGGTTTCGGCCTTTCGGGTGGGGGGAAGAAACTGCTTGCTCGTCAGATTCAGCTGTCTTTACTCCAAGTCAGGTCTTTTAGTTTCTCTTAACTTGATCGTCGAATCGCAGGATTTGATCAGCTAACGTCCGGCTCCGGCATGGACACGGCGTTTCTGCGTCCTCCGCTTGCTCCAAATCTAGTTTATGACGAGTTTGCTGTTCATCACTGCACAAGCTACCGTTTTCATCCTCTTCGGTATTTGAGATGCAATCCGACAGAGTCGAGGCCATGCCAAACGCTGTCTGCTTCGTCATCAAGGGTATGCTCTTCCCAGCCTCCCAGCGTTGCAATCTGTAAATCACAAAAGGAGGACTTTTCAGTTTCAGAGTTGATGCTTAGTTCCAGACCTTGCACATACAGTTACAGACCTGGACTAAATTCCAAGTTTTTGTGAACTGATAGTGCAGCTCTTGTGCAGGGCTTGATTCGGCGAGTGGCTGCGCTACCTGATGTCGATGATTTTTTCTGGGAGAAGGATCCTACTCCAATCCTGGACACAATTGATGCACCTATTCATTTGAAAAATCTATCTAGTAAGGTCGTCAGTCATACTCTTTTGGGCTTCCTTTCTCAGAGTAATATATGTATGGATATGATTTGAGAAAATTTTGACACTTGCATACCTAATAAAAAACAGGAGCTCAAGCAGTTAGCTGATGAAGTTCGTTCCGAAATATCTTTCATAATGTCCAGAAAATGCCAGCCATGTGGCCCTGGTCGCTCAGTTGTGGATCTGACAATTGCTATACATTATGTGTTCAATGCCCCAATGGATAAGATACTTTGGGATGCTGGTCAGCATGTAAGACATCTCTCTGTTACCGTTTTGAACTGTCAAATATCAATTTTGCTCAACTTTCTCATCTTCTTTCTTCTTTCGCTCAATAATTTTCTTGCAACAGGCTTATGCACACAAGATTCTCACAGGAAGGCGCTCTCTCTTTCATACTATTAAACAAAAAAACGGCCTCTCTGGTTTCACATCTCGTTTTGAGAGCGAGTATGATCCTTTCGGTGCTGGGCATGGATGCAATAGTCTTTCTGCTGGCCTTGGTACTGCCTCCTTTTGTTCATTATTACTGTCTCGCATGTCAAATTGTGTGTATGCTATTGAAGAGACCTATCTATGCATCTGGAATTGACACGATCCTCAGGAGTTATTTTCGTGGTAACTTTTTTCGCTTTTAATTGATAGTTTGTCCACATGAGAAATCCAAGAAAGTTGGATTTAGCTTTAAATCCAATTATGTATGAAGCACTAAGAGTTTAAGTAGAAAAGAAACAAAAAACAAATTCAGCCTGATAAATATTGTTATGCTCAGAACTATCAGTTCCTATTCTCATTCTTTATTTTTGTGTGAAATTGCATGGAATTCGCACAGTGCAAAATGTTTACAGTAGACAGATTCATCATCACAAAAAGTTTGCACATTATGATAAAATCTAAGTCCTGTTCAGTATCTCCTGAATCTAACTTATTTTTACAGTCTTTTGAAGTTTCCTTTCCTTTCTATAGTTTAAGAGTTATTTCTTATCAGGGATGGCGGTTGCAAGGGATATAAATGGGAGAAAAAATCGAATAGTGACAGTTATAAGTAATTGGACAACCATGGCTGGCCAGGTGTATGAGGCAATGGGTCATGCTGGTTTCCTCGATTCCAACATGGTAGTTATTCTAAATGATAGCTGCCATACCTTGCTTCCTAAAGCAGATGGCCGGCCAAAGATGTCAGTCAATGCCTTGTCTAGTGCTCTTAGCAAGATTCAATCCAGCAAAGGATTTAGAAGGTTTAGGGAGGCTGCAAAGGTAAATATTTAGAACCCCTTTAGAATGTGTAGCCACAGCACTGGACCTAATAGAATGCCTGTAACTGTACAACTGCGTTTTTTTTCCTGTAGAAAATCAACTTAGACCTTGTTACTTCAAGATTTATGGTATAGTCGTATGCTATATGTATATCCCCATCTTGATATTTCAATTTTTCTTCCTAGGGACTTGCCAAATGGTTTGGCAAAGGAATGCATGAATTTGCTGCCAAAGTTGATGAGTATGCTCGTGGCATGATAGGTCCTCATGGAGCAACTCTTTTTGAAGAACTTGGGTTGTATTATATTGGTCCTATTGATGGGCATAACATTGATGATCTCATCTGTGTACTAAAGGAGGTCGCAACTTTAGATTCAACTGGTCCAGTACTTGTACATGTAATTACTGGGACTGAAAATGACACTGGTGGAAATATTAGAAGTGAAATAACTCCAAATGAGGAAGGTTTGTGATACAGGTCACTTCCAAAATCTGCATGCTGTTTTACTGGTCTTTTGCTAAACTAGGAGGCATGTTTAGTGGGTTTTTTTTTTGGACTCTTTCTCTGTTACCACTGCACTTGGGGCCTGGGGTTTCTCATGTTTGGGAGGAAGAAACATGGCATCGCGAGGAAGTAGCAATTCTCATGATAAAGAAATTCCTTAAAAAATGTATATAAATCATGGTCATCATTGAACTTGGGCCCTCAGTCGCGAATTTTACAGGTTATTATTGTCGCCATATTCTATGGGTGCTGTTTCTAAAGTACCGATCCTTTCGCAGTTGTGATATTAATGTCCTTTTTAGAGTCATTACAAACTGTATGTTTTTGCATATATACAAGCTATATGAATTGGATGAATCTTTTATGGACTTTCTTTTCACTGACAACAGGGCCTTCAGACTCAAGCCATGATCTCCTTAAATTTTTAGAAACTGGACTTTCTAGGACATATAATGACTGCTTTGTAGAAGCACTAACAGCAGAAGCTGAGAATGACAAGTGCATTGTGGTAGTTCATGGTGGCATGGGAATGGATCGATCACTCCGCTTATTTCAGTCTAGGTTCCCAGACAGGTTTTTTGACCTGGGCATCGCTGAGCAGCATGCTGTTACCTTTTCTGCCGGTTTGGCCTGTGGAGGTTTAAAGCCTTTCTGCATAATTCCATCCACTTTTCTTCAGCGAGCATACGATCAGGTGCCAACACATACTGCTGCTAAATTAGTGTGGGCATAAGCTACAGTTAGCTCACTAAATTTGCAAGGCTGCTTTACTGTTGTGTATGTTACATTTCATAAAGCTCATGTGTATGGCAGATAGTCGAAGATGTGGACATGCAAAAGATACCAGTTCGATTTGCTATCACAAATGCTGGTCTGGTGGGATCTGAGGGCCCAACTAATTCAGGACCCTTTGATATTACATTCATGTCATGCTTGCCAAACATGATTGTCATGTCACCATCTAATGAGGATGAGCTTATTGACATGGTGGCAACAGCTGCAATGATTGAGGACAGACCTATTTGCTTCCGGTATCCAAGGGGTGCCATTGTTGGGACTAGTGGCACGTTAACGTATGGGAATCCACTTGAGGTAGGTCCCCTTAATTTATCTTGCTCTAAGTCAACATTTACTTGCAAACAGTATACAACTCTAATATTTCAAGAATAACTACCATATTGCTGGCTGCACACAAACATGCTTATATCGTCATTTAATTTGTCACCAGAAGAATAAAAAATGGTGTACAACTTCTATCTGTTCCTTACCATTACAAAATGCAATTTGTTCCTTTGAAAATAAAAGAGTTTGCTTATATTTTCATCTAGAAAGTACATAACTGTTCCTTTTATCTAAGCTCAAGTAATATGCATCATGAACGAAATATTTTTTGAAGTGTAAGGTTGTAATGGTTTCTGTACTATTTTTCAGATTGGTAAAGGAGAGATTCTTGTCGAGGGGAAAGAGATAGCTTTTCTTGGCTATGGTGAGGTGGTCCAGAGATGCTTGATCGCTCGATCTCTTTTATCCAACTTTGGCATTCAGGCGACAGTTGCGAATGCGAGATTTTGCAAGCCACTTGACATTGATCTAATCAGAACGCTATGCCAGCAGCATAGTTTTCTTATCACAGTGGAAGAAGGAACAGTAGGTGGCTTTGGATCACATGTCTCACAGTTTATTTCACTTGATGGTCTACTTGATGGCCGAATAAAGGTACCCTCGCCACTTTGCGTTGCTGGTTGTGACCTCTTTACCTGGCACGAAGCTTGTTCTGTGTTTTTGCAATGGAGGGGGAGCTGCTGGGGTCCCACTGGTCGTTACAGTGGTGTGTGATGACCAACACCCTGCTAATTATTTTGTTTGTTCTGGGCTTCCTATTGAGCATTGGGAGCTTTTTACTGTTTACACTCTCCTCAAGAATTAATTAATAATTAATCCCAAGTACAGGTGTTAGTTAGCCGGGCTTCAATTCAAAACACATCCCACCTTCTAGACTATAAATTAATAATTATTGGGATGAAGCAAATGTTTGTCAGGTGGAACAAAAAAAATGTAGACTTGGAACAAATCATAAATCACTTTGTAAAACCTGAATTTATGCACTTGGAACAATAACCTGGTGTGTTATTTTGCGTTTCAAATCTAACCTGCCCCAACTTGCTTGGCACTGAAAAGCTTTGCTGGTGTTCTTGTTGGAACAAATGTTTGTACACCGAGAATGAAATTATATAAAACCATGGAACAAAATTTGTATGAGCTGAACAAAAAAAAAAAACACAGACGGGAAGAAACGCAACAGGCTGCATTGTTTTGGTACCAGGAAAGGGTAATTCGCCCCAGAACTAATAATAGACGAGAGGTTGTGGGTGGAGAAGAATTCACAGCCTAGGCACCACAACCCCATGGATCACAGCTACACTCTTCAGTGCTCTTGATGTGTTAATTTGTAATAATTTCAGTCTGTATTTAATAATTCTTTGCTGTTTCTATATGTTAATCTCAAGGCGTCCATTGCTTTGTAACTTGCAGTGGCGACCCATTGTGCTGCCAGACAGGTATATTGAACACGCTTCACTGGCTGAGCAACTCGACTTGGCCGGCCTAACTGCTCATCACATAGCTGCAACCGCGTTGACCCTCCTAGGGCGTCATCGTGATGCCCTTCTATTGATGAAGTAGGTAAAGGAACCACCAAGAAGAAGAGAACATAAAGGCAGTTTGTGCAAAGTTTGACATGTAACACTCCATATTGTTTTATGGTTTGTGTTTTCGGGATAGAACCGAACCTGTCGTGTGAGAATGGCCAAATACACTACCCCGAAGAGCGACGGCGAAGCCTGCAGCATTGTATTCACAGTGTACATACTTTAAACACTATTTTGATGATTAGGTGATCCCGTAAAGCATTTGCACTACCCCGACTGTGCATGTAGATACAGAAATGCTCTGTTGCAATACTGCGCTTCCATGCATCTATAATGTAATAAGGTTACTGAGTTTTGTATGTACCAATTCCACTTTGAATCAAATGAAATAGCAAATTTGGGTGTTAACACTGAAAAGAACCTATGAATTCAGCAAAATTAGGCGTCAGACTCCAGCCATTGTCCATGAAACTGATCTTCTCGATCTGGCTAATTATTGGAAAAAGTAAGTTCAGTGATCCAATCCAGCAATTTTTCTACAGGTATTCATCCAACTCTCTATTAAACAATGTTGCCAATTACCATAATGCAGTCATTTTTCAATGTCAGCGGTTCAGGATAATTACAAAAGAAGCAAAGTTAACAGAATGGAGTACTTCACACAAGCAGGGATAATAGGGCACCGTTTGGTTTTACACCACTTGCTACTTAGCTAATGTGTAATTCAACTTCGCCACTACCATCATCATCAGCATAGTAGTTGCCGTAGATGGCATCATCTCCCATGTCATGCACCCGATCTACAATGTTTCCGCTGATGACCTTGTCATTGTCGTATGATTCGCTATATGATCCGTAAAACAACTCGAACTCGTCACGCCCATGAAAATTCCTCTCATCTGGATGCACAACTCTAATCCCTTGATGCTCACAGTAAATGCAACGAACTTGTTCTTGCATTAAAAATAACACAGGAAACTATAAGTTAAAAATGGTCATGGCAGGCTTAACTATGTTTCTTTTTTAATAGCCTAGATAGAGAGCTTCATTAATTTCTTGCTTGCCAAAATGAAGTTGCAGCATATGTTTCTTTTTTAATAGGCACATCTAGCTTAATTTTATAGTGATATACTCTCTCAATTCACAAGTATTACATAATGTAAGATTAAGATCAAGACTACATACCAGCGTCTGGATGTGGCGGGCTCACAGGGGCACACCAACAAATACTGGGGCCATAGTTGCTACATTCAGCAAAGAAGAGTGTTGCAGGAGCACCGGCGCATTGGTTGTCTTCGCAAGTTGCCAGAAAGTTGATATGTGAGTGATGGTATCTGTGAGGAGTCCATGGATTGTAGCCTCCAACTTCCATCCCCAAGCTGAATTCAGAGCCAGTTACGAGTTCATTGACGCCACAGATAACATGGAGTCTATATTTGGGCACCTTCAACCATGGCAAAACAAGAGTGTTAAAACAGAAAGCAAGCATACACAAAAGCATAGACTGTTTGAAGCAGAATGCAAGGAGCAAGAATCTTAAAAAATAATTGAGGAACAATTAAAAGTGAAGGTTCATAAGAAAACACCAACCGCGGCATTGTTGAATTTGTCCAATGCAGCTGCAACCATGCTCCTGGCTCGCTCATGCTGGCCCCAGAACCTGTTGCAGCGATGAGATACCAGAGCATATGCCCCCTTGCCTACCTTTACAGGCGTTGGCTCCTGTTGCTGGAGCATCTCGCCAATGGAGGAAGGACACTTGAGCAGTAACATGGACAAGAACTCAAGATCACCAGAGGAGAGCATGCGACCATCCTGCAGATGAAGCGTCTCTGAGGCAACCTTAAGCTTGGACACAACATCTGGTGATCCGAGAAGCTCTTTCTGCGCAGCAGGGCTCGGGTGGAACGCGGCGGTGGCTGCGGCAGCATAAGCTTCAGCAGATCTTATCGTTTCCTCATCACAAGTGTTAAAAAGTTTGGGATCGGCGAGCTGCAGGTTGGCCCCTGTCTCCAGCAGGCGCTGCAAGGCTTGGTCAGGTGTGAGGTTCTGGTAGCGGGTGCAGAGGAAGGACACGAGGCCATAGAGCGATCTCGCCGCTGCGCGCCACAGGGAAGAGGTGCTGATCATGTCTAGTGTGACCTGTTTGCTGGCCGGGAAGGTCTGCTCGTACCAGACGGTGTTGACGATGATGTTGGAGACAGGGTCCAGCGGGCCGTAGCAGGAACCGGCTATGAGCACGCCGCGGTGGTACCGGCTCCTCAGCTCCGCCGTGGGCAGCCTGGCAAGCGCCTGCAGGTAGAATCCATGGATGGTTGCGAGGAGCATGCGCTTCGCGGCTGCCCGGACCGGAGGGAGCTCTTTGCATATTGGGTTGTCGTCGAGCCGCGTCCCGGCGAGCTCCCATGGTTCCTTCAGCTGAAGATCTGTATCCGATGTCTCCTGCATTGCGTGCAGCACGCGGAGGACAATACAATCCGGCTTCATGTCGGCGGCGAACTTGCTGTTGAGGCCGCGTGACGTCACACCCGGTTTTAAGGACAAAACCAGATGACTATCATATGTGCGCCAGGATCAAGTTTACACACATATGAGACTTTATCAGTGATATAAAAGACAATGCAAAACGTAAATAATATTAAAGAATATTATTACACTCACGCGAAGCGAATAACTAGCAGCGGATCTTGAACACTTCACCACAGGAAGCTGACTGGGGAACACGTACGCCTAGAAATCTCCAAAATACTCCACCAGACTCTCCTGTCTTAGCCTGAGCCGCAGATAAAGCAAGGTTGAGTACACTTATGGTTGGTACTCAGCAAGTGTAGAGCAAAAGCAAATAACATGCAAAGGCTTAACAAGGAATAGCTGGCTATTTAATTTAGCTTAAGCACTTTAGTTGGTCATATTTTAATTAGCAGAATAATTACTAAATATAAGTGTATACCAACCCAATTAAGCATAAATATATACCATAAACCATAACCATATCCAATGCATGAATGATCCAATTTATTTCATCTTCAAGTTCAAATTATCATGCGAGGGTCCAGGCCGCTCTTGACCGTGAGCACGGCTGATATATCAGTTTTTAACACTCTGCAGAGGTTGTACACTTTCACCACAAGTCGTGATTCCCATTGCCAAAGGCATGTACTCCCCTCACACCACGTGAACAAAGTACTGGGTTTCACAGCGAGGCCTTTCCAAAGAATCTCTCAATGTGTGTGTGCTCCCTTACCATGCAGGTCTCTAGAAGGAAAACCTTCCTCTCCCGCGCCTCTGCTCACAAAACTTGCCGGTAGCAACCAGCCCCATCCAAAAACAAGCAGTGCCTCCACACAACATTGAGATCCTCTAGTTACTTAGCCAAGACCATAGCCCGTTAGTCCTTGTGGTTGTACTGTTTTCCTGGGTGGTCACTCCATGTTCCAATTAACACAAGTGGTCTTATTATCAAAATGCATAGTAACATGAATAAATGATGGCACAAATTCATTATCTTGGATCTTAGTGTAACCATTCCCAAGTTAAAGCAACTAAGCATCAACTACCCAACATTTAAATATAAACCCAAGGTTTGACAAGGTATGATAATTAAAACTAGTCAATCCTTAACATAGGACCCATCATATTAAGAGCATGCAAGCATAGCATAACTATTAAATGTGAGCATGCCATTTGGTTATTAGGACCGAAGAATATGATCAAGAATACACTTGCCTTAAATCCAAATAATAAAGGGTATTGCTAAAATCTGCAGAATCTTGCTCCTCGAATCTCACGAACAATCCTTGAACACCACAACTGTTGCACCGTTTAAACGCAGCACAGGGGCACATACAAGAAAACATTACAACAAAATAAGAAATAATACACCAAATATGAACAAAAATACAAAAGAACAGTCTAAAGCTATAGATCAAGTCCTTACGGTCACGTGAGCTGAAGAATCACTCGAAACGGAGTTGAAACAGTCAAGATATGGTCAAAACAGTGATCCAGGGACTTATCTGCGTAGAACCAAACTTCTAGGGGTTAGATTGAGATAATTCGAGGGCTAATACATAATTATGCTGGTAAAGTCGGGGTCTAACTCGTAAAAGAGTGTAACATCCCTAGGTTTAAATTTGGGTGAATTTAAAATTTTTGTGCAACATGTGTGTTAACTCCAAGAATAATACTTCTCTCTCTAAAAATTTCCTAATAAATATTCATGTGCATTGCATTAGGGAAATTATTATGCTAAGTGATTTGGTTTCTTTCGGTTTATGTGATTGCTTGAGTGGAATTCGAATTTGAACTCAAACCATTCAAATTCGAATTCAAAACCTAACTACACTAACTCTAAAACCTAAACCACTAACAGGCCTAAACCCACCTAACCAACTAACCCGGCCCAGCACTCTCGGCCCAGCTATCCCGCTCGGCCCAACCCGCACCAGCTTCTCCCTTCCCTCTTTCTCCTTCAGCGCGCGGCCCACCAGGCCCAGCTCGCGCGCGTCGGCCCACTCGCCGCGCGGACGCTGCCCCGCTTCCCTCGCCTCGCTGACGTGCGGGACCCACGACACACAGTGTCGTCTTCCTCCGCCCGGAGGATGACGCCGCCGCGCCGCGCTCCCCTTTCCCGCCCGCGCGCGCCAGCCCCGCTCCGCCCGCCGCGAATCGCGCCGAGCCCGCAACCGCCTGGCCCCACCCCATGTGCTCCTGCCCCCTGGTTTCCTTGGCCGCCAAGAAGCCCCCGGCCGAGCCCCGCCTACAAAACCCCCCCTTCCCCTCTCGGTCCGGCCAATCCCAAAACCCCAGGGCGGAGCCCTGCCCTTTTCTCCCCAACCCCAACCCCGTGGAAGAGAAGGAGGAGGAGGAAGTGGAGGCGCGGGTGTGAAGGGAAGGAAGCCGCCCGAGGAGGAAGCCACGCCGCCCGAAGCCGCCCGCGACGCCGAGCCGCCGCGACATCACGCCGGAGCTGAGGAGGAGGAGGAGCCGCCGCCGAGATCCGCAAGCCGCACCGCGACCCGTTCCGCAAGCCCGGCGCCACGATCGACCCCCTGCTGCCCCTCGTCCGCAACCTGTGAGTCCCCAAACCTCCTCTCGCCGTGGATGCCGTGCTCTGCTCGCCATGTCGTGCTCGCCATGCCTTGTCGCCGTGCTCTGTGTGATGATGACCGACGTCGAGCCCGTCGTTGAAGCCCTGCCTGACCGGCCATCGAGCCGCACCCGTCTTGTGCAGGAGCCCCAAACCGAACCCCTTCCCTCTTCTCCGTTTTCTCTTGTTCCGCGCCATGGCGCTCGTCGCCGTGTTCGCCACGCTCGCGTTCCCCACCACCTCGCCGCGCACTCCCTGCCGCATCCTCTTCACGCCCGCGTGGCGCACCGGACAGGAGGGTCCGGGCCGCGTCCGCGGAGACCTTGATGTCCACCCCTTTCACCGTTGCTCTTGGACCCCGCCTCGCCGCGCCGCCGTGTCTCCTTTTTCCTCACCTAACCGTGCGCTCCTTGCCTCCCTGATCCTGCCCGTGCGTCCGTGGTCAGGTGGACCACCTCGCGGTGCTCAGCCGCCGGCCGGAGGCCAGCATCGCCGCGTCGGACGGCCGCGCCAGGAGGGCGCCGGCGAGAACGCACACGCGCTCTGCGTTCGCCGCGGAGAAGCCACACGGCGACCCACACCGAAGCCAAGCCGCACGAGCCACACCGGATCCCGCCCTGCTCATGTCGCTGACCAGTGGGCCCGGGGCGCCCGAGTCGCTGACTCGTGGGCCCAGCCTCTCCTTCCTCTCCCCGCCGAAACAAAACCGGCCTTGGGCCGTAACAGTCGCGGCCCAAGAACCTTTCATCCAGCAAGTCCGGAAAGACCCCCCCAACTCTTGAAGCCCGTGTTTAAACCGGCCCAAAAACAGCCCGTCTACCCCGGCCTTTTTCTTTTTTCAATCTGACGGCCTGGTCCCACCTGTCGGCCTCTCTGCGTCGCTGACAGCCCGGCCCTACCCGTCAGCCTCTGCCAGCCAATGACAAGTGGACCCCGTTGACCGTTGACCGGTCAACGCTGACGTCATCATGACGTCAGCAGTGGCCGACCCCACTGATGACGTCATGCTGACGTCAGCATGCCACATGGCGCGCTCTGGAGCTGACACGTGTCGCTTCCTGGTGCTGCCACGTGTCGGTGCCTTTTTCTTTTTTCTTTTTCGGAATTTCAGGAATAGGGTTCGTCTAAGAAAATTCATAATAAATTCATCATAGCTCAGAAAATTATGAAACCAATTTTTATAAATTCCTAAAATCATGATCTACGCGTTAGGACACGAGTTGAGTGCTTTTTGGCTCTTTTTGCTTCTTCTTTGGAGTTTATTTGAATATAGGTCCGATGTATATCTTTTCTCGTGATTAGGACCAGCTGAGGAAGAGCAAGGAGGAGACGGCTTCTACCACTACTCAGAAGAACCAGTTGTCGAGGACTTCTACCAAGAGCAAGGTTCACGCCCATCCGTCTTTGAATTCTATTTAGGCATTGCAACTAGTTTGCTAGCGCTTTACTTTATCGCATGATGATGATCCTGTCCTATTGCATAGCCTTGTTTAAATTACCGTAATCCTTGATAAACCTGCTTTACTTTGATGCGATGCTTGCATGTGTTATGGGATGGTTGTGATAGGATTCTTGGCGTGTGTGGGGCAAAAACCCGGGAAAGGAGTAAGGGGTTTTGGGAACTTTGCGGGGGTGAGCAGATTAACTCGATCTTCGTATCGAGGGCTGGGGTGTGTACTTGGGCACATCCTACGGAGTACCTGTGGCGGGTACATGTTCTTTGTGTTACTTGAGGAGTTTGGCGGCAATACCTGTAATGGGTGCGCGATGCGGACCACTGGAGGTGGATACGCTTTTGACGGTGACGCTCACCCCGGCACCAAAAACCGAGTTGGTTATGACTTTCCTCAGGACTTTCCGTGCTCACCACTTACATCTACTGGGGGGTGTTCCAGCCAGCCTAGTTAAGTGCGGTACCCGGACTGTAGGAGTTAGCGGAAGTGTGTGGGGGAAAAGGCGGAGACCTTTGTCCCCCGAAAGAGGCTCATACCCCGGGATCTGGCCACCGCGGGGGAGGCCATCACAGTTCTCGGGCACCGAGTTGCGTCCTCAGTGTATCCTAGGCCGGGAAAAGCAGGAGGGTACCGTTCACTGGCTAGGGTCTGTGCTGTGGGTTGTGTCTCAAGTTGGCGACGGCCGGCTTTGCAGCCCGAGTGGTTCCAGGAGTACAAACTCTGCAGAGTATAATCTATATATATAGCCGCCGTCCGCGGACAAGGGACGATTCCTGTGTGAAACTGTTATTTCCGCCATTGTTTTAGGGATTTCTACCTCCCCTCTAGAGTAGGGCCTGCCTCGGGCAGTTGAGATGCGAAGGGTGGGAGCTTTCGCATCGCCTAGAAAGTGAAGAGTGGAAGATGCTTGGTGACGGGTACCTGGTGTGCCAGGATTGCTCGTAGGTGTTGTGAGATTGGTTTTGGGATGAAGTGCTGCTTGCATAGGATTAACCTTAAGCCTATCCTTGATATTTCTTATACTAGAATTAGGCCACTTAAAGCTTGCATTACGGATGGTGACGTGGAACTGTTCCATTCCTTGGGAACAGCTTATGATGATGCAGGACACGAGAGTGAGTATGACAGCCATGCTGATGGTTGGTACGATTGAGGTTGCTGCTGTGCTCAAGCTGAAGAGCCTGTGGAGATGAACGCCAAGACAGAAGACTAGCTACCGCTTCGTTTAGTATTTCATTTTGTCGCATTTAGCCCAAGGGGCTTGTAATAAACGTACTTCCAGAGTTATCCACTATTGTAAGACTTTTATGTATTGTTTAAATGCTTAAATTCGAAGTATGGATGTGATATTCCGCTGAAATGAGTTCTGTACGTGTTAGCTGTTGATTCTGGGACTAACACTTTGGTACAGGGATTCGGATTCTTAGAAATAAGAATCCGGGTCGTTTCAAAGAGCCAGATAGGACGGCGGGTTAGATAACTTGAAAACCAAGGGGGTTAACTGTAAGATAAAATGACCTTCATGTAAATACTTTACATAGGACGCGGAGTGCGGGTTGATTACCAGAAAATCCAGGATCTCTTTAGCAAAACAGCCTCGGCTGACCGGTATCTGCCTTGTTGACTCGGATCTGGGCCTTTGAAACTTGATCGGACGGACGAGATCGCTCGGGGAGTCGGCCGGCGGCGAAAACAGAGGTCGGCGGCGGTCCGAGGCGGCGATGGGCGGCGAGTTCACCGGAGAAAGTCGATCTCGAGCTAGAGAGATCGGTTTTCCACGCGGTTTGGCCCTGGAGATTCCTCGAGGGATGGCGAACTCGTTCAGGATGCTATAAACGATGCACGGAAGACGAGAGCGGCTGGAGGTGGAGCGGGACGGCTCGACCTACGGAGACAATCTCCGGTGAGCGATTCTGGTGAACCGAGGGCAATTCGACGAGTTCAAGTGGCTTGGTGAGCTTTCTTACATCCGTGCGATGGTCCCGGTGGTGATCTTGGCGATGGATTGACGACGATTGAGTAGATCGACGGTGGCGGGTGGCACCAAGACCTCGGGGCGGCGACGCTCCGTGGAACGACCACACGCGATGGCGGCTAGGGTTTCTAGGGGTTCGAGGTTCGGCCGGCGCGAGTTTTATAGGCCGGGGGTCGTGCCTTGGCGTGCGAGACAGGGAGACCGAGGCGGGCGGTGCGGAGCTCGGGTTCGGTTCCGAGTCGGGATCGAGTCCCAGTCGAGAGCGACGACTTGGTAGGGATGACGGGCGGGTCTCACTTGGCGGTGACACAGAGAAAAGAGAAAGGGAGAGGGCGTCGGGCTGGGCCGCGGTGGGGAATGGGCCGGGCTAGAGGAAAAACGGAGAAAGAGATTGAGGGGGACAACCGGACTAACTGAAAACTCAGGGAGGAAAACTAGACTTAAACCTATGCAACTATTCTAGGCTTCAAACAAAAGCTATTCAAATTTGAATTTAAATAAATTTAAACTCAAATATGAATAGCAGGAAAACATAAACAAATGTGACGGCATGTATGCAACAACCACTTTTGTGACTATTATTATTTGAATTGATATTAAAATTGATAAGATCCTAAATAATTCCAATTAAATCCTAGAAATTTATTTATGTCTTAAATAAATCCTAGACAATTCAGAAAATAATTCTAAAATTTCTTGTGATGAAAATTAGGGTGTTACAGAAAGGATAGGGCAGGGCTTCAGTGATTTTGTTGGCCTAGTTGTGGGCTTTGGCTACTGGGCCGGCCTTGTGGGAAAGGAAGAGAGAATTTTAGGCATTGGGCTCTATCTGAACCGGAAAAGGAAGAATAAGCCCACCAAAACACATGTATATATGTATAAACTTGATGTATACTTGTTTTTTTTTGCAAAATAATGTTGGGTATTCCTGGGAATACAGGGGCATCAGGTTGTCTCCGCCCCTGGTGTCCACATGTGTATGTCTGAATGAATTCAGCACGATATTGTAAAGCAAAAATATGTGACATTTTCCATCTTTACCAGTGTAATTAACATAAAAAATCCTTAAGTTAATTGTTTTTGTTTTCCGGTTGAACTACCACATAAACATTATGCTGAAATTTGAGCCATCGAAGGCTAAATCTGCCGTAGCTGTACACTTGCTGTACAAGTCATTGAAAAAAAGAATTTATTTTGACTTAGTTTTTTTCTATCATCATATAATATGCCTTCCAACCCTAACCCTCGCTACTACAGAGGGAGCATTTGGTTTGTTTTGGGGTGGATGAATAGTTCCTTCACCCCAGATAAATCGCTTGCTGCACTGTAGCGGACGACCTGTCTCTTGAAATAGATTTTCAGAGCCAGTCTATGTTGCATTCCTCTCGTGGAAATCAAATGGACTATTTAACGGTGGAACCGGTAAATAGTCCTACCCGCAATACCAGTGATTTTCTGGCCCAAATTTAGTTTGTCTTTCAAATTTCAGTTAAGTTTTGTTCAAATTTAAAAAATATTGGCCGAAATTTCTGCTGAAAATCGGCATACCAGTCTTATCATCACCCTACGAATTTTTTTCGCAATCCGAAATCTTGAACACTTAGCAGCATATCATAAATTCAATTAAAATAATTTAAAAATGTGCTTATTGCAAAACAATTTACTTCATCAATGAGAGTGCAGCCCTGTAAATGAGTATCAAATACGGAAAATTAATTAATAGTTACCATCAAAAGACAGAGAGTATCCTTGCTTGAAATCAGATAGGGCGAGGCAGCTTAAACCCAAGCAAAACAAAGACAGATCGAGGAGGTATTAGCCATGTATAGCTAACCTGCTATACCATAGGTTGTTGTATTCTTGTGACACAAGTTGTCTATGGCTATATATATATAAAGTCACCCCGCAGTCGGTGTGTGATGTTTCCCCAATTCTCTACAGAGGCATTGCCTTTATATTATATATAAAAATATAGATTTACAGAGCCTAATGCTGATATGAATTAGTAAATCAAGGAGATAACTATGCATGAAGACAGAGAATTAACCTATATAGAATCAAGCTAGAATCATATATATTAGCAGTGCCCTAAAGACACTGTTGGGAAGCAAAAAAAATTGAGTACTGCTACAGTAGTGAAAGTACAATCACGAACATACCTCCAAGAAAGAATATGTTTGCATTTGGTGTAATAAACTCGGGACTCTAGCAGATGATTTGAACCACATCTGATTCTGATACGATTGAAAGGTGCTGCTCCCAAATCGGCATGTCACAGTTCATTCGATGCATTATATTTAAGTTCCTGCCTGGTAGGGTATTTGCTGTTGGTCCTATATGTCACTCTCTCATACAATACAGTTCTTGCATTGTGCTTGTCAGAGGTTGCAAAACTTGTAGATGGAATATCAGTTCTAAGACAGACGTGATGTCGTGATGGCTGCTGAGGGAGTGAGGGTAGAGTGCCGTGAGGGTATGTATGACGATGGAGGTAACCCCTGGAGCAGCCCTGTCTCTATATTATTCCCGCACATAAAAATTTCAACTAATTAAGAGAGACCTAATATTTTCTTCTTGCAGGTAACTTACAGAAAAGTCACCAGATTGTTTCTCCACTTGCGAACTGACTGTTTTTTTTTTTGTTTGCTTAGAGATACAGAAGTGAATATAGTGCTCCTGATTACTGCTTTTGAAAGAGGTTTTAGCTCTCGATCAAACCTTAGCTTGTTTTAAGTGAATTGTAAATACAATTTTCTACTATTTAATAGCATATAGGAAAAAGTAAGCAGTTCATTATGTAGAAAATTTATAATTATTTTCCGAATATAGAGACCAACAGTTACATGTACTATCAAAAATAAGGATTAGCATAAGTTATAGTATGCAGCAGTGAACAGGTCTTAGCTTATAATTATATCGAACGTATCAAATTAAAGTTATCAATTCTGCATACAGTTCTCGTTGATCCTCTTACTATTCTTTCTTGCTTCATAATTTTTTCCACTGCCACAAATTTCATCATTTTTACAACCTGTAGGCATTGCCACCACTAACCATGACCACAATGAATAAGTCACTACTTCTCGACTTCTGCACCATGTATAACTTTTGTTTGCCTAATGGCGAAAAAACAGAGACCTTCCTTTAGCATGTGTTATTTACCATCAGTTGATATGCATGCACCTCTGCAAATATATATCCATACCAGACAGATGATACTACTGTTAGCAAACATGTTACACTGTAGTGCGTATTTGGCATGCAATTCCACGTTCAAGAGCACACTTCAGCAAAGGATAAAAGGGAACTCTCGCCAGTGTTTGCATAACTTGTAGGTATACAAAACTGTTGAAAAAAAAAGCATATTCCATGGACCAAACAAGCCTCATTTTGTTAAGTTCCAATATGCTATCTGAAGTTATAGCAGGGTGTGTTTCTCAATATATGAAAAAATAATCTCTAAACATTATCAACCTCAATTACACTTCCTGCTTGTATGTTCACAGCAACCATTGTCACATACCGAAGATCAAAATCAATACAAAAAGGAGCAATAAAGAAACCCACAATTAGATGTCCACCTAGTACATTTAACAATCGCACACATTGAATTTGTGTCTTACAACCCTGAGTAAAGTAACATAAAAATAATCATATGTAACATACATATGTCAACTTACATTGTGAAAAAGGATATTCCTCACAAAATGGACATACATAATAAAATCGACCGATACTGAATTAAGTATTAAGTATGCGAATAAAGAGCTAGGCATGACGGTGTTAGCGCAGATATAGATTGTAGGTGGCAGATTTTCTTCATAGTCCTCCAGTATTCCATTGACATAGCATTTTGCAGGAGCATTATGCCAAAAAGTGCGACAGAGCTTTTTGTACTCGAGACAACTTTGTGGAATTCCATCAGACAACACCTGGAGAAGTGTTGAGAAGTATGTAGCATTATCTAGTGATGATTCATATTTGATGACTTACTACCTATGAACTATGATCCATGTAAAAGAAGTGAAGTTGTACCTGTTTTTGATGTAGAACTAGGTGGAGCCTCTGTATAACACTGAGAGCTTCCAGCAGATGAAACACAACCGTTCCAAAATTACGTGGCCTGTCAGATCGGAAATCCAGCTTCAAAACAGAGATGTCGTCGTTTATCCCAAGTTGTGCTATTTCTTCCACAAAGCTCCGTTTTGCACGAAGATAGTGAGGAAGCTGCAAACTTATTGAATTAGGACTCAGGGTCTGTTTGGAACGCAGGATGAGAAAACAAAGGAAAGGAAAAAAAACGCAGGAATAGGAAAGGAATGAGATGTCAAAACAGAGGAAAGGGGAAACACAGGAAATTCATAGGAAAGGTGTTTGGAATGGAGGAATAGAAATCACCAAGTTTTTTTAGTATAGCACTAATCTTTTCTTACCGGGGTAATAATCCAATTACTTAATTAGACAAAGCAAGTACACCTTTTTTTTATCTGCATAACGCAAGCAGGCACTACGGGAAACCCCCCCTTTGCCGAGTGTCAAGTACACTCGGCAAAGGGACTTATACACTCGGCAAACCCCTTTGCCGAGTGTAGCCCACGGCAAACGCGCACTCGGCAAAGAAGTGACGGCAAATAGCTCTTTGCCGAGTGCCAAACATCGGGCACTCGGCAAACATTTTGCCGAGTGTCTCCTGGCACACGGCAAAGACATGGTAACACTCGGCAAAAGGGACTAACGGCCGTAAGGCCAGAGACGGCGTCAGGCGCCCTTTGCCGAGTGTCCGATGGTTGACACTCGGCAAATATAGGCCCTTTGCCGAGTGTCCCACCCTGACACTCGGCAAACAGATGCTCTTTGCCGAGTGTCCAGGCCTGACACTCGGCAAATACATGTGCCCTTTGCCGAGTGCTATGGTAAATGCACTCGGCAAAGGGCCTTCCCAGCAACTCCCAGTATGGTCACTTTGCCGAGTGCTATGGTAAAAGCACTCGGCAAAGTGACCAGAACTGCTAGTTTTTTTCTGTTTTCTCTCGTTAAAAGTACCCCAACTCACAAATATCACATTGCACAGGAATATATCACAATATCCATCACAAACACAAATATATCTCACAATATCCATCAGAAAAACAAATCCATCACAAACACACATCCATCACAATATCCATCACAATCCATCACCTAAGTTCACATGAACATAATAAACTCTAAGAAGGAGGCCACTGTGACCACGGCTGCGACGGATTTGACAAATCTTGGTCCTCATTTGGCACATTGGATCCCGCCGACTGGTTCTGCACATAGGACAAGATTATGCATTTGTTAGACAAGTTATACATCAGAAGTCATGAGATGAACATATAAGTTTTATAAATGGACTAAATTCTCTAAGTTATCTAATTTGTGAATGTTTTCTGAAATCTCTAAATGTACTTTGCTATATGAATTCTCACAAGTCTCTAAATCTTCTAGGTTTTCTAATTCTCTAAATTCTTCTAAGTTCTCTAATTATCTAAATTTTCTAGGTTCTGTAGAAATTGAACTTGAAGGTTGTCCGAAGTGACTCACAGGTGTATGTGATCCAGGATATGCCGGCGTTGGAGAGAATTGGATGTTTGGCCCCGGCACACCTTGCTTTGCGGCCATGCTCTGCATCCACATGTACATCTGCTGCATCTTCTGCTGCTCGGCCGTCCACCGCATCTGGAAATCGGCCTCTAACTGCTGCCGCTGGGCCGCCAACCTCTCTTCTACCATCTGCTGCATCTGGGTCTACAATATAATATCCAAATGTTAGAATGAAAATCAAACGTATTTAAATATCAATGAACGATCAATAGAACAGAAACAACCTGGAGCTCCTGTATCTGGTGCTGGGCTACGGTCGGCCTTGGTCGTATGGCGGGGCTGGAGTCCGTACTCCTAGCTTTAATCTGGTTAAGCGTAGGAGTACTGGCCGTGTCGATGCAACCTGTAACACCCTAATTTTCATCACAAGAAATTGTAGAAACATTTTCATAATTTTCTAGGATTTATTTAAGGCTTCAATAAATTTCTATGATTTAATTGGAATTATTGAGGTTTTTATTCAATTAAACAATTAATTAATAGTCACAATAAGTTTTTGTTGCATACATGCTGGTGCATTGTATTTTGAGTTGTTCGCAAGTCAGTGGTGAATTTAAATTCGTTTAAATTCAAATTGATTTGCATTTGTTTGGACCCTATATGAGTTGTTTCTGCAAAGTTCAGTTTACCTCCTTGAACTATTGCTTGGTCCGAATTCAGCACTTCAACTCTCGTTCCATTCGCTTTTCAGCCCGGCCCTTTTCCCGCTCCTGGCCCAGCAGCTCCGGCCCAGCTCCTCGCCCAGCCGGCCCAGTCCATCCTGGCGCCCCTCCCTCTCTCGCTGCCGCGCGGGACCCACCTGCCAGCCTCGTCTTCCTCAGCCACCCGAGTCCGACGCGAGCCCGACGCCGGATTCCCCGCCCCGCGTCGGATCCCAACTACCTTCCCGCGAACCCCGGGCCTCTCCCTGGCCTCTATAAATCGAGCCGCCGCCCGTGCGTCCTTTGAAACCCTAGCTCGAAGCTTCCATGCCCTAGCAAGCCGCCCGCTCGAGCCGCGACCCGAGCTCGGCACCGCTGTCGCCAATCTCCCCCGTCTGCGCCCCATTGTTGGAAAGAAGTACGCCTGGAGGTGCGTAAGAACGTAAGGAATCTCCCGGACTTGCACTTGCTCGCCCGTTCAACCTCTTTCGCAACCGCGCCGCCGTTCCGAAGCTCCAATTCGTGGCCGCCGCCGTCGATCTCCTTCTCCTCCGCCCTTCAGTGGACAAGAGGCCATCCAGGAGATTCATATCGAGGTACTAGAGCTACACGTGCCGCTTGAATTCTTGGTATTGTCCTCGTTGCTCCGTAATTGCTCACCGGAGTTTCCCCTTGCAGTCCGAGCCGCTTCACCACGTAGGCCATCGTCTTCGTCGCTCCATCGTACTCTTTGATGCCCTGGTTGAGTTCACCATGATCCCACGATCGTCCCAAGCCAATCCTCATTGAGTTTGGAGCAGTGTGGCCTCGTTTTGGCTCAGTTCCGGCGAAGCGCCGCCGTCGTCAGCTCCGGCATGCCCAGGCCACGTCCACCGTCCGATCCGCGATCAACGCCCGAGATCGAGTCAACAGATGAAGATACCGGTCAGCCATGGTAATTTTCCTAAAGAGACCCTGGGTATTTGGATAATCAACCCGCACTCCATTGACTGTGTAAAGTAATTACAACAAGGTCCTTATTTCTTGCGGATTAGCCCCTGATCTTTCAATATATCTAACCCGCCGTCCAGCCTGGTTCTTTTACGAGTTAAACCCTGAAGTTATATACATAATTATGTATATGCCCTCGGATTCTTACAATCTAACCCCTGGAGTTTCTAATCTTCGCAGATAAGCCCCTAGAACACCGTTTTATCCATATATTGGTTGTTTCAACTCCGATTCGAGTGATTCTTCAGCTCTTGTGACCGTAAGGACTTGATCTATACCTTTAAACCATTCCTTTGTACTGTTGCCCATGTTTGGTGTATTGTTTCTTATTTGTTGTATTGTTTCCTTGCATGTGTGACCCCGTGATTGCGTATAGGAGCAACGTTCGTGGTTCTCAAGGTTTGTTCGAGGATTCGTTTGAGAAGTCCCTGAGCCATAGCATTTGTTAGCTGGATTTAAGGCAAGTGTATTCTTGATCATATTTTCAGTCCTAATAACCATATGACATGCTCACCTTATAGTTACGCTATGCTTGCATGCTTTTATAATATTGATGGAATCCATGTTAAGGACTTGACTAGTTTTGATTACCTTTTTCCTTGCATAACCGGGTTATTTAATTACTGTTGGGTAGCATTGCTTAGTTGCTTAACGTTGGGTTATGGATATCATTAATGCTAAACTTTATGAATTTGTGATATGCTCATTGGACGATAAATAAGATCATTATTTTAATTGGAACATGGAGTGACCACCCAAGAAAACAGTGCAACCACATAGCTAATGGGCTCTGGTCGTGACTAATTAATTAGAAGAGTTAACTTGTAATAACCTTACCGAAAGGGCAAGAGGGGAAGCATAGACGGGGTATAGCCGGATCTCTTGGGAGTATGCTTTGGTAAGTAACTTGGCGATTAGAAAAGGTTATGCTCTGCTGTGGCTTGAAACCTTAGCGGGTTGTTTCATGTTAATAATTCTTTGTAAAGGTCATGTAATGGTTCTCTGGCCCCTCACCTAAGGAAGTGTTGAAGAGGCTAGCTACCTCAGGCTATATGAGAAACATTGTTTGTGGGTAAAGTGTACAACCTCTGCAGAGTGTAAAACTGATATATCAGCCGTGCTCACGGTTACGAGCGGCTTGGACCCTCTCATGATAATTGAACTTGAAGTTGAAATAAATTGTGGTTACTTTATGAGCATTTATTTATTTCAGTTCTATAGTTGGGTTGGTATATACTTATACTTTAGTAATTATGATGCTAATTAAAATTTGACCAACTTAAGTACTTAAAGCAATTTAATTAGAAGCCAAACTATTTCCTTGTTAAGCCTTTGCATGTCATTATGCTTTTGCTCTACATTTGCTGAGTACCAACCATAAGTGTACTCAACCTTGCTTTATCTGCGGCTCAGGCTTAGACAGAAGTTTCAGTGGAGTATTTTGGAAGTTTCTAGGCATACGTGTTTCCCCAGTCAGCTGCCTGTGGAGAAGTGTTGAAGATTCCGCTGCTAGTTATTCGCTTCCGTGAGTGTAATAATGGTATTTAATTCTATTTACGTTGTGCACTGTCTTTTATATCACTGATGAAGTCTCATATGTGTGTAAACTTGATCCTGGCGCACATATGATAGTCATTCGGTTTTGTCTACAAAATCGGGTGTGACAGAAGTGGTATCAGAGCTGTGTTGACTGTAGGACGCAAGCCTAGAGTAGCAATGGTCGTTTTTAGGGTCCTAAATGTCTTCTTATACTTGCTCTATCTTGTCTGCTGCAATCTTGGTCTAAACTCGTTGTTTTCCGTCAACCTTGACTTACCTTCTCCTTGATTCTTAATCATCATCCAATTGTACACTTGTTCTGTTCTTTCTCCAGCTCCTAGTTAATGTCTCTCTAAAAGTTAAAAGAACCAGCAAGAGTTATATTGGATGCCACAGTTAACGAGTTTTTCTCCCTAAGCATGAATTATTGGAAACAAGAGAATCATGGATATTTTGGAAACACCATCAGTCGTGCTTTATCTCAACACAAGGATTTAGAAAATTATTCCCCCTAAATCATGTCACCATTAGTAGAGTCGTCGTTGAGGTCGATGTTAGTTCTTGTGTAGGATTGTTTGCCTTGTGCTTGTTGTGTGCTAAGTGGTTGAATTGCTTCTTTGTAATGAGTGTGATGTTTTGTGGAGTGATGACCACAATTACATCTTAATAAATCAACTAAACGATTAGATAGTTGGGTTTTGTCTTTGTCCCTAGTCTTAGTACCTAGGTGAGTTCCAAATCCCTCTTTATCAAATCTAATCATGAATCTCTTGTGCACCAAATCTAATCTCGTCACCCCCTGACACAGCAGAACGGTTTAAGTCATATCTCAAGCTACGAGACCCCGATTGCTGCAAATCCAGTTGGATTAGTTCCATAACTTCATAAGTTATTTTCTGGCTAAGTTTCACTATTTTTGGATTATTGGACAGAGGGATAAATGACTTTTTATTGGATAAAGAGAATCTGTTTCAGTAATCTGACACAGTCGACTTGTTTATTCCATATCTTAAGTTAGAAAACTCCGATTGACATGAAACCAGTTGGGTTAGTTCCAGAATTAGATAAGCTATTTTCTGGTAAAATCTTACCATTTTTGGATTTTCTGGGAAAGAGATACCTACGATTTATTGGAGTATATAGAATCCATTCAGAGCACCAGACACAGCTAGAGTGTTTTCTTAATAACTTTAGTTCCTGAACTCCAAATGAATTGATTCCAGTTGCATTGGATTCATAATTTCAGTATCTACATTCTGGAAAAAATCTCGTGATTTTTGGATATTCTGTTTAGAAGATACATCTGATTTTCCGAGATAACCAGAATCTGTCCTTATCATGAAAAAGTTCTTAATGGATGCTATTCTTTTGTTGGTCAAGTTGAGTTGGATAAAGAGATTTGACCATGCAAGTGCTAAGTGTTGGAATTCCTATCTTGGTTCTTTCCCTGAATTATTTAGTTTCATCTGCACTAGTGCCATATCTTTCTATACCTATATCCAAGTTCTTGTTTTCTATACAATCAGATGGTGAACACTAGGTCTGGTGCTGGAAGCAGTGAAAATAATCCAGAGCCTAACTCAAGTCAGAACCAGATGTCTAATTCAGCATTGGAACAGTTTATGACTGCTCAGACTCAGTTGATGACCAATATGGCCAACTCTATTATTCAGCTGAATCAAAATATAGGTCCTCCACCGCCCCAAGAGACAGACACATGGATTTCATGAGTCACGACCCACCTACATATTCTCACTCTGTAGATCCTCTCGATGCTGATGATTGGATTAAAACAGTGGAGAAGAAGCTAATGATTACTCAGTGCACTGACAGAGAGATGGTCTTATATGCTGCCGGAAGACTAGAAGGTGCAGCTTCAGATTGGTGGGATGCATATTGTAATGCTCATGAAGACTCAAATAACATCACCTGGAAGGAATTCAAGCATGAATTTCGCTCATATCATATCCATGTGAGTGTGATTAAGCAGAAGAAGAAAGAGTTCCTCAATCTAAGACAAGGAAGGATGTCAGTGATTGAGTACCGTGACAAGTTCATTCAGTTGTCACGATATGCACCAAAAGAGGTAGCTAATGATGAAAAGAAGCAAGAACTCTTCCAAGAAGGATTGATCGTGCCTATTCGATATATGTTGATGGTGCATAACTTTTCTACCTTCGATCAGCTAGTGGATAAGGCACTCTTGATAGAGAATTTGAGAGATGATATAAATGAGAAGAAGAAGAGGAAGATGGACTCTCAGAGACAGTTACAGTCTGATCGCAGAACTCGTTTCCGTCTTACTCAGCAGACTGAGGTGCAGAGTTATCCAGTCCACCAATATGGCCACCTCAACCAAGCTCAAGTCCCAGAAATCAGCTATGGACCACAATTTGATCATTATCAAGCATCCATTTAGCCAGAGCCAAAGAGTTTGCAGGTCAAGTCTGGAAAATCAAAAGCTCCAAGTATGAAGACTTGTTTCCATTGCATGCAAAAGGGACATGACAAGGGCATGTGTCCACAGAAATACCCGCATTTGTTTGGTGGAAACAACCAAAGGAAAGCCGTAGTGCAACATGAGGTGATTAATGAAGATAAAAGTCATACTCAGATCAGCCAGAAGCAACTGAATTCAATACAGGCAAATGCAAATCAAGTTAAGAGTATTACGGTTGCTGAGATCAGAGTAGTATGTGAGTTTCCAGATGTGTTCCCAGATGATTTGCCAGGTTTGCCACCAGATAGAGATATCGAGTTCCTCATTGAACTTCTACCTGGTACAGCTCCTATTTCCAAGAGACCTTATAGAATGTCAGTTGATGAACTGGAAGAACTGAAGAAACAACTGAGGGAGTTGTTGGATAAGGGTTTCATACGCCCTAGTTCATCTCCCTGGGGAGCACCAGTTATCTTTGTTGAGAAGAAGGATGGTACACAGAGGATGTGTGTTGACTACAGGTCATTGAATGAAGTTACTATCAAGAATAAATACCCTCTGCCCAGGATCGAGGATCTGTTTGATCAGTTGAAAGGAGCCAAGATATTCTCCAAGATTGATTTGCGTTCAGGCTATCATCCGTTGAAGATCAGGCCATCAGATATCCAGAAGACAGCTTTCACTACCAGATATGGTTTGTATGAGTATACAGTTATGTCTTTTGGTTTGACTAATGCTCCTGCCTACTTTATGTATTTGATGAACAAGGTGTTTATAGAGTACTTGGATAAGTTTGTGGTGGTATTCATTGATGATATTTTGATCTACTCCAAGAATGAAGAGGAACATGAGGAACATTTGAGGCTAGTATTGCAGAAGCTCAGAGAGAATCAGCTCTATGCCAAGTTCAGTAAGTGTGAGTTTTGGCTAAAAGAAGTATCTTTTCTGGGTCATGTCATTACAGATGGGGGAATTGCAGTTGATCCAGGCAAAGTCAGAGATGTTCTGAAGTGGGAGCCACCAAAGAATGTGCCTGAGATCAGGAGTTTTCTGGGATTGGCAGGATATTACAGAAGATTTATTGAAGGGTTTTTCTAAAATAGTGAAGCCCCTCACTTCATTATTAGAGAAAGGAAAAGAATTCAGGTGGTCAGATGCATGTCAAGCCAGTTTTGAAGAGTTGAAGAAAAGGCTAACTACTGCTCCAGTGTTAGTGATGCCTGATATTCATAAGGGTTTTGATATCTACTGCGACGCTTCTCGTCAAGGTCTTGGATGTGTTCTTATGCAAGAAGGACATGTTATAGCTTATGCATCCAGGCAGTTGAGGAAACATGAGTTAAATTATCCTACTCATGATCTGGAGTTAGCAGCAGTGGTTCAGGCATTGAAGATTTGGAGGCACTATATGGTTGGGAACAAGTGCCAGATCTATACTGACCACAAGAGTTTGAAGTACATATTCACACAGAAGGATCTGAATTTGAGGCAACGTCGTTGGCTAGAATTGATCAAGGATTATGATCTGGAGATACACTATCATCCTGGTAAGGCCAATGTGGTTGCAGATGCTTTGAGCAGGAAGGGTCATGCTAATACCCTCTTGACTCATCAGATGCCAGAGAAGTTGTGTGAAGAGTTTGCGCGATTGAACCTTGGATTTGTTGCTCATACAGAAGGAGTTACTATGGAAATTGAGTCTACTCTTGAGCAGGAGATTCGCCAAGGTCAGCTTAATGATGAGAAGATCAAGAAAATCAAGGAGCTTATGGCAATTGGAAGAGCCCCTGATTTTACTGAAGATGAGCATGGTACTATTTGGTTCAAGAAAAGGATTTGTGTGCCAGATGTGGCACATCTCAGAGATAAGATATTAAGAGAAGCTCATGATTCTGCTTACTCTATTCATCCTGGTAGTACTAAGATGTATCAGGACTTGAAAGAAAGATACTGGTGGTATGGGTTGAAGAGAGATGTTGGTACTCATATTGTTTTGTGTGATGTGTGCCAGAGAGTTAAGGCTGAACATCAGAGACCAGCAGGATTGCTTCAACCATTGAACGTACCTGAATGGAAGTGGGGAGAAATCAGCATGGACTTTATTATTGGATTGCCCCGTACACGAGATGGGTATGATTCTATTTGGGTTATTGTGGATCGTTTGACTAAGGTTGCTCATTTCATTCTAGTCAAGACCACATATACCAGTGCCAAGCTAGCAGAGTTGTATATGTCTCGTATTGTCTGTCAGCATGGTGTGCCCAAGAAGATAGTGTCAGATAGAGGTACTCAGTTTACATCTCGATTTTAGCAAAATTTGCATGACTCTATGGATACTAAGCTGAATTTCAGTTCTGCCTATCACCCTCAGACAAATGGTCAGACAGAAAGGACCAATCAGATTTTGGAAGATATGTTGAGAGCTTGTGCCTTGAAACATGGAAAAAGTTGGGATAATAGTTTACCTTATGCAGAGTTCTCTTATAATAACAGCTATCAGGCAAGCCTGAAGATGTCACCTTTTGAGGCATTGTATGGAAGGAAGTGCAGAACTCCATTATATTGGAGTGAAACAGGAGAAAGTCAGGTGTTTGGTCCTGAAATGCTACAAGAGGCAGAACGACAGGTTCCGATTATCAGAGAGAATCTGAGGACAGCCCAGTCTAGACAGAAGAGTTATGCTGATGTTAGAAGAAGGGAGCTAACTTTTGCAGTTGGTGATTATGTGTATTTGAAGGTTTCTCCTATCAGAGGTTTGCGCAGATTCAAAGTGAAGGGAAAGTTGTCACCTAGATTCATTGGCCCATTCAAGATTTTGGAAAGGAAAGGTGAAGTAGCTTATCAGTTGGAGTTGCCAGCCAGTTTGTCTGATGTACATGATGTCTTCCATATATCACAGCTTAAAAAAGTGCCTCAGAGTGCCAGAGGAGCAGTTACCAATGGAAGAACTGAATGTGCAAGATGATCTGACTTATATGGGGCATCCAGTGAAGATATTGGAGACAGCTGAAAGAGTTACCAGAAGCAAGGTGATAAAGATGTGCAAGGTGCAATGGAGTCGTCATGGAGAGGATGAAGCAACTTGGGAAAGAGAGTATGAGTTAATGGCGGAATTCCCCGATCTCTCCGCAAGTTCATCCTAATCTCGAGGACGAGATTCTTTTAAGGGGGGTAGATTTGTAACACCCTAATTTTCATCACAAGAAATTGTAGAAACATTTTCATAATTTTCTAGGATTTATTTAAGGCTTCAATAAATTTCTATGATTTAATTGGAATTATTGAGGTTTTTATTCAATTAAACAATTAATTAATAGTCACAATAAGTTTTTGTTGCATACATGCTGGTGCATTGTATTTTGAGTTGTTCGCAAGTCAGTGGTGAATTTAAATTCGTTTAAATTCAAATTGATTTGCATTTGTTTGGACCCTATATGAGTTGTTTCTGCAAAGTTCAGTTTACCTCCTTGAACTATTGCTTGGTCCGAATTCAGCACTTCAACTCTCGTTCCATTCGCTTTTCAGCCCGGCCCTTTTCCCGCTCCTGGCCCAGCAGCTCCGGCCCAGCTCCTCGCCCAGCCGGCCCAGTCCATCCTGGCGCCCCTCCCTCTCTCGCTGCCGCGCGGGACCCACCTGCCAGCCTCGTCTTCCTCAGCCACCCGAGTCCGACGCGAGCCCGACGCCGGATTCCCCGCCCCGCGTCGGATCCCAACTACCTTCCCGCGAACCCCGGGCCTCTCCCTGGCCTCTATAAATCGAGCCGCCGCCCCGTGCGCCCTTTGAAACCCTAGCTCGAAGCTTCCATGCCCTAGCAAGCCGCCCGCTCGAGCCGCGACCCGAGCTCGGCACCGCTGTCGCCAATCTCCCCCGTCTGCGCCCCATTGTTGGAAAGAAGTACGCCTGGAGGTGCGTAAGAACGTAAGGAATCTCCCGGACTTGCACTTGCTCGCCCGTTCAACCTCTTTCGCAACCGCGCCGCCGTTCCGAAGCTCCAATTCGTGGCCGCCGCCGTCGATCTCCTTCTCCTCCGCCCTTCAGTGGACAAGAGGCCATCCAGGAGATTCATATCGAGGTACTAGAGCTACACGTGCCGCTTGAATTCTTGGTATTGTCCTCGTTGCTCCGTAATTGCTCACCGGAGTTTCCCCTTGCAGTCCGAGCCGCTTCACCACGTAGGCCATCGTCTTCGTCGCTCCATCGTACTCTTTGATGCCCTGGTTGAGTTCACCATGATCCCACGATCGTCCCAAGCCAATCCTCATTGAGTTTGGAGCAGTGTGGCCTCGTTTTGGCTCAGTTCCGGCGAAGCGCCGCCGCGGCGCCGCCGTCCGCCGCCGCCGTCGTCAGCTCCGGCATGCCCAGGCCACGTCCACCGTCCGATCCGCGATCAACGCCCGAGATCGAGTCAACAGATGAAGATACCGGTCAGCCATGGTAATTTTCCTAAAGAGACCCTGGGTATTTGGATAATCAACCCGCACTCCATTGACTGTGTAAAGTAATTACAACAAGGTCCTTATTTCTTGCGGATTAGCCCCTGATCTTTCAATATATCTAACCCGCCGTCCAGCCTGGTTCTTTTACGAGTTAAACCCTGAAGTTATATACATAATTATGTATATGCCCTCGGATTCTTACAATCTAACCCCTGGAGTTTCTAATCTTCGCAGATAAGCCCCTAGAACACCGTTTTATCCATATATTGGTCGTTTCAACTCCGATTCGAGTGATTCTTCAGCTCTTGTGACCGTAAGGACTTGATCTATACCTTTAAACCATTCCTTTGTACTGTTGCCCATGTTTGGTGTATTGTTTCTTATTTGTTGTATTGTTTCCTTGCATGTGTGACCCCGTGATTGCGTATAGGAGCAACGTTCGTGGTTCTCAAGGTTTGTTCGAGGATTCGTTTGAGAAGTCCCTGAGCCATAGCATTTGTTAGCTGGATTTAAGGCAAGTGTATTCTTGATCATATTTTTCAGTCCTAATAACCATATGACATGCTCACCTTATAGTTACGCTATGCTTGCATGCTTTTATAATATTGATGGAATCCATGTTAAGGACTTGACTAGTTTTGATTACCTTTTTCCTTGCATAACCGGGTTATTTAATTACTGTTGGGTAGCATTGCTTAGTTGCTTAACGTTGGGTTATGGATATCATTAATGCTAAACTTTATGAATTTGTGATATGCTCATTGGACGATAAATAAGATCATTATTTTAATTGGAACATGGAGTGACCACCCAAGAAAACAGTGCAACCACATAGCTAATGGGCTCTGGTCGTGACTAATTAATTAGAAGAGTTAACTTGTAATAACCTTACCGAAAGGGCAAGAGGGGAAGCATAGACGGGGTATAGCCGGATCTCTTGGGAGTATGCTTTGGTAAGTAACTTGGCGATTAGAAAAGGTTATGCTCTGCTGTGGCTTGAAACCTTAGCGGGTTGTTTCATGTTAATAATTCTTTGTAAAGGTCATGTAATGGTTCTCTGGCCCCTCACCTAAGGAAGTGTTGAAGAGGCTAGCTACCTCAGGCTATATGAGAAACATTGTTTGTGGGTAAAGTGTACAACCTCTGCAGAGTGTAAAACTGATATATCAGCCGTGCTCACGGTTACGAGCGGCTTGGACCCTCTCATGATAATTGAACTTGAAGTTGAAATAAATTGTGGTTACTTTATGAGCATTTATTTATTTCAGTTCTATAGTTGGGTTGGTATATACTTATACTTTAGTAATTATGATGCTAATTAAAATTTGACCAACTTAAGTGCTTAAAGCAATTTAATTAGAAGCCAAACTATTTCCTTGTTAAGCCTTTGCATGTCATTATGCTTTTGCTCTACATTTGCTGAGTACCAACCATAAGTGTACTCAACCTTGCTTTATCTGCGGCTCAGGCTTAGACAGAAGTTTCAGTGGAGTACTTTGGAAGTTTCTAGGCATACGTGTTTCCCCAGTCAGCTGCCTGTGGAGAAGTGTTGAAGATTCCGCTGCTAGTTATTCGCTTCCGTGAGTGTAATAATGGTATTTAATTCTATTTACGTTGTGCACTGTCTTTTATATCACTGATGAAGTCTCATATGTGTGTAAACTTGATCCTGGCGCACATATGATAGTCATTCGGTTTTGTCTACAAAATCGGGTGTGACACAACCGTCACCCATATAGAAGCGTCCATGCTTCTTTCCTCCTCCCATCGTCATGACAACTTCTCCATCGAGGTTCTCATTGACAACATCGAACTCTGGCCCGCGGATCTCTCTTGCCATCGATGTGTAGTCACTGAGGCGGCTGTGGATGCTTGCATTGCTGTACGCCGAGGGCGGGTCGTCCGGGTTGTAGTTGACGTCGGACGTCGCCTTGCCCTTGTGGGACAAAGCATACGCCTTGAACGTCGAGCAAGACTCACCACCATGGGCCCCCGACTGCAAAAAAAATGATCGACGTAATTAGAAATTATGGACAACTGAGTATATTAATGAAGATATGGAATCTCTTACCCATCTATTCGCGTACAGAGGCAGGCTAAGGTTGCCCTGATGGTGTGGTATACCCGGCATCAGCAAACGCCGCTCCCGGCAAGCTTCGTGCTGTTGGACCCACTCCTCCGACAACCACTTGTCGACAATGATCTCCCAGCACTGCCGATGTTGTGCAC
>CM014277.1:55123276-55152882 GCA_004135705.1 Alloteropsis semialata
CAGCAGCATAGTTTTCTTATCACAGTGGAAGAAGGAACAGTAGGTGGCTTTGGATCACATGTCTCACAGTTTATTTCACTTGATGGTCTACTTGATGGCCGAATAAAGGTACCCTCGCCACTTTGCGTTGCTGGTTGTGACCTCTTTACCTGGCACGAAGCTTGTTCTGTGTTTTTGCAATGGAGGGGGAGCTGCTGGGGTCCCACTGGTCGTTACAGTGGTGTGTGATGACCAACACCCTGCTAATTATTTTGTTTGTTCTGGGCTTCCTATTGAGCATTGGGAGCTTTTTACTGTTTACACTCTCCTCAAGAATTAATTAATAATTAATCCCAAGTACAGGTGTTAGTTAGCCGGGCTTCAATTCAAAACACATCCCACCTTCTAGACTATAAATTAATAATTATTGGGATGAAGCAAATGTTTGTCAGGTGGAACAAAAAAAATGTAGACTTGGAACAAATCATAAATCACTTTGTAAAACCTGAATTTATGCACTTGGAACAATAACCTGGTGTGTTATTTTGCGTTTCAAATCTAACCTGCCCCAACTTGCTTGGCACTGAAAAGCTTTGCTGGTGTTCTTGTTGGAACAAATGTTTGTACACCGAGAATGAAATTATATAAAACCATGGAACAAAATTTGTATGAGCTGAACAAAAAAAAAAAAACACAGACGGGAAGAAACGCAACAGGCTGCATTGTTTTGGTACCAGGAAAGGGTAATTCGCCCCAGAACTAATAATAGACGAGAGGTTGTGGGTGGAGAAGAATTCACAGCCTAGGCACCACAACCCCATGGATCACAGCTACACTCTTCAGTGCTCTTGATGTGTTAATTTGTAATAATTTCAGTCTGTATTTAATAATTCTTTGCTGTTTCTATATGTTAATCTCAAGGCATCCATTGCTTTGTAACTTGCAGTGGCGACCCATTGTGCTGCCAGACAGGTATATTGAACACGCTTCACTGGCTGAGCAACTCGACTTGGCCGGCCTAACTGCTCATCACATAGCTGCAACCGCGTTGACCCTCCTAGGGCGTCATCGTGATGCCCTTCTATTGATGAAGTAGGTAAAGGAACCACCAAGAAGAAGAGAACATAAAGGCAGTTTGTGCAAAGTTTGACATGTAACACTCCATATTGTTTTATGGTTTGTGTTTTCGGGATAGAACCGAACCTGTCGTGTGAGAATGGCCAAATACACTACCCCGAAGAGCGACGGCGAAGCCTGCAGCATTGTATTCACAGTGTACATACTTTAAACACTATTTTGATGATTAGGTGATCCCGTAAAGCATTTGCACTACCCCGACTGTGCATGTAGATACAGAAATGCTCTGTTGCAATACTGCGCTTCCATGCATCTATAATGTAATAAGGTTACTGAGTTTTGTATGTACCAATTCCACTTTGAATCAAATGAAATAGCAAATTTGGGTGTTAACACTGAAAAGAACCTATGAATTCAGCAAAATTAGGCGTCAGACTCCAGCCATTGTCCATGAAACTGATCTTCTCGATCTGGCTAATTATTGGAAAAAGTAAGTTCAGTGATCCAATCCAGCAATTTTTCTACAGGTATTCATCCAACTCTCTATTAAACAATGTTGCCAATTACCATAATGCAGTCATTTTTCAATGTCAGCGGTTCAGGATAATTACAAAAGAAGCAAAGTTAACAGAATGGAGTACTTCACACAAGCAGGGATAATAGGGCACCGTTTGGTTTTACACCACTTGCTACTTAGCTAATGTGTAATTCAACTTCGCCACTACCATCATCATCAGCATAGTAGTTGCCGTAGATGGCATCATCTCCCATGTCATGCACCCGATCTACAATGTTTCCGCTGATGACCTTGTCATTGTCGTATGATTCGCTATATGATCCGTAAAACAACTCGAACTCGTCACGCCCATGAAAATTCCTCTCATCTGGATGCACAACTCTAATCCCTTGATGCTCACAGTAAATGCAACGAACTTGTTCTTGCATTAAAAATAACACAGGAAACTATAAGTTAAAAATGGTCATGGCAGGCTTAACTATGTTTCTTTTTTAATAGCCTAGATAGAGAGCTTCATTAATTTCTTGCTTGCCAAAATGAAGTTGCAGCATATGTTTCTTTTTTAATAGGCACATCTAGCTTAATTTTATAGTGATATACTCTCTCAATTCACAAGTATTACATAATGTAAGATTAAGATCAAGACTACATACCAGCGTCTGGATGTGGCGGGCTCACAGGGGCACACCAACAAATACTGGGGCCATAGTTGCTACATTCAGCAAAGAAGAGTGTTGCAGGAGCATCGGCGCATTGGTTGTCTTCGCAAGTTGCCAGAAAGTTGATATGTGAGTGATGGTATCTGTGAGGAGTCCATGGATTGTAGCCTCCAACTTCCATCCCCAAGCTGAATTCAGAGCCAGTTACGAGTTCATTGACGCCACAGATAACATGGAGTCTATATTTGGGCATCTTCAACCATGGCAAAACAAGAGTGTTAAAACAGAAAGCAAGCATACACAAAAGCATAGACTGTTTGAAGCAGAATGCAAGGAGCAAGAATCTTAAAAAATAATTGAGGAACAATTAAAAGTGAAGGTTCATAAGAAAACACCAACCGCGGCATTGTTGAATTTGTCCAATGCAGCTGCAACCATGCTCCTGGCTCGCTCATGCTGGCCCCAGAACCTGTTGCAGCGATGAGATACCAGAGCATATGCCCCCTTGCCTACCTTTACAGGCGTTGGCTCCTGTTGCTGGAGCATCTCGCCAATGGAGGAAGGACACTTGAGCAGTAACATGGACAAGAACTCAAGATCACCAGAGGAGAGCATGCGACCATCCTGCAGATGAAGCGTCTCTGAGGCAACCTTAAGCTTGGACACAACATCTGGTGATCCGAGAAGCTCTTTCTGCGCAGCAGGGCTCGGGTGGAACGCGGCGGTGGCTGCGGCAGCATAAGCTTCAGCAGATCTTATCGTTTCCTCATCACAAGTGTTAAAAAGTTTGGGATCGGCGAGCTGCAGGTTGGCCCCTGTCTCCAGCAGGCGCTGCAAGGCTTGGTCAGGTGTGAGGTTCTGGTAGCGGGTGCAGAGGAAGGACACGAGGCCATAGAGCGATCTCGCCGCTGCGCGCCACAGGGAAGAGGTGCTGATCATGTCTAGTGTGACCTGTTTGCTGGCCGGGAAGGTCTGCTCGTACCAGACGGTGTTGACGATGATGTTGGAGACAGGGTCCAGCGGGCCGTAGCAGGAACCGGCTATGAGCACGCCGCGGTGGTACCGGCTCCTCAGCTCCGCCGTGGGCAGCCTGGCAAGCGCCTGCAGGTAGAATCCATGGATGGTTGCGAGGAGCATGCGCTTCGCGGCTGCCCGGACCGGAGGGAGCTCTTTGCATATTGGGTTGTCGTCGAGCCGCGTCCCGGCGAGCTCCCATGGTTCCTTCAGCTGAAGATCTGTATCCGATGTCTCCTGCATTGCGTGCAGCACGCGGAGGACAATACAATCCGGCTTCATGTCGGCGGCGAACTTGCTGTTGAGGCCGCGTGACAGCAGCTTCCATCCAAGCACGAGCCGCCGCGGATCGGGGTGCTTGGCGGCGACCGCGGCGCACCCGAGGGCGGCCTCGACTGCCGCCACGGTGGTGTCGGAGCAGAAGCCGAACCTCCGCATCCCGCGGCGGTGGATGACGAGGAGGGCGGCGACGAGGGGGTCCGCGTCGGCGGCGTCGAGGTACGCCAGGGCCTCGGCATCGGGGAGGTAGGGGAAGAGGCAGGTGAGGAAGGCGACGAGGCCGTCGAGCGACCGCTGGCTCATGTCCCCACCGCAATGCCCTCCTCCTCCGCGCGCCACCGGCGGGGCGGCGGCGGCGGCGGCTGCTTTGGAGATGACGCTGTTGACGAGGATGTTGGTGGCGGGGGCCAGGAGGCCGAAGCAGAAGCCGCCATTGTCGACTAGCTGAACCTGGTCGTAGATCCTCTCGATCTTGGCGAGAACCGGCCTGATGTCATCTTGCGTTTTGGCCATGCGGAACTCGTCCTCAAAGTTGCTAGGCCCGTAGACGCGGCTGCCGCTGCCGGTGATGGCTGGTGATGCGACGGTGAGGGCCATGGTGCCAGCCGTTGCTTGCTCGCTCGTCATGGCGATGTCGGTGCTGTACCAGCGGGGGAGCCGTATTCGAAGGCGGCTGACATGAGTTTCCCTTCCTTGTTGGCGCTTTCCTTTCTCCTCATCTCCTGCGCATTCAACCCGTCCGAATCTGTTTCAAAAAGGAAAAAACCCGTCTGAATCCAACGCCAGTTCATTGGGTGCTGCTGATGCTGCGGCTGACGCCTGAACTTGCGTTTGGCCATGCTTCCATCGCCGGCTGCCGCTACTTCCGTGCTCACCGCCGGCGTGCTTAGTTCCTGTCTTCGTAACTCCTACCTTGCTTAGTTTGCTCGCGAGGCAAATGCAGCTCCTTCAGATATATCGGGTTTCTTAAAAGCTCCTGGCTCTTCCGGCCAGCAGAGAGCTCGGAGCCTCCGCTGTGCCCTGGCATCTTGCCACGTGTCCCATCTATAGTTACAAAAAAACTCCCTCTACTTTTTAGAAATCAAATCATACTCTAACTTATTGTTATTATATATTGTTACAAATAAGCTATCTAAATTAACCAACACTGCTATTTAACCATTTTTCTAAGATGTTACAAATGAACCCTCTTATTTTTTGAAAATCAATCCACAACTCTAATTATAAATGTTATTATTAGACATTGTTACAGATAGATTGTCTGGATTTTCATAAATTAACCAACACTCCTTATTCAACCGTTGTTCTTAGGCATTGTCACAGATAAACGTTTCGACTTTTAAAAATCAATCCGCACTCCAACTCAACGAACTCGAGCAATAAACTTGTTTTGATATTTTTCAGATATATCCGCAAAGAATTTTATTCCAATGCGATGAAGAAAAATTGGAGGATCTAAAATGATATGCATGATGTTTGTTTTCGTGCTTAGCATTTTTGATTAATTGACGTTATTTATCCTCTGAACTATGACCAGCAGGATGTAGGTCTGGCATGATGTTACCTTTGCTTGATGTCACATCTCATCATTGTCATTGAATAACTTTTGTCTTTAATACCATATTAAAACTTGTTTTTGCTCAAATTGTTTGTTAATTTTTTATGAAATATGGTCTAAAATGCTTATTGTTGATTGAACTTCCCACTCATGATATTTTTTTTTACGAAACACCAGTACAGACGTAGACGGCCGCACATGCAAAATATTGTTGTGATCATACTCTGAACCCGCTTTCATGGGGACTTGAATGGTTTGACAAGAACAAATATGTTCCATTATCTAAAAAAAATATGTTCCACAATTAAGGCTTTGCTTTTTACATATATGTAATTTGTGCTAAAATATTTATTACTTTGTATTTTGATATATACAGCGTCTACTACGTCACAGAGAATGTCAATAATATAATTATGTATGTTTTTAATGTCTATGTATAATGTTTTCATTGTAAAGCGCGCAAAGCGTGCCAGACGTTCTAGTAGTGTATAACATTGGGTCACAATTCGAAAGCGGACAGAGGCAGCAAATGCTGATGCAGTTCTGAAATTTTTCTTCAGCAACTCTGTTTTCTGAACTTCAAGTGATGAATGCCTAATGAACAGAGGTAGGCTTCAGCAAAGAGCATTGCGTGCTTCAAATCTACTACTGCAAGTATAGCCAAAGTTTAAACCAAGCCAAATACCATTTACTCACAATGTTCAATTCAAGAAAAGATTCAGAACACTTCAGGCACTGAATACTTCCACAGTATCTAGTTTAAACCAGTAAAATACTGTTTACTCACAATGTTCAATTCAAGAAAAGACTCAAAACACTTCAGGCACTGAATATTTCTACACTTTCTAGTTTAAACCATCACAGTTTACAGAGCAAGAGTGCTCTGAAAGTTTGGTTTGGTCGACAGTAGAAAACTTGTTCAGCTGGTTTGAAGCGAGGCAAACACTAAAGTTGGGCCAATATCAAGCTCCTGCAGGTAGAGTCCATGGATGGTTGTGAGGCTCAGCCTCGTCAGCCCAGGCATTGGCCGTTGAAAAACCGCATCACGAATCAGACTTTACCACACAAAACTGATTTGTCGAGTTGTATTGAATGCATCAAATTCTGTATTCAATGTTAATAAATACAGTAATGCAGACCAACACCAGCTAACACATCAACATTGAGAATCAATGGCACCCACTACTTGAACAATCAAACAATAAGATATTACCAATACAACAAAATCTCTGGCACTACATCATGCCTCAGGTGTAATTGTACAAATCATAGGTATAGCACATGGGGACCTTTAAGACCACGCTATGAATACCACACATCATACTAGGAATTACAGTTGCTCAGCTTCCGAGCAAAGGCTTACAGGTTCAGTGACAGTAGGACACATGGTAATCAGGTTTAGTCAGCATTCTGTCACAAAATGAACAAAGGTTAGGCTAAGCCCTGTTAGCAATCAAAAAGCAACGCAACATGCTTCATGCAGGGTTACCAGCGACCATATGCCATTATGCCAGTAAATCAGTGGCATTTCTTAAACAATAGTGAATATAATAACAAAAAAGAGAACAAATTCACAATTCATGAACCGAACCTTGCTCTACTCCAAGTACATCTTGGTTGTAATTGCTGGGTGCTTCCTGCCAGAAACCTCATGCAATTCATAGGTGAACTCCATATCCATAAGGCGATGATTTTCCTTTGAGCGAACCATCGAGAAGGAAACATTAACAGTGTCTCCTTTAGTTACTCTCAGAGGTGGAGTCAGCAAGAATACCTTCAAAAGGAAAGAAAAGGAAACTGATCAATTTGCCGGACCAGCTAACTACTTTAAGAATGGCACACATTTCAATAATTGACACAATCAGTAGAAAGATTGTTTTGCAAAATTTATCACTTAAAACGAGTCTTTTTAAACAAGTTTCTCTCTCTTTCTGCAAGAGAAGGTTTGCTCCCTGCTTTGCCTATAACAGAATTTGCAAAACAAAACATATATTTCTTTTCCTTCTATTCACACATTTTCTTTATGAGCCAATATTTACAAGTTAACAAGAAGAAAAGATTGAGCAATATCAAACTATAAGTATAGCTCCTAACAGATTCTAGGAATGACCAAATAACAGTGATTCCAGGAAACCTACCTGCTGGCCCCAATGAGTTCCCCCATGCTCATCTGGAGCTGTATTTAATTCAACTACCTCCACTGCAGGGTTTCGTGCGCTACCCTGAAAATTATTATAAACATAATGAGCACCTTCCTTGAGTAAAGCATAAATTATCATAACAATATGAAACAGGCTGCAATTAAGTTTGACATACTCGAAAATGAACATCAAACCATCCAGCCAGTGCTGACAATCTAACTCCATCCATGCTGATTGGCAGCACAACTTGTGCTCTAACTTCTCTAATCTCATCAACAGTGGCTGTTAAGCAATCAATTTCCTTAATAACTGCAGGTTGGCCAATAACTTGGTTTGGATGAAGATTGTTCCATATCGAAGACTGCAGAAGGATACAACCATGTGATAAATTAGTGAGTGGGAAAGGCATATACAACATACAGGCTTAGTCTTTCACTGCTCTTGCATGCTGATTTCATAGCAAGAGCCTTTAGGATACCGGATTTAGGATAAACATCTAGGGCATGCTTAATTAGCTTAAAAACAGGCAAATTAAAATTACAGAGCTCAAATTTCAATGGAGATAATAATATAGGCCTGAAGAACTATGCAAGAAACAGTTCATCGGAAGTATTGCAAAAAAGTAATTTCTAAATTGATTGTCCCGATTACTCAGAAGGGCAGAGGCACAACAGACTCATTGCACTTACTTGAAAGGAGATACATTAATTTACTATTCAAAAGATACAAGGTGTTCATAAGCTAAAAAAGCCTGAATTTTTACATTCCAAGACTGCAGGATGAACTAGAAAAAAAAATGGCATACCTTGAGATAGTATTTCTCATGTTCTGCACGATATGCCTTATTCAAAGCATTCATATTGACCCCATAATAAGCTTGGGTGTCCTGAACAAATAGATTCCAGTCATCCATAGCAATATCCAAATCTTCCATCTTTTTGTCACCCAAACCAGTTCTTATAGGTGCAAGCCACATCCTAGCATGGCTAGGATACCTGCAAGAAAGAATGATCTCACACTAAGTAATTTGTGTTCTGTGCAGGGGAACAAAATATTGAAAAGTGAATTTGTTAGCATAGACTGACATTACACCATCTGGCTTCAACCAGCGGTCACGCGCACAAATGACAGAATCAAACATGGATTCTCTTAAAAGAAAGTATCCCATCCACTCTGATATAATGACATCAACTGCAGTTCCAAACATGAACAGAGGAGTCAGTACTCGACACATAGTAACTTCCATATTCCGGTTAAAGATTATAATTTCACTCATGGTGGAGCCAATTCCAATGGCGACACAGATTACTCGCTTTGCTATCGATTGAGGATTCAGGAAGCACGGGTTAGAACAATAAAGAAATTAAGGCTCACCTTTCTCCGGCAGCTCAACGTCTTCCACGGTGCCCTGTATGACCTCGACGATGTCCGCGACGCCGTTGGCGCGCGCAAGCTCGCGCGCGTGCTCCGCCATATTAGTCGCCTCGACGGCGTACACCTTCCTCGCCCCGGCCTGCGCGCTCCAGATGGCTAGGATGCCGCTCCCGGTGCCTACGTCAAGGACTACCTGGCAGATCCGCCAAATTCATCAGACCAGACAACCAAATTGCTGGAAAAAATCGAAATTTTAAACGGATTCAGGGGGTTCCCCCACCTTGCCCTGGAAGTGGGGCGCGTTGCGGAAGACGGAGGAGTAGTAGGCGTCCATGCGGACGCGGTCGCAGAGCATCTCCTTCTGGTGGTAGAGGTAGCCGTAGGTGCAGAAGTAGTTGGCGAAGTCCACCTCCTTGTCCACCGGGCGCGCGCCGGAGGAGCCGGCGGCGGCGGCGGCGGCGGCGCCGTTCGGGAGAGACGCCATGGGGTGGAGAGGCGGGAGCGGGCGCAGTCAACAAGGGGGTTTTCGCGTGCTTGGGTGAGGAAAAGGCGCTGCTTGCTAGGGTTTATGGACTCGTGTGATTTAAAGGGTTGGTTTGGATGGATGTCAGCCCTCGGATCTTGTCTATTTTCGTGCTCAGGTCGATCTCTTACTAAATTTGGAAGCTCACGCTGACATGTTGAAAACTTGAAATTCAGTCTGCTTCAGATGAAGTACTCCTCGGTCCCAATAAAAATACAACTACGTGTTGCGTGCCAGTTAAGATGGTTCATATTTGACCAAATTTCTACTGAATTATATTCATATTTATGGCTCTAAACAAATTTATTATGAAAATACATTTTGTAATTAATCTTATAATGTTTATTTGATATCATAAATTTTGATATTTTTTATTGTCGAACTTCATATACTAAAACATGACGTTGTACTAAAATTGGATTCTTTTTGGGACGAATGGAGTATGAGACAAGTTTTTGATCAATAAAAGGTGTGTGATTATTTCCATTCCCATATCTAGAGTGCTAAATGTCTATAGCTAAGAAGTTAGCTTTTTGTGATGTTATCATGTGTCGGCACTTGTCATGTATTCATCTTTAAAGAAAAGAAAACAGAAATAAAGATTCTCACTTTCATATGTACAGTGATGTCTAAACTTTTACTCTTTCTTTTTGAAAACTTCTGCTAAAATTCTAGATCTTATATATTTTATTATAGATAGGTCCGTTGGTGTATAAAAGTCTACTCTAAAATATCCAGTACTTATATTTTTAAAAAGAAGCACACACGTGGCCTTGCTATCAAACTTTTTTACTTTAATTTTTCTTAAAACTTAACTATTATATCCAAGTTAGTCTCCATTAACGTTGACAATGTATAGGTTACAACTCATGATAAGTAAGATATAGCATGGCAACAATTTTGGCAATGAACATTGAACAAAGGCTCTTTCAAAGTTTGGAAAAACCATGGGCCATCCTATGGTGGTATTTGTCAGTTAAGCACAATTCCTCGACATCGGCATCAAAACCACTTGTTCCAAGAATATCCTAGTCATTTTCAAGTCCAGTTATTAATCTCCATATTTTTTCCTAAATTAATAGTATCCGATAGATACACATCACATGAGATTTAACAAATCCAGCCTCCAGGTAGAGCAATGTGAGTGCCTATACGCTGTTTCGGGTTCAGAATATCACACATTTTATAGTATTTTTTCTGTACGTTGTTTCATTCAATTTGCAAAATTCACACCTAAGTGGGCCCACTATACCGGAGCCTATAGGCCGAAAACACCCAAGTTGGCCGGAGCCTTTTCAAGCATCCTCTCCGTCTTCTCAACCGTCCGCTCCTGCCGTCGCGGCCTCCACCGGCCGCCATGTGGAAGCGCGCGACCTCCCTCCTCATCCGCCACAACCGCTCCGCTCTGGGCCCCCGATCCCCGGCGGTCTCCGCTGCCGCCGCGGTTGGCCTCCACCGCACGCCGGCGCCCCTCTTCTTCTCCACTCTCGTCGGTAACGATCCTTCCCGTTCCTCACAAGCTCAGGCGGTAGCCCCGATTTGATGGGAAGGCCCCCGTTTTTTCTTCAGATGCGACCGGGACGAGGACGAGGGTTGAGGACGTGATGCCGATCGCCACGGGGCTCGAGCGCGAGGAGATCGAGGCCGAGCTCCAGGTCGCCCCGCATGGCCGCTTTGCCGGTTGCCGCCGTTTCATTTCTAATTGCAGGCTATTTCTTGGTTAAAAATATGAAATTTTGTTTGGATTTGGTTTGTTTTTCTGTACAGGGAAAGAAGAGATTCGACATGGACGCGCCCTTTGGTCCCTTTGGCACCAAGGTGAGTGTGCTTTCTGTTCGATATCCTGTTCCACGTTTCCTTTGACGCGTGAGCAATTGGGACTACTGAATTGACTTGTTAGGATGGGGTTGTGACTTTTGAGTGTGTGCTGAAATGAAATGGCAATGTGTGGCCTTGCGCTTGTGGATGCAACATGTTTATCTAGATTAATTTGTTTGTCCGCGTGAAATGAGATACTTGTTTGAATATATTTGTTTGTCCACGTGAAATGAGATACTTGTTTGAAAATATACTGTGGAGACGTTGATGACAACATATTATATTCTCAGATGTTGGGATAAGAGCTGACCAGTTACCAGTGCTATTTTTTTTTCGTTTGGGGCAAATATGTTACAACTCACATCCAAAGATGTGCATCCTCCACCATTGGTTTTTTTTTTCTTGAGCTATGGGAGACTTATGCCAATGATTCATTCTAATCTATAAGTCCTGCGTGGGCCATTGAGTTCATGATTATACTATTGTTGTTAGTTCGGTTCATAACTGAGTTTGTAGGCTGAGCCCTAATTCAGGATCCTCAATGCCAATTTATTATCTTAACTTTTGCATATACTCTCTGGGCATATATAAGTTCTATCTCATGGACATTCTTGGTGGCATATAATAGTATTTGCCTACACACTTTTATTAAATGTGTTCTCGTAAAATGAGGTTTTATTCCTTTTATTTGTGCTAGTTTTGGTTCGATTTCAATTAGCATGTTAAATCAACCATTTAGGTTTTGTGTAACATACTATTTTCTATACCGTAATTATGTCACACATGTTGAATTTTCAATACTTGCAGGCATCTTGATTTTTCTTTTTTAATTGAGTTATCCTGTGATTCTTTTTCTGTTTACTACTGTTTATCTTTCTGTTGTTGCTTCAGAATTTCATTTTGAGACCTATATGAGAAGCTATTGTTTCATTTGGAAAACTCCACAGCCTAAGGTTATATATGTTTTATTCAGTGTGTTCCCTGTTCGTGTTAGCCTTGCTGTTATGAACTCAGTTATGAAGTTGTCGTGTTCATTATGATATACTCAGTAAAAGTCACCCTGACTTTGAAGTGGAATCTGACATTTCTTAGATAGCTTTCTTTTGTATTTCACAGACAAGGTAGGCTATCCTGAATTTGGACGACGCGTTGTGTAAATGGAAGATAGTCTTTGTATGGCTGAGTCTTAGTGTTTTATTGTTGCCATGACTTTGTCCTTTGACTTACATCAGCTGGTAATTCTGTGAGTCTTATCAGCAGACCAGCTGATCCAGGTTCCATTCAGCTTCAGTCTGCTGATGAATCACTTTGTAGAGTGTTATAGGAATTGTGATTTTGCTTACATGCGTCTTTTGCATTCTCTTTCAGTTAAATTCATTTGATTCTTGTGAGGTTCAGTTGAACTAATATCGGTCTGTTGTTCCCTTCATAGGAAGCTCCCGCTGTGATTCAGTCATACTACAACAAAAGGATTGTTGGTTGCCCTGGTGGTGAAGGAGGTATACTACTGCTCATGCTAATATCCCAAGGGGCTTCCAGAATTCAAATCCTCGCCTGTATCTTGTCAAGATAAAATAAAATCGTTTTATGAAAAAGTATCTAGAAACGTTCATGAACCCTTCACTTATCTAATTGGCTTATACTGTAATTGTTATTGGCCTTTTGCAGAGGATGAACATGATGTGGTGTGGTTTTGGTTGGAGAAAGGCAAGCCACATGAATGCCCAGTCTGTACTCAGTATTTCACGGTACGTAGTTACTGTTGGCATAAGGTCTTTGCATTCCTCAAACAGAGATGCTGTATGCTGTGTGATTTATTCTCCCTCAGCCTTTTTGAGTTACAGGCTTCCATCTTTATCTCCACAGCTTGATGTGATTGGAGAAGGAGGATCCCCTGATGGACATGATGACGAGGACGATCACCATCATTAAGGTTCTGTAGAGCATGGAAATAAAATGGGGATGCCAATACCATTTTTGTCGCAGCGTTGTGAAGCTGTGGAAAACTTCAGCCTTTGGGCCTTGTAGAGTTCAGTAGACCATGTCAACCTGATTGCTCCACAGCTGGAAAGCTGTGTAACAGAACATGGTTTGTAAGACATAGTCATTTCAGAAAATCGGCTATACGAATAATGGGATTTGTTACACAACACTGTACTTTTGCTATTCAGCACATGTTCTGCTGAGTCAAGATTCAAAAAAAATGCTTATTTGTCTGGATGATTCTATGTTTCCCAGGTGACCTTTACCAAATCTGCTGATGGAAGATTTGTTATCTGAATATTGCTTACACCTTGGTCTGTTAAAATTGCAGCTGAAGTCTCTGAGAATTTATCAGATAAGCAGTGGCTTCAACGAAGCAGTCAAGATAATGTTGTTTCTCCTTGGCCTGTAGTTTCCAAATGCCAACGTGGCTGAATCACTGATGCTGCTGAAACGTTGAATCATTATGGATGAAACATTCAACTTTGGATTTGGGCAAAGTACAGACACCGAGACACCCCACACCACACAAATCCACTACAGGCTGATGTCACATGAATGTTGAATTAGTGTGCTCTTTCCTCAACTTGACCATGCAAGTGACGGTTGCTTCTGCGCACAAGAAATTTAGGACGAATTGGACATGACATGGTACCATCTCCACCGCTGTTTGATCCAAATCTTCATCCGAACCGTTCTTCTCCCCGTACCTACAATATATCCTTTCTCTGATCAAGTCAGAAGATTACTGCTCGAAGACAAAGCCACTGAAGAACCAAACCTGAAGGGTTGGTTGAGACATCACTGTCGTTAAATTCGTCAAAGAATTGCATGTCATCTCTTATCTCCCATGTGTATATTTACCGAGCATCGCGTCAAAACTAGCTCGGATAGCAACGACAAATTGAAGTGCAAGAACACCCGCTCGGATAGTCAGAGCGAGTGATGGCGTCGGCGTGATCGATGGAGGGCAAGACGGAGAAGATCCTCGCCGGCGCGGCGGGGGTCGTGCTGGTGGCGCTCGAGCTCACCCTGTTCCTCTGCTTCCGCCTGTCGAGGCCGTTCTACCTCTCGACGGCGGTCATCCTGTCGGTTGTGCTGGTGGGCACCGTGGCGGCGCTGCTGTGCCACGCGCTGAGGCCCCAGGGTCGGGCCGAGCGCATGTCGAGGCGGGCGGTGCTGGACAGCGGCGAGGAGGTGTCCTCGGTGCGCGTGGAGTACAGCTTCTTCCGGAAGGTCGCCGGCCTGCCGTGCCGGTTCTCGCTGGAGGCGCTGGCCGCGGCGACGGACGGCTTCCAGTGCGTGGTCGGGCGGGGCTCGTCGGGGACGGTGTTCAAGGGCATCCTCGACGACGGCACGTCCGTGGCGGTGAAGCGGATCGACGGGTCGGCGCACGTGGACAAGGAGTTCAGGTCGGAGGTGTCGGCCATCGGCAGCGTGCAGCACGTGAGCCTGGTCCGCCTCCTCGGCTTCTGCCTCGTCCGGAACGGCCCGCGCTTCCTCGTGTACGAGTACATGGAGAACGGGTCCCTGGACAAGTGGATCTTCCCGCAGCACGGCGGCGGCGGGCGGTGCCTGACGTGGCTGCAGCGTTACCAGGTCGCCGTGGACGTGGCCAAGGCGCTGGCGTACCTGCACCACGACTGCCGCGCCAAGGTGGTGCACCTGGACGTGAAGCCGGAGAACATCCTCCTCGACGACCGCCTCCGGGGGATGCTCTCGGACTTCGGGCTGTCGGCGCTGATGGGGAAGGAGCAGAGCCGGGTGGTGACCACGGTGCGCGGCACGACGGGGTACCTGGCCCCGGAGTGGCTCCTGGGCGCCGGCGTGACGGAGAAGTCCGACGTGTACAGCTACGGGATGGTGCTGATGGAGATGCTCGGCGGGCGGCGGAACCTGCAGGCGGAGCCCGGCCCCAGCGGGTCGCGGCGGTGGACCTACTTCCCGAAGCTCGTCGCCGACAAGGCGCGGGAGGGGCGCGTGATGGAGGTGCTCGACCGGCGGCTCGTCGCGTCGGGGGCAGCGGACGAGGCAAGCGTGAGGCGGCTGGCGCACGTGGCGCTGTGGTGCGCGCAGGAGAAGGCCGGCTCGCGGCCGACGATGGCGCGAGTGGTGGAGATGCTGGAGGCCAGGGGCGGCGCGGCCGTGGAGCCGCCGCCGCCGTCGGACATGATCGTGGTCGACCTTCTGGCCCTGAACCCCGACCCGCACGGGCAGCGCGGCGGCGGCGGCCCCTTCGGTCTGCCCATGCTGCCGCCGGGATCGGCGGGGACGGCCGCGTCGTCGGCGATGAGCATGGGCGAATCGTTCGCGCTCTCCTACCTCTCCGGGCGGTAGCGCACGTTGATGTGCCGCGAGCGGCAATGCGCAGTGATCAGCTAGCCGATCGGCACACCAGGATGCTGATGCTCCAACATCTCATGGTTTGGTGAGTGTCGACAGTCTGACATACTGGACAGAGTTCAACCATTGATGCTCCAAATTGAAGTCCAAACCAAGGTCCAAATTCTGGATTCAGTTCAGTTGCCTTCGATACCCTGCTTCTGAAGATTGAGATGCAGGTCAGCAGGTGTTGGTTGAGTGGTTGAAAGTTGAAACTGGAATACCATCAGGGGGTGTATAATTTGATTGGGTATCTTCTTTTATTTATTTTCTATAAAACATCAAATATGATTTTGATTCTTGTTTCTTTTCTTTTTCATTCATGTCGCCAGTAACATTGGTGATCATATTAATTTGTTGTCCCATTGCTTGTGAATGGTATACGTGTAGGGATGAAATGGGCTAGCACACTTGCATCCATATGCATAGTCCATTTTACTCTCTTTTGAAATTGGAGTTTTTTTTTCTCACTTCTGTTCACGATTGCCTTTTATTTTTTTTAAAAAAAGTGTCTTATTTAGCTCTCAGAATTATTATGGATCCGGATTTCCTCTCGCAACATAAACACCAACATATGTAAATTTTCATTTATAACAACACAAACAGGCTATTTTCCTTCCGGATCGAGTTTTTGCCCAAGCTACACACATGTCAACTCATCTAATTTTAGTAATTGGAAACGACTATGCGTAGACAAGAAATTTCATTCCCCAATAGACAAATGCCAGCTGAAGCAGGTAAACATGATATCTTTTCTTTTTGAAGCCATGTTTGAATCAGGTAGAGTGAAATGCATTAGTGGTTCTTAATCTTGTCAATGGAGTGCCAGGTCCATGAATCTTGAAAACTATTAAACTTATCAAACATGTCATCTAGGTCCAATTGAGATTCCCAAAATAGATGACAGGTGTATTGCATTTGCATGCCAGGGGCGCATGTCAACTATCAAACTTATCAAACATATCAGGGGCGCCAATATAGATGACAGGTGCCAAACACCAGAGGCTTTGCTTCATCCTTGATGGCAGATAGCAGCTGGCCACAATCATGTTGATGTTCTTGGTCTCTGAAACCGCGTTTATTCCGTTCCTTCCAAATAGTCCAGGTGACGAGGATTGCAAGGGTCCTTTCACCTTTTGCCTGAATATGATGATCCTGCTACCAAGGATGAAGAACCAATCCACCATCTGAATTTTTCCTTCCACAGATGAGGGTGCATGGACGGACAGCAGGCTCAATTGGCCACCAACGTTCAGAGCTGTCTTCTAAACGGGCACTCTATGAAGAGGACAAGAGCTGATCTTCTGTTTCCAGGTTCCTCATACAGAGCTGACAGAAGTAAGAATTCGGCCATCCACGCTGTTGTTGCAGCCTGTCAGCTGTCTGGTTTTGGAGGAGCCAGAGAGAAAAATTGCACCGGACTGGAGCCCAAGGCTTCCAAATCATGCCGGGAAGTGGTGATAACATCGTCCCCGCAGACTGAATTTCATATGCTGATCGGCTAGAGTATCCCCTGAGGCAGTAAGAACCCTGCATCAGTTGATAGACCATGTATATGTATGGAGAAAACAATGAGAATATACTAATTTCCGTGTTAATCGCATAACTCAAATTGAGGATTCAGTTAAACACATATAGAAGTACGGCGCAAAGTAAAAGATATTTAACAAATAAAAAGTGAAATTAAATAATTTTGATTAATATATAGAAATCTATATTTCATAAAATTTTACTACTCATGTCTTTCAAAATTATTGGCCCATGCGGGAGCACGGGTTGATAGACTAGTGAAAAAAAATGAAAGGAAATTGATTTGAAATTGATGAAGGCTTGTTGCGGCCTCATGAGATTGATAGAAAATGTTGGCCTAAGATTGGAATATAAGAAATTGATTAGGATTTAGAAATAATATATTTGTACAATTACGAAATCTAATCGTATTTAATAAAAACCTTGAATTCATTTTGCACCCAAAACACTATGCAATCAACATGAATGCAATAACCCACAACATATATATATTAAAAATTTAAAATTTTTATTTTCTGTCAAAATTGATAACAAATAAATTTAAAGTTTATTTTTTTATAAAAAGGAAATTTTTTTACTTAATTTTATCTATTCACAACTCGAAATTAGAATTTTGGCATGTGACAAATGGGGGCCATATATTAATTATTAAACATATTTTCTTTTGAACAAGGCCATTAATAGGCCTATGGAGGAGTAGAGATCGATGCCTCAGCCCAAATATTGCAGAATTCCAAGCCCGACCGTCGTAGTATCCGCCATCCGTTCTTTCATTTTCCTTGATACATGTCAAGCTTATCATGTCGCAGAGAAATCGTATTAACCGTATCAACTTTTTGTTTACACGGAGAAGAAAAGAAAATTAACTTTTGTGAAACATTTGCTAGAGAGGAAAGAAGAAAAATACACAAATATATTAACAATAATTAATAATAACATGTAGACGAAGTAATTGCTTAAGCTAACTAATCCACTGATATGGTAGCAACAATATTTGCGATTACATGTCGTCTAGATAAGAAGACCTGGCGTGGTCAAATTATATGTTGTATGTACAAGGTAGCATCCGTGCCGGATAATTGAGACCTATATATCATCAATATTCCTATCCCATGTTGGTAGTACTAGCATGGGCTACAATTGGAATTGGTGTTTCAATGTCCAGCCCCATCATTTGTGCCGTCCAGTACATGCTTGGAGACATGTTACAAGTTGAAGCCATGCCTAATCTCTCAACTAGACGCTGAGTTTCTTCATGCTTCAACGACAAAGTATCTTTCCATGTACTTCGTATTGCTTTTAGCCTGTAGGCAACATGGCTCATGGAAGGTCTCTCCTCCCCTTTGACACTCAAGCATAGGCAAGCTAGCTCAGCAACTTCTTGGAGCAGTTGGTCAATTCCCACACTCATTATGCTTGGGTCTAATATACCTTCAACTCTCTTCTCCTTCATCGCTTGCAGGAAGGATGCAGCGAGGTTTTTTCCTTCCTCATTGCCATCAAAGTATATTGCCATCTTTCTTGTGATTAGCTCTAGAAGCACAACTCCAAAGCTATAAACATCACTCTTATTTGTCAGTACACGCTTTAGCAAGTATTCAGGATCTAGGTAGCCTAGAGTTCCCTGCACCATTGTCATGAACTGAACTGCATCCTTTGGGAGCATTCTTGATGCCCCGAAGTCCGTCACTTTTGCCACATAGTTGTCGCCTAGGAGTATGTTGAGAGACTTGACATCTCCATGGACTATGGGGTGATTGATGGAGAGATGCATGTACGCTAGTGCTTCTGCAGATTCCTGGGCGATCCGGAGACGATCTTCTAGCGAAATCGGCGGTCCACCGCGGTTACCATGGAGAAGTTGAAACAGAGTTCCATTTGGGATGAATTCATACACTAATATGGGCACTTCCACTTCTAGGCAGCAGCCTAGAAGCCTGACCACGTTCCTGTGGTTGATTTGTGAAAGTATGATAATCTCTTGCACGAATTCTTCAGTTTCTGTCACATTTACTATCTTTGAGCGCTTCACAGCTACTTCCTTGTTGTCCCCTAGAATTCCCTTATAGACAGTGCTGTGGCCTCCCGTGCCTATTTCTCTGCTTCTGTCAAAATTATCTGTTGCCTTCTTCAGCTCTTCTATTGTGAATATTTGCACTGTGTCAATCTGTTTAGAGAGGATTTGCTGGTATAATATGTGGCCACCATTTTGTCTGAAGAACCTTTCCTTCTCTTTTGCCAGCTTCCTTTTCTGACACATGATTAGTAGAGCAGAGATACATGTTATGAAGAAGACCGAAGCAATAGAGGTACCTGAAAAATATATCAACTTATTATCAGCAGTTCAACTTGCTGCATTACAATTAGCCACGTTTAGAGAGAGAGAGAGAGAGAGAGATCCCTGATACTTTGAACCTTTTCTTTCAAAGAAAGAAAGAAAGAAAGAAATTGGAGCGCATAATAATATACCTATGACTACCTTCACTTCAAGGTTCGAGCCGGGAATTGGAGTGCAGGGTGCGTTCTTGGGATCATTGCCATGAGTTCCTGCAGGGCATGTACAGTTGTAGCTCCCATTGGTGTTCGTGCAGTCACCATGGCAAGGGTACAGCGATAGACGATCACACTCATTGATGTCTGTTGCACAAATATATAGGTACGGTGAGTGCATCATCAACACGAATCAACGGCAAACAAAGCACAATATCATTGCCAAAGCCAAAACAGTACAAAGAGAACAAAGAAATGATCATTATATGGACATGGATCATGAATGCTGACCTGTGCACCCTTGCTCCAGGTAAGGATTTCCCTCGTAACCTAAAGAGCAGTTGCAGCGGTACCCTAAACCATTTGTGACGTCAACGCACACACTGTTCATGGCACGACAGGCATACGACGTGGACTTGGTGGCTTCCGCGCAAGTTTCAGTACCACCACTCCAATCAAGGACCAAAGGGAGCACGTCGTGATTCTGAAAATTTGAGCCTACTGCATTGTTAGGGTCGAATTTGAACTTGCTGGACTCGACGAGGAATGCGTAGCTGCAGTTGCTGAAACCTCTGGGAAAGTTACGTATTAAGTCATCGTAATAAAAGAATCGAAAGTAGAAGGCCGACAGATTTCCTGGAAGAGAAGTCTGGCAACAACCCTGGCCATCACAGTCGGCGCTCTTGCTGATTGAGCTCTGACTGTCGCAGAACGATGCACATGCGCTGGTGTAGTGCAAGTCATTCCAATCGGTTATGGTTCCACTCATGGACGTACTGCCCACTATGTTTGCAATGGTTGCACACCCGATCGCTGTAAATTTGTTCTTGGTGTAGGATACCTTGAAAGATTTCGGAAGATCTAATGCATATGATCTCATTTGTATCCAGTATTTGTTAGTCACGGTGGCGGGGCTGGGGTCGCAGTTCCAGTATACCGTAGTCTGAATGCGTGCCTCACCATTGATCAGATCCAAGTTCAATATGTTGGAGTACCCGTCATTGCCGTCGTCGGAGTTGAGGGTCAACACAGAAGCTTGGTTATTCTTGCATGTGACCTTAAAATCTTCGTTCAGGTAGCAGCCTTGCCCAATACCGAACGGGTAAGGGATGCTGACGCTGCCACACTGGTCTGTGCAGTTAGGCCGAGCTAGGCTGATGTTCCCGGCACCAGCCCCAAGAGTTGTAATAGTATTATGCTGCAGGATCAGGGCGGCCCCCGCAGCCACTAGCAACAACATTTTACCTGTAAGTAATAATATATAATAACCAAAGTCATTATGTTATATACATGAGTGTGTTGGCTTCATATATTGAGTGAACTTCATACACCTATAATTTATATCTAGATGTATTGTCGTAAATTATAAATTATTGGAAAAAACATAAGCTTTTACCTTTACTTTAAGGTATATAAATTGCCACATTATTAGTTAAAAAGCAAGGTATTCCTAATATGTGTTGACACTCAAAATTGGCATGAGGATTGAAAGATATGGTTAAGGCATTGAAGCATCGTTAAGAGCTTTAAAAGATCATACAAGAGAAGCTTGGGAGAAGATCTATTTGGTTCCAGGGTTTTCTTTTTGCTTGTCAGTTTAGGTCTTTTTATTGCGCCCCTTGCATGTTGGAAAGTCCATGCAGCCCCAAATAAATGTGGAGGGGCGTAGGCTGATTGAATCATCTACAATCGATCAAACAGTTTTACCTTTTATCCTTTTCTCTTTCTCTTATTTTTCAAACCCTAGTTGTTGTTCTACTCTCGTCTCTATGGCATAAGAGGACGTCCATAGCTGGCTTAGCAAGCCTAGGGCAAACTGCTGGTACACACGTTCGGATGGGGTCCCTCCCGGCGAGTGTTTTACGAATCTAACATGACAAGAGATTTCAATCCTTGGTTGGAGGCTTTGACCGGTTGTTGCACATTGTTGGTGGTTGCTAACCCATCTTTTTCGACCACCAACCAGTTGTTTCTTGACACTTTTTACAGGACCAACCATACCTATAGGGCTTAAACCAGCAAACATACAAGTTGTGGTGTCTATTTGAAATGCAGGGAGTCTATGGACCAAAGATGGGCTGATTTGGTGGAGAACACCAGGGGCAGCCGACCCCAATAGGCCAATCGACTTGGGCCTCAGCCCCATCTACCACCCACTCTTCCCACATGCAAGGAAACACATCTAGGAGTTCTGTGGACCATGATTCAATGTCGGTTACATCTGAGGGCCTGGGTGGATCTCACTTGAATTCATGGACCCGCCCATCCAAGGATAGAAAAACTTTACCGAACAACTGCCTCGGGGATGGGATCCACAACTTCGAGGAATGGATCAGGAAAAATATAATGGCTAGAGGAGACCAGAGCCAGGTCAGACGATCTGAGTGCATTAAGGCAGTGCATCCCACAGATTTGACCGACCCCCCCTCCCCCCTAGGTTGGCTGACCTGGGCCCAGTAGCCCCCTTAGTCGCTGATGGTGTTTTATACCAACTAACCTACTGTATGGGGTCTTTAGGTAGTCAAGTTGTTCGTCGGGGCTTCACTGGAACCAAAAGCACGATGGGAAACACTTCCTATATGGGGTGTATTGCTTCATATTGATTGTGTTTGTTTTCGAGGGATCCCTGCCTCACCTTCTATACTCGGGGAAGGGTTTACAAGTCGGTCTAAGCTTAGAGTTCTATACAAGGTATATGTCTATATTTCCTCAAATGCCGACTAGTATCTTCCATGTATACGTCACCTCCTTGAAGTAGTCGGTCTAGCCCAACCCATATCTAAATTGGACCTAAACCTTCTGGAGACTCCCAGGGATCATAGTCCGGCGGTCGCCCTTCACTTACATGTACCCTCAAGTCACCTGCACACTATATAAGGGCACTTGGTGCGAAGGTTCAGAGTACATAAGATAAGAAGAGAAATAAGGTGAAGGATAGAATAGAGAGAGAGAGAGAGAGGCTAGGTGAAAGTGCTGAGGAGAAGCCGTAAGTCTTGGCTCCTCTTCCACTTTGTACCTCGGCAGATGCACTCAGCTTCGAGTGATCATCCGGGTCTTGTCAGGTAACACTGAATCCTCTTATTAATTAGGTTACACATTTTTGTTGGTTCCTCATTTACTCTTTTGAGTGAGTGCTCTGTCTTTCCAAAAGGTAGAGTAGTAATCTAATAGTGTACACATGGTGTCTAGACTTGATGTTACCTTGGTTTGGCCCCAGTTCAACACATAGTTGTGGTGGCCCCAATGGCTTACATATTCCACCATGTTACTTTTGGTTTTTAGGGTATACAGAGCTAGTCTCTTCCCTTCTTATCCCTTTCCAAGAGCTGCAATGTCCTGGCCCGATATGAGAGTCGCGTAATCTATCTCTACTCTGTCCAGTTGATCATTAGAGTCTTTTTACTCTGCAAGCACCGTCTCTACCCTCACCCTTTATCCTACTCTTCTCTTTGTCATCACCCATTTACCTTCATACCATATCAGTGGACGAATTGGTTTAGTACTAGTTCACCTAACGTTCATCATGGAAATCGATACCCTTGGAATACCCGGATGAAAGCCACATTGGTAGTCGTACGCTTGCAGGTTTATCTGTTAGGCTTAAGGAGTGCCAACAAGCTTTATAACGCCTTTGCCGGGAAACGGTATTTCTACTAGTTCCAAACTAAAGTCGTCCGTGTACGACACCACCTACCACATGGATCAAACTCCTACTCTACATGAACTCTCAATTCCAAGGTCGCTCGACTATGGCACCTTCCCTCCTCGTGCTCAAATTTTGAAACTTCAAACCTTCCTACCTCTTATTCTTGTGATGATTAGCGAGCAGCCACCGGAGTTGGTTTTCAGTGATTGGTATCCATTTCTTTAAGAGGGATAGCACCCATCTACCTCACTCATGCCCATCACGAAAGCCTTCTAAAAAGTGTCCTATCAAGAGCAAAAACCCTCGCCCAAGTCCCCAACTCCGACTCCAAGGATTGCAATGAAGTCCTTGATCACTAGAGCCCATCCAGGGCCATCACAAGACACACCATCAACGATGAATTGCCCTTTTTGACTCCTTTGGCCAATTAGCTAATATAGTTTCGTTTGGTCATGAACTTCTTAATTTAGTTTTTTATAGTTGATTAAGTTCTAGAACGAGCTTAGGTTGATGAAGTGCAGAACCGCTAGCTTGTTTAATCCAGTTATAATCTAGTTTGTTTAGTTGATAAAGTGCATAACTGCTGCTTGCTTAATTCAGTTGATTTGCTCATATGTGTGGTTTATATGCATGCGGTTCTTATGTTTAAATGATTTCCTTGATATTGTTTGTTGAACATGATCCTCTGTGTTGAATATCCAAATGATGATCACACGGTATATATTCATATTGGAATGTGTATCTGTTGCGTGTGCAATCCGTTCATAACAATGCACATGCACCACTCAAGGTTCTCATCGAAAATTCATTTCAGATGTTTGCCCACTCATATGTATGGTTTTTGCAAGTTTGAATGTCTCCATCATGGTTTGTTGATCTCAGGACAATTGACTACCTTCAGATCAATTGGCCATATTTGGAGACTTCAAACATGTTGCTAACTATGATTATATATCTTCATTATGGTTTGTTGATCTCAAGGTTTGTTGATCTCAAGGCAATTGACTACCTTAGAATCAACAAGCCATGCTTGGAGGCCTTTAATCAATACATTCATACTAACAATAAACTAAGGTTTCATTTTATTTTATTTTTTGGGTGTCTTGGCAGCACTCTAACTGGTGTGAAATTAACCTCGTAAGCATAGTTTAACAAATGCAGTGGACTAATCAAACACATGTACGACAATGTTGTTATACTAATGGAGGTTCTTAAACACCGATTAGCATACATGCCCAAACGTGCCGGCACTTATCATCACCATTTAGATTAGCGAGTTATTTTCGTAAGCATAGTTTAACAAATGCAGTGGACTAATCAAACACATGTATGACAATGTTGTTATACTAATGGAGGTTCTTAAACACCGATTAGCATACATGCCCAAACGCGCCGGCACTTATCATCACCATTTAGATTAGCGAGTTATTTATTCTTACTGGTGTAGTTTCAAGCCACTATGTATAATAGATTATTCATCCCGATTTCGACACCGACACAAATAAAGACGCGCAATCGCATCGGTTTCGTGCACCGTTTTGATCCCCGGCACAATGAGGTTTTCTATGCAATAGTGAATTTTAGCACAAACTTTGGAGAAACTGAAATTAAAAGAGTGGGATGAATTATTAGAGCTTATTGGAACCGTATCACTCTAGTTAGTTAATGAACAAGACTTGGCTACATGCACCCGCCAGCACAAATGCACGTTGGCCACATAAGCGCCCGCCAGCATTGATCGATTTGCGCTGGCGAGCCACGTAAGCGACCGTAAGTACAAATACACTCTATTTGTGCTAGCGTGCCACATAATTACCCGCCAGCACAAATTATTTTCTTTTTTATGCGAGAAAATTTATTTAATCTTTAAAAATAGCAAATCATCTAAAAAAATTGAAAATTTCACACAACATGTTATATGTTGTATATTTATTCACAAAATTCCTTTGAAAATCATAGTGCTCTTATGGTACGTCTTCAATGATAAATTACAATCCGTAGAACAACTGGTAAAGACTAAAGGGAAACTAGCCTTATAGAATTGAAAGTAAAACGTGTGGAGCCATTGAAACGACTGGTCACATCATTTTCAGATGTGCAATACTGTACTAGTTTGTTTGGTGTATATGTAGAGGTTTCGTTGGATGGTAAAATATTCGAGATGGAATCAATTCTTCCAAGAATGTATACTAGAGGGGCTTATTAAAAAGCAAATATATATTACTTTTTCTTCTTGGATGCATAGCTTGGGGCCTTTGGCTAATTAATTAGGAATGATTTTTTTAAATAATGCTGTACTCCCTTTTCCTGATTCAGCTGTATATCGTGCTACTTCTTTTATGCAGAGACGGGTGATCTCTTGTGCAAACTGACGAAACAAGAGTCCGGTAAGTGGGGGAGCTGCTGCCGACTGTTTGTGTTGACAGCAACCAAATCTGACAAGTGTTTAAAAAGAAAATTGGACATCTTTTATCCTCGTTAGAGGGGTCTCTTTTAGAGGGTTTTGTAGTAGTTTCTATTGGATGTAATCAGGAAAATTCTGCTTTGCTTTAGTTATCTGCCCTGTTGGATGTAATTGCTTTAGTGGAACTCCTTGAGTAAAGCTTGGAGGGGTAGATTAGGGGAAGCACCTGAAGATGGGGTTGGGATGCCTTTATTTGTACTTTTGAATCGCAAAACTGGTATCTATAGTAACGTTTGCTTTCAATAAAGCAGGGACAAATGGTATTTGGCCTAAAAACATTAATAGAGTTGTACACGGAGATACATATAAGCATAGCTGAAAAAAAAAGAAAAGCAATCCTAAATGTGATGCTCTTCTTAGTGGGAAGTAGGAATAATTTACCTCGATAGAACGGTGACGCCATGTATGTTTTTGAGAAGACACAGGGAGAGAGATCTCTCGCTCCTAGCTATTGAGCTACTCTCGGATTCTATATGGTAGCGGCGCAGAGCAGAAGTCCGGCTTCACGGCCGGGAGCTACATGTTATATATAAAAGAAAAATGGGATTAGCCTCTGATAGTCTGATGGTCTAGGTTGTTCCGCTTGGCTAAATGCTACTGCCAATTGACCTCTTCTTGCATCCTTTGCTCGTTCAAAGCTTCGTGCTTGCTTCTACCGCGACTTCTGTATGAATCAATAAAAACCGTACCTCCATGAAAAAACGCCTTTAGACCAGAGTTAGCTCGTCTTTTCTCCGTCAGGACGGCATTCACCTTTGACCATAGCTTGATGAATTAGAGAAAACAATCCTTTCGGTCGTTGTTGATATGGGAACACTTGGGAGACCCCTTTTAGAAATTCGGATTGGGAAAAGGGTAGGCTTGAACTTTCGTCCATGTGGGAAGGAGCCGTGTGCGTGTAAGCAATTCGGGATATGACGTTGTAGCGTTCCTAGCCGCTACCTGCACTGCACCCGTCCATCGTGCTACAGTAAACAATCTCTAATGACAGATTAATTAAGTTTAATAGATTTGTCTCGCAATTTTTCGTCCATCAGTGTAATTAGTTTTATAATTAGATCATGTTGAGTCTTTCTAATCTTTGATTTATAATTGCTACAGTGATTTTCACAACTTTCTCACCGCAACTAAACAAGGCCTCAGAAAGCTCCCGTTTGTCGTTCAGCGACCTTCTGAGAGCTATATAGGTCTTGTTTAGTTTCTGCAATTTAACCAAAAGTAACGTATTGAAAAACGTGTCCTCTCTCTCTGCGACACGTTTCCCAATACACTTTTTCTACAGAAAATTAAACCAACTTCAAGCAACTAAACAAGGCCATAGGCTCTCGTTTCCGCGGAATTCACTGCATGTCGCCGTGCAAAGGCAAGGAGACTGGACTGCAAGACAGCAGCGCGCTATGACTCGACCGAGTCTTATGCCTTCTGAGAGCTATTGTGGGGTTTGTTTGGCTGCCCGTGTGTTCTAGCCTGGCTCGTATACATGAGTCAGGCCCAGTTTAGTCAGGCTGAGTGCATGCAATTGGATATTGTTTGGTTGTCTATATATGCTCAGTCTGGTTGAGAAGAGATGGTGTTTGGTTGCCCGCATGAAAGTTTGTTGCATGAGATAAATAGAGAAAAAACATTACACACTAATATCCCTATATATACATTAATTACATATTAATAGCATCATTAGTTGGACGAGTGTCTGCATCCCACGAGTCTGGCTCCACAGAAATGCCCAAAATCCACGTATCTGCAGAGCCAGGCTGAAAGCCCCCTCTTGCATCTAGCGAGCCAGACCAAACAGGTAATACAAACAACCAAACAGCAGCATCTTACATTCGAAGAACCTGGCTTAGCCCTTGTTTAGATCGGCAAGTTTCTAGCAAGTTTCCACTATTCACTCGTCACATCGAATGTCCCGACACTAATTAGAAGTATTAAATGTGGATTAATGACAAAACTCATTCCATAACCCCCGGGTAAATTCGCGAGATGAATCTATTGAGCTTAATTAGGCCATGATTAGACAATATTTTGCTACAATAAACGATCTCTAATGATGGATTAATTAGGCTTAATAGATTCGAAATTCAATTTTCAGGCGAGTTGTGTAATTAGTTTTTTTATTAATATCCGAATATCTTTTCCGACATCACATTTTTACGATTCGACAAGTTTCCACTTTCCGAACTAAACAATGCCTTAGGCATGTGCAACCAACCAAACGCCGCGTAGGCTCTCGTTTCTGCGGAATTCACTACATCTCACCATATGCTGGCTGGCAAGACAGCAACGCGCTCTGACTCGACTGAGTCTTGGGTAACTTCTGTGTGGACAAGACGATCCTGTCGCTGGCCAGGAAGCACTCGTTCGAGAGCGCCCCTGGGCACCTCAGGAACACGTCCTTCCAGGGCGTGCTCGTCCGCATCCGGCGTTTCTTCAGGCCTTGAGCTGTAGATTAGTGTCTATGATGATGAATAATTTCTGCATTTATTGTATGTTTGAAACAAGCAGTATGTGGCAATATGCTTGTTGGAAAAAATAATGCTCTAAGGCCATGTTTAGTTTCGCCAACTTTTTCATCACTACAGTAGTTCGAATGTTTGATACTAATTAGGAATATTAAATGTGGATAACTAACAAAACCTATTTCATAATCCCCAGTGAAATTGTGAGACGAATCTATTAAGACTAATTAGATCATGATTAGACAATGTCGTGCTACAGTAGACAATCTCTAATGACGAATTAATTAGACTTAATAGATTCGTCTAGCGATTTTCCATCCATCCGTGTAATTAGTTTTATAATTAGATCATATTTAATCCTCCTAATCTTCGGTTTAAAATTGCTACAGTATATTTCGGAAAATTTTTCACCGAATCTAAACAAGCCCTAACGCTCTGCTTCTATGCAATCTGCACTAGCACCAATTTGATGCTTGGTGTATGCCGTACGTTTCTGAGCTGGAAAACTTTAATGAAAATATGAACTCTGCAAATGTTGATATACTTCATCTTCATGTGTGGTTACTCTTCTTCATCTAATATCTGAATCAATGATGCATACGAGTCCTATTACATTCCGTGACAGAGTCACTAGGAAACTGCTATCAGAAGCAAATTAAAAGAATTGCGATGGAGATGTATCTTTATATCTTAGAATATTAAAAAAAATTAGAAAATGGAATTTCACTAGGAAAATAGAATATTACAAAGTTTCAGCATAATCGCTGATAGTTTAGAAAAATAAAAAATAGCAAATATGCCGGACAAAGTCGATTATTAATTTTCCATCTGTTGGAAGCAAACAACTTAATTGCGACCGTCTCTAGCTGTTTGCTCATCAACCGGAACATCTCCATTGTACATCTCCATTGTCTCATCATCATGTTGCAGCAATGCCCAAAACCGCAGCCAGTATGTCCCCAGAAAGTAGCTTGCATAAAAGAGGTATATTTATAATTTTCAAAGGTCAAATCATTACGACATCTCTAAATTGCCCAACATAATGTAGAAACTCCAGCCATAATTAATTTTTCATCCTTAGCATCAAAATTTTGAAGTCAAGTCTCTAGCATATGGTGCATAGATCTTAGAATATTAATGTTTCACTCTAACTGTAATTGTACTTTTTTCAGTTTTTTTTCTTTTTATATTTATAATGTTTCACTCTAACCGCTTGGCCATCTTTCAAGGGAACAAGGAAGAGATAATTTCTTAGTTGACACCGCTAAAATCACCGGTTCGGTTTTTGGCCCTCAAAAATTTTTCGTTCCATGTTTGGCCATGATTTTAACTTTCATTCCTAAATTGACGCTCTGTTAGATTTTCCATCCACCAACCGTTAAATACCGTATGAAAAGACCATTTTACCCCTTTGTACACGCTCTGTTAGATTGTGTTTGTCGTGTGCCTTCCTCGCGGCACACGGCAAACTATCCCTTTGCCGTGTGTCGTAGTTTCGCCGTGCGTATTAGGTGTGGCACACGGCAAACTGGGTCTTTGCCGTGTGCCCGATAAAATGCACACGGTAAATAGTCGGGCACATGGCAAAGTACCCGTTTCCGGTAGTGAGGACACGTGGAATGGAAATGCTGGTGGTGGGGGCAACACTGCAGATCACCTTATCTTATGTTATTTTTTATTACTAATTAGAGAAAAATGTATCAACTGGTCCCCACT
>CM014277.1:55162020-55172589 GCA_004135705.1 Alloteropsis semialata
TAACTCAAGGCAACAGGACTATATAAGGTGCCTTGGGACCCCCTCCAAAACACGAGCAATCATTCAACCTAGGACAGAACCCAACTACAGAGATCCTTCAGGAACTTCATACACAGCAATCCATACACCCAACACAGGACGTAGGGTATTACGTCATCTCGATGGCCCGAACCTGTTCAATTCTTGCGTCTTGTGTTACCATCGTCTTGTGATCCTCGATCTATCCCTCAGCAAATCAACCACGTAGGCTACCCTGTGTGGACTGCCGGGTCCATAAATCCGACAATAACCTTGAACACTAACCAGTTCAACCATCTATGGCTGGGGGACCGAAACTGAATCAATTTAGCCTCCTATGGCAGGGGATACATAGCTACCCCAAACCCAAACATCCTTCTAAACCTGATAGGACTTTAATACTTTCACAATATTTTTCGGTCACCGTGTATCTCCATATACATGTCTCCATGATCATCACCGACTACCCTTGGTTTGTTCCCGACTGCTTATACAGCCCGAGCGCTACACGAACAGTCGGGCTACACCCAACGGACGCATATTGCATTTTTCTCCATCGTTTATTTCTTTTTCCACTCTTGTACAAGTCGCTAAAGTACTTGGGAAGCACACGCCTTAATCCGTGAAGCCTCGACTCTTCTGTACGCCTACGTTACTACGCGTGCATGCGGCCCAGCTCCCTGCGCTATGGACTACGGCTATCGGGGATCAGGTACATAAACATAACAGGATAACTACCCGAGGAAATTAATAGACTTAAAGAGTTGGAAGTAGAAATTCTATTACATACAACGCCGAATGTTTTTCTTCAGAATTAATATTTGCTACACCATATACTACCTATCCTTCATATCTTCATTGCAGAGCGCAGGTTTGGATCCCGAGCTTGCCTGTTACGCTCGGGAGCTGGACCACTCCGGCATCGCCGCCAGCTGAGTACTCGAGTCAGTCAGTACTCGGGCTGGTACTACACTCCACGACGGTCGCTAGCCGAGTGCTTTGCAGCACTCGGGCTGGCGCTACACTCCATAAGGATCGCTAACTGAGTGCTTTTGAGTACTGGGCTGGCGCTACCGCATGACGAGGAAGACGAAGACTTGACGGACCCTCGACTCGGCCCTCGCGCTCGGGGGCTGGGCGCCGGGGGACTACTCGGCGTGCCTCACCGGCGTGCCTCGGACGGCTCGACTCGGCCCTCACGCTCGGGGGCTGGGCGCCGGGGCGACTACTCGGCGTGCCTCGGACGGCTCGACTCGGCCCTCACGCTCGGGGGCTGGGCGCCGGGACGACTACTCGGCGTGCCTCGGACGGCTCGACTCGGCCCTCACGCTCGGGGCTGGCGCCGGGACGACTACTCGCCGCGCTTGCCCGCCGAGTCCTCACACTCGGGGGCTGGCGCCGGGACGACTACTCGGCGTGCCTCAGCCCTCACGCTCGAGGGCTGGCGCCGGGACGACTACTCGCCGCGCTTGCCCGCCGAGTCCTCACACTCGGGGGCTGGCGCCGGGATGACTACTCGGCGTGCCTCCTCGGCGCGTCTCAGCGTTCACGCTCCGGGGGCTGGCGCCGGAACGACTACTCGGCGTGCCTCAGCCCTCACGCTCGGGGCTGGCGCCGGGACGACTACTCGGCGTGCCCGCTGAGCCCTCACGCTCGGGGGCTGGCGCCGGGATGACTTGTCGGCACGCTTGGACCCTCACGATTAGGGGGCGGGCTGCCGAAATTAACGCCAGATGATTTAGTCAGATGCTCCTCGGTCAAGCCTTGAGCCGATTCCTACGGAATCGCCTTAAGGCTCGGGGGCTACGGCCAACGGACGCACCTCGCGGCGCATCCGTTGATTGTCTGGCGACTATGACGAAGATGATCAGAACAAGGCTACAAACCCTTGGACCGATTCCTCCGGAATCGCTTCAAGGCTCGGGGGCTACGGCCAACGGACGCACCTCGCAGCGCATCCGTTGCAGATGGTTCTCTTTTCTCTGCAGTATCACGCGGTTTTGCTTCCAACCGCAGCAAGCTCGAAGCTCAGCAGATAGCACGACCTCGCCGGGTTGTCGCTCAACCACGTACTACTCGGGGGCTTGTCGGGGATAGACCCCCTGGGGTACCAGAAGAGGGACTGGCCCAACCAGGAGGGGCGGCCCAATCCGAGTGCTATCGGCCCAGCTTGTCAGATTGGGTGGCCCACCAGTCGGGAGGCCCACCAGTCGGACAAGCCGGGACGGGTACGACGGCGCGCGCGGCAAGAAAGCAGACAGCGTGTCACGCAAGAAGATCGGGGATCAAGATAAACTAGCCGGAATTCTAGGGAAAGATATCTGTAATCGTTATAGGATCGAATCCTTGTATTTCGGGTAGGTTATGATCTCTAGCTGACTTGTAACTTCATACACAGCAATCCATACACCCAACACAGGACGTAGGGTATTACGTCATCTCGACGGCCCGAACCTGTTCAATCCTTGCGTCTTGTGTTACCATCGTCTTGTGATCCTCGATCTATCCCTCAACAAATCAACCACGTAGGCTACCCTGTGTGGACTGCCGGGTCTATAAATCCGACAATAACCTTGAACACTAACCAGTTCAACCATCTATGGCAGGGGGACCGAAACTGAATCAATTTAGCCTCCTATGGCAGGGGATACATAGCTGCCCCAAACCCAAACATCCTTCTAAACCTGATAGGACGGAATCGCCCCCGACAACCCTGAACCCTAACCAGTTCAACTTTGTATTGCAGAGGGATCGATGTCGAAGCAATTTAGCCTTCAATGGCAGTGGTACATGGCTGCCCTAAACCCCAAACATCCTTCTGAACCCGATAGGACGGTGTCGCCCCAACAACCCTGAACACTAACCAATTTGGCCTTCTATGGCAAATGGACCAAACCCGAAGAAAAATAGATTTTTTAAGACATGCAAAATATCATATTTCCCAATGTAAATTTAATAATATAAAAGTTTTAGATTAAAAATATTGACAGTACTGCTACCAAGTCATATTTGTAATGTAAAAAATTACATAAAAGTTTACAATGTAAAAGTTTATCATAAAAGTTTACAATGTAAAAGTTTATCATAAAATCTTTTATGTAAAGTTTTACGTAAATGTGCTAATTTTGTACCTCGTTTAACATATTTGTTGTGTAAAAATTTTACGTAATAATTTGGCACAAAAGGGAGCAGGTCATTAATGTGGTCCACTTTGTCGAAATTAAAAAAAATAACTCGTAAACCAATCATGCGGTCATGCGCGGGGACGTATCTGTATGTGTGGACCCATGACTATATAGTAGTTTTTTCGGAAAGAGAAAGCGGTACAGGGAGGTGGGCCGAAAAAAAAAACACGCGAAGGAGCAGGACCGCGGGGCGGAAACGCGCGGGGTGGATCGACCATGGGGACTGGAACCTCCGGTCGACTATGTTGACAACTAAAATTGGCACCGGTTGGATTTGGCAGCCTGTCTGGGCTAACCGGTCTAAACGGGGTGCCTAACCGGTTAGACCGGTCTGGGATATGTCCTCAAAATATGAATTGGACTTGACCATTGGATAGTTCTCGTCGAGACGATCAAAATTCATATATGGAACGCTCAATTTGGAGTCCAGATGAGAGAGTTATGGCGCCAGCAAGATTTCAGCTCTATTGCAGGGAAAACCGGTTAAACCTATATTCTAAACCGGTTAGACCGGTCTGATCAAAGTCTTCAAAGTGCTAATTTGACTTGCCCAATGCGAATATCTTGTCGAATAGATCAAGATTCATATATAAAAGGACGATGTTCAAGAAAAAGGTGCAACACAGTTGAAGAAGAAGAAGATGTGGCTGAAAAAGAAGACCCCCTGAAGTTGCATGTAAGAATTCAATACTTGGGGATCAAGATAAAAGTCAAAACGCCGGATCTAACAGAACCGGTTTAACCGGTTTGCCTAACCGGTCTGACCGGTTTGCATCTGAGAATTCTGATGGTTTAAAAAAAAGAAAAAATCCGGGAAGCGACCTTCAAATATGAGGTTTGCTCTGAATCATCAAAATTATTGGCCATTACATCGTCCATTTGCTTTACAAATGCCACATATGCCTATGTCTTGAAATGCATCCTTAGGTATGTTTGGAAATACGTCACACTCTTATTTTGATCCTTGGGTTCTACATGGATCTTTATATCATGGGGGTTGTCACCAAATTATTATGCATATTGATTAATTGCAACAAGTGTTGCTATTAATTTTCAAAAGCCGAAATATTCAGTTCTTTGAGATGGTTTAATTTTTGAATTTATATCTCTTGCCACTCTTTTATTTCGGTTGTACATACTCTTATGGATGAATTCTCTATGGATGATATTTCATTATCATCCTTGGCAACATATATGGCCGATGGATCTCTTTGATCATCATCCTAAAGTGATAGCTTCCCGATGAGAGATCATTTTTGACCTTATTGGTATCTTAAGTGCTTGGGGGGCAAGGTATTAGCAAAATGAGTGATTCATCACCATGGGTTTTTTATTTACACAATCGACTTGCAAAGTGTTTCAGAACATTGTGATATCCTTATTTCACCAAATGGTATTGTTTTGAGACCTTTGGCTGGTTGGAGTGTTTAGCCTTTATGAACAAGCCGAATATGAAGTTTTCTATTCAGGCTAGGAAGTTTTATGATCTTTAGTTGTGAATCTTGTTGAGGCATTTGGTAATTCATTATTAGAGACATAAAAAATTCAGGATTGACACTTTGGAACAATGAGCATCAGGTTATAATATCCAAAAGGACATTCACATGAGAAAGACCGATGTTTAGCAGATTTTAGGGTGCACATTCTTGATAGACCAGTCTAATCGCTATTGAGATCGGTCGGACTGGTATGGCTACTACTTTGGTTATTGAAATTTCGGAACTTGGTGAGGCCAAGGATAGTAGTTGGAGAAAAGTTATTGTTGATTGTTTACATAATCTGAGATGCATTAAAGGACAAGGCAAGATAGAAAAGGGGAGTAAGGCGTTCAAGGTCAACAGTGGTGACTTCAATAGTAATAAGATTTTTGACATAAGCAAGACATTGTTCCTGTGCATTTCTGGTGCTGATAAGTATATCTTGGTACACAAGCTTTACCAAGAAACAGGAGGGCATATGTTGACAACCAAAATTGGCACCGTTTGGATTTGGTAGCCAGTCTAGGCTAACAGGTCTAAATGGGGTGCCTAACCGGTTAGACCGGTCTAGGAGATGTCCTCAAAATATGAATTGGACTTGACCATTGGATAGTTCTCGTCGAGACGATCAAAATGCATATGTGGAACACTCAATTTAGAGTCCAGATGAGAGAGTTATGGCGCCAGCAAGATTTCAGCTCTATTGCAGGAAAAACCAGTTAAACCTATATTCTAAACCGGTTAGACCGGTCTGATCAAAGTCTTCAAAGTGCTAATTTGACTTGCCCAATGCGAAGATCTTGTCGAATAGATCAAGATTCATATATAAAACGCCTGATTTGGACTTCGGATGAAGGAGATATGACTTCAGGAGATTCTGCACTTAGGAAAGGCGGTTAGACTGGTTTGCCAGGGCGGTTAGACCGGTATTGGTCTGTGTAATCCGATTAGGACTCTTAGTTTGTGTAGATTACGAGTTGTAAAACCTTTTCCCACGGGTACAGACCTCCCCACCCTATATTTCTGAAGGGCCATGGCCGATTGAGGGTATCCCAATCGAATCAAAACAAAACATGTCTTTACTTTTTATCTCCAAACCCTAAATCCTTTTTCCAACCTCTCCATGCTGTTCGTCTACTGATCTCCACGATCAAGATGGCGTCCTAAGGCTTGCTGGTCGACCTAGGGCACGTCCGGCGACGCTCACGCCCTGACGGGGTCCCTCCCGAGCGAGTGCTTCGACGGCCTTTGCTAGTTTGCTCGTAAACTAGTCGTTCTTTGCTACGTAAGTGCGTTGGTTATCTCTTTGCTAGTTTGCTTGTAAACCTCATCGTCTTCACCACGTAAGCATGATAGTTATCCTCTCGAACGATCGATCCGGCAAAAACCCTAGAAATCTGGTATTACCGGTTTGCCTAACCGGTAAAACCGGTTTGCGCCGCCTCGCTGCCGTTCGGTTCGTTTGCGACCCGCGCGATCTAGCGCTCTCGTGTGTTGACCTAAATTTGCGTCAACATACTTTTGGCGACTCCGCTGGGGAAGAATATTTTGGTTATTTCAACAACCGAATTTTTCTAACCCTAGCCATATACCTAATTGATCTACTATCTTGATTCGCCACTATAGTTGGATCTGGTCTTTTTCGACCCATTGCATCTATACTTGTGACATTGCATCATGCTGCTTGAGCCGATTGCATTGTTCTTTGCTTGCTCTTGCATATTGAAGATCAAAAGAGAAGCGAAGTGTTGGTCATTGATTGCTCAAGTTATCAAGAACAATTGGATCTATTGGTCACAAGATCAGGAGCATCAATACCTATTATGGAGGGTTGTCAATATACTTCATATCAGTTCAATTACAATGAACCCGAGGTACAAGTTGCAAATATGTTAGATTTTTCTAATAATTATTTTGCAAGTACCACAAATCCTTATGTTGATGTTGCAAGATATGATACTAGTAGGTATATTGCATTGGCTAGTCATTATTCAGATAATGCTTTCAATTATGTAAATTATAATTCTGAATGTTACATGCAAAAGCCATTGTCAAATAATATGCATACTTTAGATTTTAATGTTACTAGCAACATGCAACATTATTCTCATACACCGGCAGCGGAACAAGTTCAAATGCCGGTTAATGATTATCAAGGCCAAACTAACATTGTGAATTCGGCCAAATTTTATGAAACACCATATGCTATTAATTCTAGTAATGTTCAGCAAGGTGTTTCCTCTTTTTATTCATTGGCTGCAAATTCACAATATGTGATTTCACCACAATACATGCCCATGAATGAGGAAATTGGCCATACTAATTTTAGTTATCCGGCCAGTTATTCTCAATTACCATATGTTGCACAACATGCTACTGGAGTGGAGGTTACATCTATTTTTTCAGCACCATATGCAAATGCTAATAATCATAATTTGGCTCCAAGTGTTATTCATAACCATAGCCAAATTAATAAAAATTCAGCAAGCATGCATTTATCTCCACCTGTGCAGAAACATGCAGTAATTGCAAAATCAGAATGTGCTATTTTTGAAAACAAAGCATCCGATTTTCTAGATGAAGAAGTCAAATACAAGGATCTCTCTGAGGAGTATCGCCAGGAACTGGATATGTTTCTTAGACAATCCGGACAGAAATACCTTTCTCAATGGGCAATTAATAATGGAAAGAAGAATGATTCAGATTTGAGCAGTAGTTCAGTTATTACAGCAACTGAACGATCTGAATCTGTTCAACTAAAAGAAACAAGTTTGGCTATACAAAATCAGTTCAATCATAAGAAAAAGGCCATACTTGATTTTTCTAAAGCCGAAGGTGTCGTGCAGTTTTCTAGTGATTATCATGTCATTGAATGACAAGTTCTGGCTAAGAAAAGTTTAATACATCAAACTGTTGAAAACCATGAGAAAGGAGATAAGGAGAAGGCATTGGCATGTCAACACAAGGTGATTTCCAGCAACCCTGGAAAAACTGGTTTAACCGGTTCTATAATCCGGTCTGACCGGTTTATACAGGGAGCAACTGCTGTGGGCTGTCATCAAGAGAAGAAGTACGACACTATCTACATCAAGGTTCCACGCCTCTCCAACATATTTGATAAGTTATGCTGCACAAGTAATTTATTTAATTCCCAATCTGATCATATGATTTCAGTTGATACATCTAGCTGTAATATCATGATAAACAATGAAAAAAGATCGGTTGAGGAGAATAATTTACTTGTTAAAAGTAGCATGATTTCAGATTGTGCCGGCCATTGTACTGTAAAAGTTAGAAAGGCCGATAACAACAATATTTTGGCATTTAAGATTTCTACATCATCATTGCCAAAGTTTTTGTCTTCATGGTTTGCTTGTGGTCATTCTGGATTTAAAAGCAAGAAACCAAAGTTGATAAACATTGTGAAGTCCGATGATAATATAGCGATCAAATCCAAAACATCGGGTAAGGGAAGCACAAGTAAAGGTATAGCCGAATGGATCGATGATAAATCTGAACCGTTCGTTTGCTTGGCCTTGAAACCTTCCCCACAAAAGAATCAACTGAAGAAGACAAAGTACACTTTTGATTTGACTTTGTGTGATGATTTATTTGATATCTTGCTTGAGCATAATTTTATTAAGATATTTGATCACAAAGTCATGCCATCACTTCTGGAACTAAAAGAGCAAGAATATTGTAAGTGGCATAATTCATTTGGTCATAACACTAGCCATTGCAATATTTTTCGTCAAGTCATCCAATCGGCCATTAATGCAGGACGATTGAGGTTTGCTGAAATTTCAGAGGATGACCAGTTGACTCCAATTGGTTTTGGTGGCAAGGGATCGTTGGATCGGTTAGCATCAGCCGGTTCATATGAAGATCCAAGAGAAATTGATAGAGAGGAAGATCCAAAGCTCTCAAGTGATGAAAAGGACATCGTCTGTGACTTACAAGATCAAACACTTATTGAGGACGATGAGCCAATCATAATCCAAGAAGTTACTGGGGGGCAAATGGATTTTTCTCCATCAAACCAAGAACCTGTCCCTCCCATCGTGCTGAGTGCATAGGTCAGACTGGTTGGGCACACAGGTCTGACCGGTGTAGACCAACCAGTCAAACCGGTTCCCCGAACCGGTCAAACCGGTCCTAGTCTGAAAGATTTGGAGATGCCCAAATCTGGATCTTCTGTAGCTAATGAAGGTAAAGACCGTGTCAAGCACAATGGAAAAAGGCCGAAGCTTACTTTTGATGAACTTCTGGCTAAATACCAAAAAGAAAATGAGGCCAAGCGTGCTAATCAGTCAAATGATGTTAAATCATCAAGATCATCTCCTAAAAGTAATTCTAGGAATTGGAATTGGCAAAGGAAAAACTTTCATTCAGCAGCATCATATTTTTCGTTTGGATCATCAATGCCAGTTCCATACGCTCCACATTCCCCTAGTTTTCACCCTTACTCATCATGGGGATGGAATGATCCATGGGCACATATTCCTTCATATTTTAGGCCTTATCATGTAGAGTATGCGGCTCCAAGGAAACCTTCATGTGTGAGGCAACCGTATGTTGAAAACGACCGTTTTGAGCATAAAGATCGGTCTAAAATTCAGAGCAAGAAAAAGGTTGTCAAACAGATTTATCGAGTGAAAAAGGATGGCCGCAAAGATAAAAGTTTAGATCTGAATTCAACTTCTGAAAAGCCGATTAATGTTGAAAGCACTTCGGCTACTAATGGCAAAGAAAAGGGAGAATTCATCGCTGATCCTCCAAGTGCCAAATCTGAACAAAATAAGTTGAGAGCACCAAAAATCAAGAAGAAAGCACTGCTGTCCAAAACTGAAGCAAGGCCAAGTCACCTACTTGGTTTATCTCATTGGCAGAAGAAGAAATTACAAAAACTTGGTGCTCAAGAACTGAGAAAGGTGGGCATGGCATGGGTTCCTAAAGTAAGCATTCAAATTCAACACAAGGATGATGTTCAAGAAAAAGGTGCAACACAGTTGAAGAAGAAGAAGATGTGGCTGAAAAAGAAGACCCCTGAAGTTGCATGTAAGAATTCAACACTTGGGGATCAAGATAAAAGTCAAAACGCCGGATCTGACAGAACCGGTTTAACCGGTTTGCCTAACCGGTCTGACCGGTTTGCATCTGAGAATTCTGATGGTTTAAAAAAAAAGAGAAAATCCGGGAAGCGACCTTCAAATATGAGGTTTGCTCTAAATCATCAAAATTATTGGCCATTACATCGTCCATTTGCTTTACAAATGCCACATATGCCTATGTCTTGGAATTCATCCTTAGGTATGTTTGGAAATCCCTCACACTCTTATTTTGATCCTTGGGTTCTACATGGATCTTTATATCATGGGAGGTTGTCACCAAATTATTATGCATATTGATTAATTGCAACAAGTGTTGCTATTAATTTTCAAAAGCCGAAATATTCAGGGTTTAATTTCTGAATTTATATCTCTTGCCACTCTTTTATTTCGGTTGTACATACTCTTATGCATGAATTCTCTATGGATGATATTTCATTATCATCCTTGGCAACATATATGGCCGATGGATCTCTTTGATCATCATCCTAAAGTGATAGCTTCCCGACGAGAGATCATTTTTGACCTTATTGGTATCTTAAGTGCTCGGGGGGCAAGATATTAGCAAAATGAGTGATTCATCACCATGGGCTTTATATTTACACAATCGACTTGCAAAGTGTTTCAGAACATTGTGATATCCTTATTTCACCAAATGGTATTGTTTTGAGAACTTTGGCTGGTTGGAGTGTTTAGCCTTTATGAACAAGCCGAATATGAAGTTTTCTATTCAGGCTAGGAAGTTTTATGATCTTTAGTTGTGAATCTTGTTGAGGCATT
>CM014277.1:55173589-55195186 GCA_004135705.1 Alloteropsis semialata
GAGCCAACCATTAGTTCATAGCAATAAAAAATAGCATAAGATATAATATGTCCAATGGTCTAGCTTTTAACACATAGCTAACAATATAAATTGATCCACATACCAGCCCATATAATTTTGGAACGTGTGTATGAGGCTACCTCTTGAACAAGAGATAGCTCGTATAGTCGTATCTCTCTTTTTTCTAACTAGATAAAATATTATATTTTAATTCTGTGACCTAGCTGGCATGCCCCTATTGAAGAAGGCCTAAGTTGCACGCACGCATGACGGGCTTCATTCTGCTACCTCAAACGAGGCCATGTTATCAGACCTTAGTTTTAATCGACAATGAAAATTCCGAGAAAAGCTGTCTTCACTCGTCTCAAATCGCTGTCTCGTGTTCGGCAGGCCTTCGATCCTTGGAAAAATGAAACCAGCCGATGAGGAATTTCAATAGGGGCAAATATAATATTTTAAGCACGGTTGTCAACATACATCTGGCATGCCAGACGTACGTTGACAACTGTGAGATATGGATACCCCTGGGTCCACTACCGACCGGAAGCCAGTCGGCCTGGTCCCACGTCTGACAAGGATGTGGGCCGACCCCAGGCCGGCCCACGAGGATCCCTGGCTTGATGGATAAGATTGGAGAAGACTTAGCCCGCAAGGTACTCGGCAGTACGACCGGATCCCGCCCGGAGATCACGGAGGATATGTTGTAACCGACTTGGATTAGTTTCCTGATCTGAGCCAGACAGTAATTAGAGATAACTGACTTGTAAACCCTAGGCCGTCAGCCTATATAAGGCGGCCTAGGTCGACCCCTTCATTCATCGAATACTCTCTCCCTCATTGTAACCACAAACTCGCCATTGTTCTCTGGAGCATTGTCGAGCGAAGCAATACAGGACCCCCGAGCACAGGACGTAGGGTATTATACCTCCGGGTAGCCCGAACCTGTATAATCCCTGTGTCCCTGTGTTACCTCGAGCTCCCTAGCCTCGCAATTGCCCTTTGCCTACAAATCAACCATCTAGGTACCCCCGGGTGGACTGCCGGACGATAAATCCGACAGTTGGCGCGCCAGGTAGGGGTGATCGCAGGGCAACAAAGCTAGCTCGATGGCAGATCGTCGCTCCGTCATCTTCCCCGACTCCGTCAAGCACTGCGCTACGCATCTGGAGGGTATCAGCTTTTATGCTGAGATCCACTCCGCCTCTGACTCCGTTACGACGCCCGGTGCCCACATGCCGACCAGCTCCGCGCTGACCTCGTCGCCGATCTCCTCGTCAATCATCGCCCCGCTCCAGCAGCGGCTCGATGCGATCTCCATCAATGACCAGGCTCCGGGCCTGGCTGCTCGCCGAAGGATCCCTCCCCCAGATGAGCTCCTCACCGGGTTGGATCGTGTCCAGGACACCATCGCCGAATGCATCTCCATGTCGGAGGAGGCCCTGCGCCGACCCTGCAAAGCGCTCCCGCTAGGGTTCCGCAACGCTTCGACAATCTACTCGGCCCAGATCCGAAAAGACATGTCTCAGATCCGATCTGAGATCCCAACCCATCCCACCCAGTCCCCGGACTGCGGCGAGTTCCAGGTCGCCACAAGCGTGCTCTTGCCGGCCCCGGCCGTCTCGAGCAATGACTCAAGCTACGCCACGCCCCGGGGGCGTGAGGTCTTCGTTTCTGAGGATTCCGTAACTCAGGACGGAGAAACTGACTTGGCTAGGGATCGCCGAGAAGAGCGAAACAATGGTCGAGCCAGACGACGCGCCGAAGAAGCCGCCTTGCCCCCTGCAGCGGCCAGAAACCCCGCAGCTGCTGCAGCCGCCGGTGATCCTGCAGCCGTCGCTGCTGCTGGTGCACCTGCAGTCGCTGCAGCTGCCGGAGCGGTCCCTCTGGGGGCCCCACCAAGACAGCAGCCTCCTCCTCGGGGTCCTCGTGGTGTCGAGCCCCAGAACCTCGATGGAGCCTTTGCCCGGGTGCCGTTCCGCACGCCCCAAGCTAACGTCGCCGCCACTTTCATCGAGCTGGGACACATACCTGACCCCCCCGAGGTGCAGCGGGCCCGAGCTCAGTTGGAAGCAGCCCAGGAGCAGATCGAGCGGTCATATCGTGCCAGAACCCGATCTGGGCGATCCAACTCGACTCGCTCTTCAAGCCGCCGCTCTGCTTATAGCAGATCGGATCGGGATCACCCTCGCCAGAGGAACCCCCCATTACCCGTCGTGGAAGAAGAGGTGGCCCAGAACCACCATGAAGATGAAGAAGAGGAGCGACGTAACCCGCGCAACGCGGATCATCGCCGCGAACGCCACCAGGAGCGCCATGACAGGCGCCAACGACACCGTCAGCCAGAGGATCTCCGCGATCGCATCAGGGAATACGCCCGCGACCTCCGCGCTGACCTCGATGCTCGGCACCGGGAGTGCGACGCCGCCGAGCTCGAGCGCCGCGAACGGTACGACCGGGACTACGGCCGATCCGACCGCCAGCCGGTTGGCGAAGTAGGCGATGCTGGAGCAGAAGAGAACGAACACCGCGTTGTTCACGAGCTCATGGAGCGTGAGCAATACGACGCCTGATACGGCCCCCCGCGGGACGACCACCGCCGTTGGCGTGATGATGCTCGGCCCCGAGCCGACCCAGTTCGACCTCCACGCCATGACTACCGCAACGTTGAGGAGGAGATCTTGGACGGTTTCGCTGCCTTCACCGCCCGACTCCGCACCATCCGCTGGCCCGATTCCTTCAAGCCAGCCCTCGTGGAGAAGTTTGATGGCCGCTCCGACCCCAAGCTCTGGCTCAAGACATACCACACAGCAGTCAAGGCTGCCCACGGCTCCAACGACCAAGCCGCCGCCTACTTCCCTGTGATGTTGGGCAAGGAAGCATTCTTGTGGCTCGAGGGCGTCCCCCGGGACACCATCGACAGTTGAGCAGACCTCTGCCATGCTTTCACTAAGAACTATTAGGCAAGCTACACCCGGCCAGGCACCATATTCGATGTGGACAATGTCAAGCAGAAGAAGGGTGAAAGTCTCCGAGACTACACCGACCGGTTCTTCGATAACCGGAACAAGATCGCCGATGTCCAGGACCGGGATGTTATCGATGCCTTCCGGCGAGGCATTATCGACACTCAGTTGTTTCGCACGCTCCTCAAAACCAACCTTGTCACGGTCTCTGACCTGATGGAGGTGGTCAATCTGGAGGTTCGTGCAGATCAAGCCGAACAGGCCCAGTTCAAGAACAAGCAGAAGCGCCCGGAGGACGACGATCGGGCCGACAACTCAAAGCGCCACGAGCCGTCACGAGGGCGCAAGGCAGGCCCCGAGCCCCTTGTAGCCCTAGCAGAGGAAGAAGGCCGGCCGGAACCCAGGTTCCTGACCGAAGAATTTCACGACACACTGAACTATCAGTGTCCCTTCCACAAGGACGCGAAGCACAATCTCCGTGATTGTCATGCGTTACTCAAAGAACTCGGCGCCCTGCCGCCCACCAAGATGCAGCGCTACAACAACAACGGCGGCCGCTACAACAACTACCGCCGCGACGGCTACAACAGCGACTGGCGGGATGACTACCACCGCAGAGAAGACCGCGACCGCCGCGACGACTACCACCGTGGCGAACGCGACCACGATGCTCCGGCTCGCCGGGATGATCAGCGTCATCACGACGAGAAACGCCGACTACCACCACCGCCGGAGGCGCCGAGGCGCGACGCCAACGGCGACTTTCAGCGTGCTGACCGCCAGGTCAATGCCATCATTGGGGGGCCCGGCGCCTTCCCAGATCGACGCAAGGAAAACTCCACAAGCGTGAAGTGAAGATGGTCTCCACCAAGCCGGTGGAATACCTCCAGTGGTCGGAGATGCCTATCGCCTTCAGCCGCGCCGACCACTAGTTTCACCTCCCCGAGCCAGGGTCCTACCCACTCGTCGTCGCCCCCGTCATTGACAGGGTCCTCCTCTCCAAGGTCCTGATCGATGGCGGGAGCGCCCTTAACATCATCTTCACAAGCACTCTCAACAGCATGGGATTCGACTACAGCAAGCTCCTGAGCGCCGAAGATCCGTTCTTTGGCATTGTACCAGGAAAAGCTTCCTACCCGATAGGAAGAGTCGCCTTACCAGTCACGTTCGGCACGGCCGACAACTACCGCACGGAGTTCCTATACTTCGAGGTAGCCGACTTCAAGAGCTCCTACCACGCCATCTTCGGCAGGCCCATGTTGGCCCGATTCATGGCGATTCCGAACCACACCTACCTGGTTCTGAAGATGCCGACGCCTAATGGCGTCCTCTCCATCCGTGGAGACATCAAGACCTCCTTCGAGTGCGACGGGGAGGCCATCAAGATAGCCGATCTGTCCCATCAACTCGGCAACGCCACCCTGCTGGCAGAAGAAGCCCCCAAGGCGGCAGCCGGCGAGCCTGTCCTCCCAGAGCAGAAGCAGCAGCCTACGGCGCTGGCACCTGCCGACGCCCACAAAGCGATCAGCTTGGGGCTCGACGACCCCTCCAAGATGGCTCTCATAGGGCCAGGGCTCTCTCCTAAATAGGAAGACGCGCTCACCTCCTTCCTCCGGGACAACTGGGACATCTTCGCATGGAAGCCATCAGACATGCCGGGTGTTCCAAGGGAGAAGGCTGAGCACTCCTTGGATTTGAGCAAGACCGCGAAGCCTGCCAAACAGAAGCTGCGCCGATTCGCCCAAGATCGCAAGGAGGCCATTAGGGTAGAACTGAATAAGCTCCTAGCTGCCGGTTTTATTAGAGAATGCAAACACCCCGAGTGGCTTGCAAATCCTGTACTTGTAAAGAAGAAATCTGGTGAATGGAGAATGTGCATCGACTACACGGATCTCAACCGATACTGCCCTAAAGACCCCTTCCCTCTTCCGCGAATTGATCAAGTCGTCGACTCTACATCCGGCTGCGTACTCCTGTGCTTTCTTGACTGCTACTCGGGTTATCACCAGGACAAGACAGCGTTCATCACCCCGCACGGCATCTACTGCTACAAGACGATGACTTTTGGGTTGAAGAACGCCGGTGCCATGTACCAGAAGGCCATCCAAGGTTGTCTGCAGAGCCAGATCGGCCGCAACGTGGAGGCTTACGTGGATGACGTCGTCGTCAAGACATACGACGCCGACTCCCTGATCGCCGACCTCCAGGAAACCTTCAACAATTTGCGCCGCTTCAGATGGAAGCTTAACCCCATGAAGTGCGTATTCGGGGTGCCGTCAGGAAAGCTCCTGGGCTTCCTGGTCAGCCAGCGTGGCATCGAGGCGAACCCAGTCAAGCTGGACGCCATACGCAACCTTGAGGAACCAACGTGCAAGAAAGACATCATGAAGCTTACTGGGATGATGGCGGCCATGAGCCGGTTCATCAGCAAGCTCGGCGAGAAGGGACTTCCGTTCTTCAAGATCCTCAAGAAGGCGGACAAGATCGAGTGGACCCCCGAGGCAAGCAAGGCCCTGGCCGACCTCAAGGAGTTCCTAGTAACACCACCGATACTCACGGGCCCGACCCCCGGGGAAGAGCTCCTGCTATACATCTCGGCTACCACTCATGTGGTCAGTATGGCCCTGGTCGTCGAGCGGCCAGAAGAAGGCCACCCATACAAGGTCCAGCGCCCTGTATACTTCGTCAGCGAGGTACTCGGCGAGTCCAAGGTCGGGTACCCCCACCCTCAGAAGCTGCTCTACGTACTCCTGATAACCGCCAGGAAGCTACGCCACTATTTCCAGGCCCACATCATTCGAGTCATCTCGAACTTCCCCCTTGGGGCCATACTCCATAACAGGGACGCCAACAGCCGCATCGTCAAGTGGTCCGTTGAACTCGGCGAGCACAGCATCAATTTCGAGCCACGGGAGGCCATCAAGTCCCAGATATTGGCCGACTTCGTGGCCGAGTGGACGGAGATCCAGACGCCGACCCCCGCGGAACGGCCGGAGCACTGGAAGATGTACTTCGATGGCGCCCTCAACCTTGAGGGAGCCGGCACAGGAGTGTTGTTCATCTCCCCGGAGGGGCAGCACCTTAAGTACGTTCTCCAGATACACTACCAGGCCACCAACAACGGGGCCGAGTACGAAGCCCTCATCCACGGTCTCCGGATCGCGGTGTCGCTTGGCATCAAGTGGCTCATATGTTATGGTGACTCCAAGTTAGTCGTCGAACAAGTAAACAAAAATTGGGAGACGACCAAGGAAACCATGAGTGCATATTGCGCAGAGGTGCGCAAACTCGAGGCCCACTTCTACGGCCTCGAGCTCCACCATGTCCTCCGGGAAGACAACATCGCCGCCGATGTCCTATCCAAGTTAGGGTCCACCAGAGCCCAAGTGCCAGTCGGCGTCTTCGTCCAAGACCTGCGCACCCAGTCCATCAAGATGCTTGAGGACAGCAGCCTCGTACCCAAGCCGGAACCACTCCTGGGTGGCCCGCCGACCAGCGAAGTTCTCGTGGTGGAAGCAGACTGGCGCGCCCCCTTTATCGCTTTCCTCACAGAGAATTGGTCGCCGGATACGAAGGAAGAAATCGAGAAATTGACTCGGCATGCGACAAACTACGGGTTGAAGGCATCACCCTCCTACAAGATATCCACTCGGGTACTTGTAGCAACCACGCGGCAGCCGGCACCCTAGTCGGCAAGGCCTACAGGACAGGGTTCTACTGGCCGACAGCCCTGTCTGATGCAAGAGAGTTGGTGCGTAGCTGTACCGGCTGCCAGTTCTTCCAGAAGCAAAAGCACCTGCCGGCTCAGGCGCTATGGACTATCCCCCCATCTTGGCCATTCGCCATATGGGGACTCGACAACGTCGGGCCCTTCAAAACCGCTCCGGGCGGATTCAAGCACATCTTGGTGGCGGTTGACAAGTTCACCAAGTGGATTGAGTACAAGGTCGTGACCGACACCAAATTGGCCACGGCTGCCAAGTTTATCCAGGAGCTCACCCATCGGTTTGGCGTCCCAAATCGAATCGTGACCGACCTCGGATCCGAGTTCTGGGATTTCTACCGGGACAACTGCATCGACGTCTACTACTCCTCCACGGCGCACCCTAGGTGCAATGGCCAAGTTGAGCGGGCTAATGGCATGGTCCAGGACTCGCTCAAGAAAGCCATGCATGACGAACTCAACAAGCACCCCGGCCGGTGGGCCAAAGAGGTACCCCATGTCATATGGGGCCTACGCACCCAGAAGAGCAGAGCAACGGGATATACTCCCTTCTTCCTAGTGTACGGCTCCGAAGCCGTCCTCCCAGCCGACGTCACCCATGGTGCTCCGTGCATCCAGCACTACGAGGAAGGAGAGCAGAAATCGGCCGCCAAGTCAACATCGACTGCCTAGAAGAACACCGACTCGCTGCCCTGGTCAGACATGCCAGACATGAGCAGCAGGTCCGGCGTTACCATGATAAGAACATTCGGGAATGCTCCCTCAACGTCGGCGACTTGGCCCTGCGCCGAGTCATGTCCACCAAGGACAAGCACAAGCTATCCGCCCCCTGGGAGGGTCCCTTCATCATCAAAGAAGTCGTCTCGCCAGGAACATACAGCCTCCAGTGGGCTAACGGCGACCCCGTCCCAAACGTGTGGAACATCGAGCATCTCGTCAAGTTCTACCCGTAGAAATAAGAAAAAACAAAGCTATGTATTCCCTGTCTCATATTAATAAAAGTACTTTCGCCTCATGGCTTGCCAGTTGTCTTTCCACCCGACATCCATGCTGATGCTCGGGGACTGGGCCCGACCCAGGCAGCGTTTTCTTCATCACGATATCTGGGGGAGTACCTGCTTACTCCGACTTCCGAGTCCTTGCCCAACCCTATGTTCCCCCCGGCGACTACTAAGCTAACCCGGCTGGTCCGAGTCCCCAACTGTGAAACCCTGAGCTCCGTGCTCAACCCGTGCGCCCCCTACACCTAAGCCTCCCCGCTGAGCAGTGTAGCAGGGTAAGCCGTCCTCTCCGTGAGCAGTGTTCAGCGGGTCAAAAAAGGTGCTTAAATGGCACAGGGCAGTGGTCAGTCGGATGACGCATAGTCCTAGTCGGCAGGGAAAAGGGCCCAACAGAACACCAGTGCACATCAACACCTTAAATAAACATGGCATTTTATACATGAATACTACAGAGTTTACATCCAAAATTATTTTTTACAGGCCCAGTTCCGTTGCTACAGCCTCGGCCAGAGGGGTATACTCCTCGACTAACTCATCGAACTCTTCGTCGGCAAGTTCTTCGGGAATGCCATCAGCGATCGGAGCCAGCTCCTGCGCCGGGAAGTGTATTCTGAAGAGCGCCAGTATCCGTCTCCCGAAGCCGATTGCAGTCTGCTGCATCAATTGGACGGCACGGTTCGGACCGGCCCTGAGCCGTTCCACCAACGTCAACGCCGCCGGGCCCGACTCGACGGGCACCAACGAGTTGGCGTTGAACTCGGCCGCCTGCTTCAGCTCCATCAGCTCCGTCCGAAGCCCTGCAAAGGAACTCACATGAGCACTCCGACTTCCTAAAAGCTCCAGAAGACTCAGCAATGGATACTTACCATGCATGGCCTGGTCATACGCGTCCTTCAAGGCCTGATTGGTCTCCTTAGGTGCTCGGACTCGGTTGCGAGGCGCAGATTGGCTGCCTTAAGCCCCCGCACCTCCTCCTCGAGCTTATGCTTGGCCCCGGCCAGCTTGTCTTCAAGCTTCTTCTTGGTCTCGGCCAGCTCATTGATCCTCCCCTGAAGGGCGTCTTCCCTCTTCTTCGCCTCTGCAACGAAACCCCCCATGAGCTCAAGCTGCTCGAAGAGATATACCAGCAAGCAAAGCACAACGGACTTACCCTCGGTGAGAACACTCATGTCATTCATGAGTTCCTCGTTGGTCTTCACTAGGTCGGCGAGCTCCCGGTCCTTCCGCATTAGGAACTCCTTGGCAGCTTCCGCCTCACGGGCCCTCTTCGTGTTGATCTGCGCCAAGGTCCGGCGGTCTTCCAGGGCCTACCGCCTGAAGTCGAGATCCCTCGCGGCCCGTACCGTGAAACCCTGTCATACAACACATTGGCCTCAGGGTCAATTTCTGCTCCATACCTACAACACGGCACCAAGAAGACATACCTGTACAACCCGATTCAAGACGCCGGCCACGTTCTGCAGCTTCCGAAGCTCGCTCGCTTGGTCGGCGAAATCAAGCTCCATCCGCCGCTCCAGAGTCAACACTGGCGCCTGCGGCCCGCCCCCGTGGTCGGCCGCGACCGCTTCCACCTGGGGAGGCACGTGGACACTAGGGTCGACATCAAAATCCTCCCCGAGCAACCGGTTGTCGTCGTCTTCAAGTGGAGGAGGACTCCTAGTTGGCTCCTCCACCCCCGTGCGACCCTCCGGGGTCTCCTCCTCGAGGGCGACATCGGACACTCCGGCCTGAAGATTCCCCACCGGGTCGCCCGTCTCTGTGACGCGTGGAGGACTCGGTGGGAGCGGCGGTCCTGACATGCCGACCGGCACTTGATCCAGCACGATCAAGGCAGTGCTGGACCCTGAACCCGCCTCAGTGGCGGCAGGCCGACTTGGTGACGCCTTGCCACCGGCCCCCGGGCGTGGTAGGGCGCCGACACCCGCCAGGCTTCCTAGTCTGCATCCAAGATTTCAACAACTCAAGACTTATTCATCAAAAACAGTTCGGATTGCCAAGGCAACTTACCCGCCCTTGCGCGGACGATTGAATTGCACACCCCGCAGCACCTGCGGAGGCGTCTGGCCCGGCACCAGGGTTGCCTCTGGCCGCAACGCCGGCTGGGCGAAGATGCCCCCCTGGCCCCTTGTGCTCTCCTGCGTGGGCTGCTCCGACTCAAGCCCTGCGGGCGACTCGTCAGCTCCACCTCTTGCAGCACTCGCCGCTTTCCTCTTTCTCCGCGCCTCGGCCTCAGCCCGTGCGGCCTGCCCCAGCTTCGAAGACAACTTGGGGGACCCCACCCGAGCCGCCTTCTGGGATAGTGTCAGCTTACGCACGGTCTGACGCAATGGCCTCCCCAGCCCGCCGAGTACCTGGGCCACCGGGTTGTCCTCCGCCTCGTCCTGGGGAGCCGAGATGAAGTCGACCACCTTCCAGGCAGCTTGCCCCTCATCCACGACTCGAGGTGCCCGCGACACCTCCTCCACCGTCATCAGCTTCTCCGGCCGGACCTCGCCCTCGGGCAGGGGAGCCGGGCTGAAGTACTTTGTCGCTCAGTCCTGCAAGACAAAGGCACAGCAACATCAATGGTACAATTCGTCAGACATCCAACAGCCCAGCAGCCAGATACGGAACATACAAAGAAAACAGAAAGCTAACCGGAGGAGGAGGATTCTGCAGAGAAAAACGAACAGGCGTCCCCTCGTTGAAGACCTTGCCCCGCATGAACCGTGAAGATCCTCTCGCACGTCTCAGGGACAGTTACTGTCCGGGTCTGCTCCCGGGTCGGGTCCTTGCCACCCGAGAATTCATACCCAGGATGCACACGGTCCTTGATCGGCTGTGTCAATCGCCGGACGAAGGAGATCATGATGGTCGCTGCAGTTAGCTTCCGCTCCTTCACCTCGGCGATCAACTCCAGCAGCTCTTCGGCCTCTTGCAGCTCCTGGCCCTCTGGTTGCGACTCCCAGCAATCCCTCCTCACTGGTCGGTGGCCAGTCCGGGCAGGCAGAGCAGGGGGATGGTTCGCGACATAGAACCACTCTTGCCTCCAGTTTTTGTTGGAGTCGTTCATGTCCAGGGTAAAATATTTCCTGGCCATGCCGACCCTCAAAGAAAACCCGGCCCCTCCAGTGATCCTGGCAGGCCCCTTGCCAGACCCTTCTCCGATTATCTTCATTCGGTACAAGCGCCGCCACAAGCCAAAATGTGGCGGGATCCCAAGGAATGCCTCGCAAAGATGAATGAATACAGAGATAGACAGAATGGAAGTCGGGTTCAAGTGACTCATCTCCACGCCGAAGAAATGCAAGATACCCCGGAAGAAGTCCCCCGTGGGCACTCCAAATCCGCGCTCGAAGAACGGCGCGAAGACGGCCATCTCGGTCTCCGACCGCTCCCACGGCCGGGCGTCGTCCCCGGCGGTCCGCCACTGCAGGATCTCCCGCGGCCCAAGCACGCCTCGGCGCACCATGTCCTGAAGTCTCTCCTCGGTGACGGAGGATTGACCCCAGGCCGGCTCTTGTGGCGGCACTCCCCCGGGCACGGAGGTCAGCTCCGGGGTCTCTTCAGACGAGGCCAAGGCCTTTCCCTTGGCGTCCGTCCCAGCGGTGGTCGCCGGCGCATCAGCATCACCGCCCTCATCGGCGGCGGCACTCCCCGCGGCCCCAGATTGGCCCGCAGGAGGCGTTCCCTCCTTCCCCGCGTCGCCATCGCCTTGGCCCGCAGGAATCCCCACGACCGCCACCCTCGTCGCCGGTGATGCTTCTTCCCCTGACGTGGGCGTCCTCATCTCCTCCCTCGAATCAGCCATCTCCGCCGGGGTGCGTGGGTGTGATGAGGACGCGAAGCGGTGGTGGCGGCGCTTGAACTCCGGCGGCGATGCGCGGGCGGAGGGCGAATCGCTCTTGCGGAGGGGCTAAGCGGTGGTGGAGGCGCGGGATGTTTCTCGATTTGGAAATGACGGTGGTAAAAGACACCGAAGAACAGTTCCGATTTATCCCCTTCCGCCGATCCGAATTACCCTAACGGCGCCGTAATTGACGGACGGAATCCGCGGGAGTTCCGTTAACTGCGGGCCAACGGCTCTCCGCGCGCCAACGGCTCTTTGCACCAGTACTCGGCCAGCCCCGACCCTCGGGGACTCGGCGCTCTTGACTCCGGTCAACGGGCTCCGGACTCGGCCAATGTTGACGGTCCTTAAGTACCACTTTTGACCGTCAATCCTCATAGAAAATGTATACAAAATTGTATTCATCATAGCTATAGGGCTTATATCTAATCCATTCCACAAGTTTTGGTGAATATGTGAGTGCAGGGACTAAATGGCAAAAGAGGAGGACAATTGGGCTCAGGTCCAGGTCGCCCGACCTCCTTAGATCGGCCGACCTGGGCCCAAGCCCAATGTAGCCCATCTTCGACCACAGCAAAGAAGCACTCTCCAGGACCATCCTAGCCGCTGATTCCATGCCGGTTGGATCCAAGAGATGAGAATGGTCCAAGGGGAGATCACATGGATTGAAGGGTCTACCGCGCTAACTAAATGAACTCAATCCAAGCATACCCACCTGGAACCGTCATGAGGACCCACAAGACAGTCACTCAGCCAAAGATGGGCCCAATCGGTGCCGGTGGACGATCGCCCGACCGAGCTCGGTCGCCCGACCTGGTCCGGAGGCCAAACCGCCTCATCCTTCTGGTGCGCGTTCCCACCGCCTCCAGGAGTCCATCTACGCCGTGCATCACTCAAGGCGGTGGATCGAACGTCGGCCGATCTGCCTGAATCGCCCGACCTGTGACTGGGTCCGTTCGTCCTCATCTTCCACGTGTCCACTCCCAACCGCCTCTACAAGCTATAAATAGCTGCATACCGGTCATTGAAGATCATCATCGAGCTGGAGCATCAAGTCAAGGCGAAGCCCTCCTCAAATGAGAGTAGAAGTAGGGAGAGAGTGAGGGAGAGTCTGGAGGAGTCCCGGCGTGTCGGCGACCCTCCACTTGTACCTCGGCGGATGCGAGCTCCTTAGTAAGTATCCGGGATACTCAGCTTAGTATTTAAGTCGGAGTTATAGAAATCTGAGTTCTCTATTGTGCTTGTGGGTTCGTCGCTTTATTTATAGAGTGCTCTAGTCTCTAGCTAAGATTAGAGTAGTAGTTTATATCTTAAGCGTGGTGCTTAGGTTATCGACTACCTTCGTTTGCCTCGTAGCCCCACGGATTAGAAGAGGTAGGCGGCAGGAGATGACAGCCCTGTCCGTCCTTTGTAATCCTTCACGTACGGGTACGGCGTAGAGCTGTTGGCTGGCAATTTCCTAGAGGTCTAGGATACCCTGGTGCCCAAAGCAAGCATAGGAGAATTCCGTTCGCTATAATCAGCCTTAGTGCTAAGTTATCCTCTCTACCCAGCCTTCATATAACCTCGATCGATCCGGTCAACTTTAGTGATTAGACAATGCCCTCCTCGTTCCCTGTGGATTCGATACCCTGAATACTTCCGGGTGAAAGCTACAACGGTATCCGTGCGCTTGCGGATTTATCTGCGACGTAAGAAATACCAACAAGCTTTCTGGCGCCATTGCCGGGGAACGGTAACTGTTGTCTAAGATCTAAGGTTGCCCGTTTATCTTTTATTTTATTTTTCTTTTTATTATTTTACCCATGGACTTCAACCCAAATCCATGAGTTCTATGCTCCAAAGGGCGAATTATTGGAGCCACACCCCTCATCAAATCCTATACAAACAAATAGCTATGAGCTTCGCCCTGCTTTCATAGCTATGGTCCAGGAGACATCCTTCTCAGGACGTGATGAAAATCCATACCATCACCTGCACAAATTTGAGTTGCTATGCTCGTGTCTGATCATATCAGACATGACACAAGCAACGAATAGATGGAAGCTCTTCCTATTTTCTCTTAAAGAGAAAGCAAGGAAGTGATATGACCATACCGTTGGGTTAACGAACGGTGAATGGGAAAAGTTACGAGACAAAGTTTTGTCTGGAGTACTTCCCCGTTCATCGGATCTGTGCCTTTCGGAAGGAAATTATTAACTTCCAACAAAAAGAGAAGGAAACGATCGTGGCAGCATAAGAACGATTCTAGGATTTCAAGGCTGCCCGATTCGTTGATATAGCCGTCGGAGGATCATTCTTACATGTAACACCGGCTAGAGCGAGAGAGCTCCTGGAGAAGATTCGAGAGCACTCTCCCGCTGCTATGGACGGAACTGAGCAAGAAGACCTTCAACTAGATTCTATCTTACCCGTAGAATTGCCCAGTCTAGATCCAACTCCTGAGACACCATCCGTTAAGGCAGAGGAAACTCAGCTTTTCGGATTACCTTTTGACTTCGAGGATGATCTCTTTGAAAATCATGGAAACACCTCGGATTACTCAAGGCACAAGAAGGCTACGACACCCCTTCTTTCTCATCCTCCCGATCCTCCTCACGAAGCATTTCTCGTGAAACACATAAAGGAGGAATGGTCGGATAGAATGCGGCACTTTTCCAAAGCAATTTGGAATAGTTCACCTTCCATAATCCTTTCATGTTATATAAGGGGAAATATCGTAGAAGCCCATTTCAACCCCAATATGGAGGTCAACATCATGTCATGGCACATTGCACAAAATCTCTTAGGAAATGTTCCACTAAGGCCATTCGACAAGCTTCTCAAGAGTTGTCCCTTTGGACACATCATTCAATGTCGGGGGATCGCTAGTGCCGTGACAATCTCGCTAGGCAAAATCGAGGTAAAAATTAGACTTTCATAACTTCGATACCCTCAATTTTGATCTCCTCCTAGGCTGCCCATTAGAAAAGCCTCTCCAAAAAGAAAAGCTTCTCCAAAAAAAGAAGTATCTCATGGGAGCCTTCATGACATGCTTGGGAAAGCTGCTTTTGCCAATCCTATCTCTTGCTCAGAAATTCCAAGGGTAAAGTCATTTCCCAAGCATAACCCGCTCGAGAAGGTAATGTTTGTGTCGCCATTAGAACCTACTTCTCATCTCGAGTGACCTTCATCATCACCTTCAATCAAGCGGAAGCCGTGTCCCTTAGGCCCTCAGGAAGTTATTCTCGATAATGGTCAAGAAACAACTCTGATTTTCAATGATGAACCTCTTGAGTTGGAAAAACCAAAGGCCATGGACACGTTTGAAGTGTGGACTCTGGAGCCCGAGCAAAAGGATTCTATAAATGAGCATGAAACCTTTTCTCTTGAAATCTCACTAGAGTCATGCTCCTTTAACGAATCTCCAAAGTTTACCATGCTTTGTGCCACAATCACTTATGAGGACTACAACCACCTTGAGATCCTGAATTCTAAAATGTTTAGAAGGTTGGTTGTAGATGCATTTGCTTATCATAAACATTGCAAATTTCGTGGATGCATTTGTGGCACTAACCTTGCAGCTAAAGCTTAAATGGCACATCAACAATTGGCGATGAGCTTGGAAACTACATCACCAAGGATAGCTGCAATGTGAGGATCCCTCATGGTCTAGCTTCAGACCATAAACAAAGCACTGCCGGGAGATGGCCCGGATTATCATCTATTTCCCTTCAAATAAAAAGCAAGAACATGTTTTTAGTGTAATCTTTTCTTCGGGTATTTTTGGTCACTAACCATTTCAGGTGGAGATTAAGAAGAACGATGGACAGATGATGCCTAAGAACATGGAGCTACATAAGCTCCAAAAACCTCGGTAAGTTTTGTTTTGGGAAAGATTACAAAAGAAGCTTGAACTCCACACACTTGAGTTATGTTGTTTTGCATTGCAAACTCCAAGTGTGGAGGAGGTAAGTGAGTATTCCAAGTAAGTTCCCTTTCGAGCCAAATCTTATTTTGGTCCAGAGCTGGTGTTAGTTCTTGCACATTGATAAAAAAATAAAATAAAAATAAAAATTGAGGCTCTTGGTCTTTAGAACCAAAGAGCCATTATTTTGCTTCCACCATATAGGAATAACTGCAGGTACAAGGTCAAGTGTGGGGGTCTCTCAAGTTTTTTGATGCACACATGTTCGAGACCACCCACAGATAGGCTGCACAACATCGCACAAGACTGCACCAAAAAAAAGATCAAAGAGGAAAAGGTCCAGAAGGGGTCGGCCGACCCCACCAGGTCGGCCGACGGCCCACTGGTGCCTCTCGCCTCCAATTTCGTCCAGAGCGATGGTTTGCGCACCCTATCCCTCATCCTCTCTGATTCATGAGTTAATTCATTCCTATCTTGATATGATCATTAAAATTAAACTCATGATAAAATAAGCTTTGATGCTCCTTTGATTTACGTGTCTATCCTTGATTGGCTTGCATATTCTTTATTCCTTGCACATGCATCTGTTACTTATGAACATATATATATCTTCAGGAAAACACGTTTATCTAAGTGGTTGATTAATGAGATATGGTATGATGAAAGAAATCTTGCTCTTTCTGTATAAAGTGCTTGGAATATTTTTCTTGAAAAACTTTAAATCAATAGCCTTATAAAGCTCCTCAATGATGCCTTATTCCTACCAAAGTCATATGATGTTAACATTGCAAAAACGTTTACACATATGCTGCTTGATATTGCATTGAGTTTTGTCAAATTGTTGTGACCCTTGTAAGATTCTCTTCATGCTTTCATGATCAAGATCACGTACACTCCACATACACATGCTGAACTTCCACATTGGAAGTTAGCAACATACATTGCATCCATCCACAAAATAAATACTCCATTTAAGTGTTGATCTCCTCTCCAAGTATTATTGCAAAAAGAGACATGGGCTATAGAAAAAAAATATGGACACATGAAGGTCCAAGCATATAAAAAAAAGAGAAAAAAATATGGGCACATGAAGGCCCGAGTATCATGAAAAAAATATATACTATAGCCATGTTCTCAAAGTAAATTAAGGAGGAGAGAGATCATACAAAAAGGAGTTATCATTCCATTGTTCCACACACATGCACATCTTGATCAGATTGTATGAATAGTATTCTTCTTGGATCCACTCTTTGACTTTGCAATATATGTAATGCAAGTACGCCTTATCTTTACTCCTACCTTGAGCTCCATATAAGCCTTTTAGAAGTAGGGTGAAAGAAGGCAAGGAACCTTGGTGAGGAATCATACACAATGAGCGATCTGAGAGAATCATTTGAGGAGCTAGGTAAGGTTATGTTTTTGAAAATTTATCAAAAACCCAAGCTACTTAACAAGAAGAGTTGAGATGACTTGAATCAAGGCCGTTCTGTTCCTCAACCACCCAAGATGGCATGATAGACACTTTCAAATTCACAAGTGCAGGTATGTCTTGGAATAACTTGTATGCTAGTTTCATATCAGAAGGAGTCTTGACCTTCACCTTAGTCCTAAAGCTTTACTCGAGGACGAGCAAAGGCTAAGTGTGGGGGAGCTTATTGACGGCCCTTAAGTACCACTTTTGACCGTCAATCCTCATAGAAAATGTATACAAAATTGTATTCATCATAGCTATAGGGCTTATATCTAATCCATTCCACAAGTTTTGGTAAATATGTGAGTGCAGGGACTAAATGGCAAAAGAGGAGGACAATTGGGCTCAGGTCCAGGTCGCCCGACCTCCTTAGATCGGCCAACCTGGGCCCAAGCCCAATGTAGCCCATCTTCGACCACAGCAAAGAAGCACACTCCAGGACCATCCTAGCCGCTGATTCCATGTCGGTTGGATCCAAGAGATGAGAATGGTCCAAGGGGAGGTCATATGGATTGAAGGGTCCACCTCGCTAACTAAATGAACTCAATCCAAGCATACCCACCTGGAACCGTCATGAGGACCCACGAGACAGTCACTCAGCCAAAGATGGGCCCGATCGGTGCCAGTGGACGGTCGCCCGACCGAGCTCGGTCGCCCGACCTGGTCCGGAGGCCAAACCGCCTCATCCTTCTGGTGCGCGTTCCCACCGTCTCCAGAAGTCCATCTACGCCGTGCATCACTCAAGGCGGTGGATCGAACGTCGGCCGATCTCCCCGAATCGCCCGACCTGTGACTGGGTCCGTTCGTCCTCATCTTCCACGTGTCCACTCACAGCCGCCTCTACAAGCTATAAATAGCTGCATACCAGTCATTGAAGATCATCATCAAGCTGGAGTATCAAGTCAAGGCGAAGCCCTCCTCAAATGAGAGTAGAAGTAGGGAGAGAGTGAGGGAGAGTCTGGAGGAGTCCCGGCGTGTCGGCGACCCTCCACTTGTACCTCGGCGGATGCGATCTCCTTAGTAAGTATCCGGGATACTCAGCTTAGTATTTAAGTCGGAGTTATAGAAATCTGAGTTCTCTATTGTGCTTGTGGGTTCGTCGCTTTATTTATAGAGTGCTCTAGTCTCTAGCTAAGATTAGAGTAGTAGTTTATATCTTAAGCGTGGTGCTTAGGTTATCGACTACCTTCGTTTGCCTCGTAGCCCCACGGATTAGAAGAGGTAGGCGGCAGGTGGTGACAGCCCTGTCCGTACTTTATAATCCTCCACGTACGGGTACGGCGTAGAGCTGTTGGCCGGCAATTTCCTAGAGGTCTAGGATACCCCGGTGCCCAAAGCAAGCATAGGAGAATTTCATTCACTATAATCAGCCTTAGTGCTAAGTTATCCTCTCTACCCAGCCTTCATATAACCTCGATCGATCCGGTCAACTTTAGTGATTAGACAATGCCCTTCTCGTTCCCTGTGGATTCGATACCCTGAATACTTCCGGGTGAAAGCTACAACGGTATCCGTGCGCTTGCGGATTTATCTGCGATGTAAGAAATACCAACAGCCAGCCCCGACCCTCGGGGACTCGGCGCTCTTGACTCCGGTCAACGGGTCTCCGGACTCGGCCAGCCCCGACCCTCGGGGACTCGGCGCTCTTGACTCCGGTCAACGGGTCTCCGGACTCGGCGCTCTTGACTCCGGTCAACGGGTCTCCGGACTCGGCCAGCCCCGACCCTCGGGGACTCGGCGCTCTTGATTCCGGTCAACGGGTCTCCGGACTCGGCCAGCCCCTCGGCGCTCTTGACTCCGGTCAACGAGTCTCCGGACTTGGCCAGCCCCGACCCTCGGGGACTCGGCGCTCTTGACTCCAGTCAACGGGTCTCCGGACTCGGCCAGCCCCGACCCTCGGGGACTCGGCGCTCTTGACTCCGGTCAACAGGTCTCCGGACTCGGCCAGCCCTTACCCTCAGGGACTCGGCGCTCTTGACTCCGATCAACGGGTCTCCGGACTCGACCAGCCCCGACGCTCGGGACTCAGCATTTTGACTACGACCAAGGGGTTCCTGTGACTCGTTGCTGACGTGCGAACCTATTACGCCTCTATTAACCCTCGGGTCTAGGGAACACAGAAATTGCATTCGCACTCAACGACAAGAAGCAAGATTCATTAGAACACTGCAAGTTACAATGGGAGCTAGTCCTACGCCGGTTATAAAGATCAAACACATAAACCGTCACGATGATGGCCTGGAGCACCCGCCGTTGCCCGAAATGCTACATCGGCAGAAGCTTGGTCCACATGGGCTCGTCGCAAGCCCTCTTGTAGCACCACTGCAGCCGTCGATGGGACAGCCCCAATAGAGGGTTGAGAGCGAATGCCCCCGGGTATCCCTTGGCTCTACAAAGCATTTCACCCCACGTGGCCCTAGCCACAAGGGGATGCAGGGAGCCAATGGGACAAACCTCGGACATTGCTCAACTTCTCAGGATCTTCGCAAGCACTCTTCTAGCACCAAGGTGACAAGTCCCTCTGATTCCTCCCCGGAGGATGAACCCAGCACATAGTCCCCAACATGTTCAAGCTAAGCGGTTGATACGCCGCATTCTGATAACTGCAAGGCCCTGAGCCTCGGCGTCTATTTATAGCCCTGTGCTAGACAATAGCATGTGACTTCGGTTGCATTGTTGAGCGCGTGAGCTCTGTGCCACGCAGCAGCTCCTCTCTTCGAGGTGCTCAGTCTGCCCTTATCACCTTCGGCTTCATCCGACCACGGGAGCATTCTGTGCATTCACGTGAATACTGATCTTGTCACGATCCGTCTGGCAAGCTTATCCTTTGGGCGGCCTGACTGCCCCGAAGCTCAGAGATCATTCTCTTTTGACCATTAGCCCGACTTTTCTAGTCGGCCCTATGCTCAGGGACTACTCCATATGGAGGGCTCCCTCAGGATGTGTCACTTTTCCCAAGTGGTGCCCTCCATATGCCCCATCAGGATATGTCACTTTTTCCAAGTGGTGCAGCTCCTCGGCGCCCGACTCGGCCACGACTCGGCGCTACATCACTCGAGGCTTCGCCCCGGGTTTGCCCAGGGTCATCCCCGGATGACCTGCGGTTTTCTTTTTTGAGCACCGCCCACCCTTGTGTCGGCCTGCCGACCAAGGCGCTTCAACCGACCTTGATGGCCTCGCTTCTTCGCCAACAGTCCGACACGCGCCTGCACGTTGCTCGGGGACTTGTGGGATATGGGTACCCTTGGGCCCACTACCGACCGGGTAGCCAGTCGGCCTGGTCCCACGTCTGACAAGGATGTGGGCCAATCCCAGGCCGGCCCACGAGGATCCCTGGCTTGATGGATAAGATTGGAGAAGACTTAGCCCGCAAGGTACTCGGCAGTACGACCGGATCCCGCCCGGAGATCACGGAGGATTTGTTGTAACCGACTTGGATTAGTTTCCTGATCTGAGCCGGACAGTAATTAGAGATAACCGACTTGTAAACCCTAGGCCGTCAGCCTATATAAGGCGGCCTAGGTCGACCCCTTCATTCATCGAATACTCTCTCCCTCATTGTAACCACAAACTCGCCGTTGTTCTCCAGAGCATTGTTGAGTGAAGCAATACAAAACCCCCGAGCACAGGACGTAGGGTATTATACCTCCGGGTAGCCCGAACCTGTATAATCCCTGTGTCCCAGTGTTACCTCGAGCTCCCTAGCCTCGCGATTGCCCTTTGCCTACAAATCAACCAGCTGGGTACCCCCGGGTGGACTGCCGGACGATAAATCCGACAACAACCTTCCTTCAAATATTATCTTTCCTAATAATTAAACTGTCGGGAACACAAGCTATCATAGAGAGCAGGTGGAAGCCCGGCCAAATGATTCACCGGGATTACATAGATACCGACAAAGGTATGCATTATCAATAGTACGTAATTCAGCTAGTGGGAACACTCAAGAAGCTGTCTGCACAAGCACGTAGTGGTGGCAAGGGAAGGGCGGTCTCCAATCCATCACCAGGGACGACGAAATGATTATCTCGTGAGCACTAAACATATATAGTCTGCTTTTGATTTATTTCTTTCAATTGAGTACTATTCTGCTTTTGATTTATTTCTTTCAATTGAGTACTATTCCCTTATTTTTTTATCAGCTTGAAAGTTAAGATTGTTTTAATCCTTATTAGATGTATGTGACTGCAGAAAAGCTTGACACTCATTTTCTTAAACACGGAGAATTGGAATGTCAACCACAAGAACAAGTAACTAATAGTATTTTTTATACTAATAGTATTTTTTATGCGTATGTGCTTTTTGGAAGAGGGGAGCGTATGCCCCTACATATATAGCCACGCTAAGTAACCGCTATTGCTGCAAGTCACCTTCCTTGATATACGAGTGTTGCTACGAGCGCCTTTAATGGCATCCCATAGAGTAATGTCAAGTGATTATGTAACATATTCCAAAATATCGCGACTAGAGATATGGCTTTTTGTACCGACTCGTAACCCCGTTTACTACCAGGATACCTGGCTAGTACTGGGATTCCGGTACTAATTGGGGGTACCTTTAGTACCGGATGCCAGGCTCGCTACTAAAAGGGCCCTTTTAGTACGGCTGGTGTTACTAGCCGGTACTAAAGCAATTTTTGCCAAAAGAATAATTGGGCTCTCCGGTCCCTCCCCTCCCTCTCTCTTATCTTTTTTTTCCACGG
>CM014277.1:55195333-55235329 GCA_004135705.1 Alloteropsis semialata
TAAGGACGCTGTGTGCAGGAGCACTCGGAAGATTTTTTTCGGGCCTCACATTGGTACCGGATACAAAAGTGTCCGGTATTAATTCACTTTTAGTACGGGGCGGTGGCTAAGCCCGCTACTAAAGGGTTGGGCTTTAGTACCGGTCGCAGCCACTGCCCCGTACTAAAGGTAGCTGGGACCTTTAGTACCGGGTTGTGGCTCCGCCCGGTACTAAAATATGCTTATAACCTGGTACTAAAGCCCTTCTCGGCCCTTTCGAGGCACTAGCTATTGGGTCTGGTACTAATGGTGGGCATCAGTACCAAACCAAGAAAAATCCAGTCGCAATGCAAATCGGCGGTCGGATCGAAGCCCATTTCTCCAGTAGTGTCTCACTGTAAGCAAAGTGTGTGATTGATGCTTGATAGATCCATAGAATTGATGCCGGAGACAGCTTCCTTTTACACATTTTCTTAATCAACGAACATCGATCGTCCCTAGGTAAAAGGTTGTCAGGCCACATTTTTGTGGTAATGCATGCAGGAAGCGAGCGAAGACACTTCACCCGTGAAGAAAGATCCTTCCGATATATACTCTATAGGTACACGTCATGTACTTTTACAGGCAATGAATACACAGGTAAGTAAGGACGAAGCTAGTAGATTTATTTGATTGCCCCCCACATCAATGCAAGCTAGTCTAAGGGCCCCTTTGGTGGAGCTTTTTCTGGCTCAGCTTTACCTGTTTTGCGCAAAACGAGGTACCGTAGCGTGAAGCTGTTTCGAAAAAACGATGCAAAAATGAACTGAAAGCTGCGCAAAGCTGGTTTTTTTAGCTTCACCAAAAGCTGTTTTTGGATGAGCTGTACCAAACGGCCCCTAATTCTAATGAGCTAGACAATATAGTCTGATATAGGCCTTATTTAGTTCGTGAATGTTGGTTGAATTTCCTGTGGAAAAAGTGCATTGGAAAACGTGTTGCAGAGAGAAGGGCATGTTTTTCAATGCGTTATTTTTGGTTGAATTGCAGAAACTTGCTGGAACTAAACAAGGCCATAGATGTGCATAAACAAATACTGCTCTCTCTCTCCCCCCTTCCAAATTTTAATTAGTTTCTTCCTAATCCAGGCTTGTACGTCTAACTTTTATCAACTGTATATGAAACTAATTTGATGTTATATATTTTTCTGTAAATATAGTCAATGAATTAGAAAAAAAAAGTCTATAGTGAATTATTATTTGCAACAGCGGATGTGGAGGCAGTTCACGTCGTGGTGGAAGAAGGAAAGGCCAGCTTCCGTTCCATAACCAGAGAAAACAAAATGATGAGAGCTAGTGCTCACTATATAGGTCGTGCTTGGCTCACGGCCACAGTACGCCACGCCACAACTGCCCCTGCCACAGAGTGTCGTGTCGATTTTGCCCGCCTGTGGCGAGAACATGCCTGCGTTTTTGCAGGGCTCGCCATTCGACGCAGAGCAACCAAGCAGCAGCCATGCAGCTGTGGCTTGCCGTGTTGTGACCGTGAGCCAAACACGTCTAATTACTGGTCCCTAGCTAGTAGTGGCGCCACTGTATATAGTCCACAGATAGCATGATCCACAATGCATTATAATATTATCGTGTCTACCGATGCAGACCTAAGGGTGACCACAATGTTGCCGAAAAGCATGACCTGTCTAAATATATTGTGCAACTAGTCCATTTAGTAGTCAGGGGCAAAGCTACACTAAAATTTAGAGTGATGCACACTAATGTAAAATATGTAAATATTTGCTAATTTTGCTAATCAAATAAAGCTTTTAGTAGTAAATTTGTAGTTTTAGGGTGGTGCATGTGCACCACCCACCACCAACGTGGCTTCGCCACCACCCACCACCAACGTGGCTTCGCCACTTATAGTAGTTTATATAAAGAAACCACCCGTATGTATATGTGCAGTCCATAACGATTAGAATAGCACTTCTCCTCTTTTTTTGTTTCTTTCTCTCTCCATTTTATCTCCCACCCTTTACTTTCTCCTTTAGCCATAATAAACACTGTGGACTCAGAAATAACTACCGACCGCTATAATAGATCCCACGTATATGGACTAATTTGGCAATGACATTGTTGTCATGATCACCCTTCTGAAACTCCACTTCACTGGCAGGCCGGCCGGCGGCTAGCTTGCGTCGACAACTGAACGTCAGGTACGTCGTCCATGGCAGGCGCATGAGCTGTTTGTTCGTAGAACAACAGGTGGTGGCAGGGGCGGATCCAGCGTGGGGGCAGGGGGGAGGGGCTCAAGCCCCCTACCCCCTTGAACTCCATTGGAGCCCCCCTACAAAATTTTGGGCATAGTGAAGAGGAGAAGAAAGGAGAGGAGAAAGAAGAAGGGAAAGAGAGAAGAGAGAAGAAAGAAGAAAGAAAAGAGAGCCCCTGCTTCTAGGGCTGGATCCGCCACTGGGTGGTGGTGGTGGTATTCATCATCACCTGATCGATCGGCCTGCATAGAGAGGGTGTTGGTCCTGGTCCCACCGAAAAGAGACCGCGCTTTAGACAACCGGCAACCCTGCTTGCCCAGGACTACGACTAGCTAGGTGGAAAGAACAAAGTGGGCAGGGGCCAGAAATCCACATATATGCGTGCATGGCTAGAGAAGGAAAAGCTGGAACACGGTCTGCCGCTGCCGGTAGTGCAGCCGAACCAATAAAAAGGAGGCAACCGATGGTGCATTCCGACACTACCGGAGAGACCATCATGTACCGGATCCAAACCCCCTTTCGTACCGGGTTTGGAACCGGTACCGGAAATCCGTGACTAATAAGAAAAGTCATCCATACCGATCTCTTATCACCCGGTACCGGTGTATTTTTTCGTAAATAAAAAAAAATTGGCCTTGCTCCAGAAAAGCTTCCGTGCTCCAGCTTTTCCAGAAGCTCCGGCTTCTCCATCGTTACACATGCTCAAACAAATTTCAGACATTCATACATCCACTAACATTCAATCACAAGATTTGGATATGAACCAATATTCATACATCCACTAACATTCATACACATGTTTCTTCACATTTCAATAGCAGAACAACACTGAGACATGGTTCTTCAGACATGAACCAACAAAAAAGAATCACGAGATTTGGAAACAAAATCAATCGCAAAATTTGGAAACAAAAATGAAAGAAAATCCTCCCCTGCTCGCGCCGGTGGCGATGGCGGCCCGCGCCTCCCCTGCTCGGGAGCCGGCGGCCCGCTCCCTCCCCTGCTCGGGAGCAGACGGCAGCGGCCCGCGCCCTCCCCATTCGGGAGCCGGGGGCAGCGGCCCCGCCCTTCCCCGCTCCGGGGGCCTGCGCCGCCCGCCTGCGCTCCGCTCTTGCCCAGCGGCTGCGGCCAGCCCCTGCTCGTGGAGAAGATTTGGGGAGAAGAGGATAAGGACGGAGAGTGGAGAGACGAGGAGATAAAAAAGAGAGCTGAGCGGGGATATTTTTCGGGAGGCACTCATCGGTACCGGGTGAAGGTACGCCCCGGTACTGAAGGTCGGCTTTGAGTACCGGGTGGGGTTACCACCCGGTACCAATGCCTTTAGTACCGGGTGATAACACCACCCGGTACCAAAAGTTATCTTTTGGTACCGGGTGGTGTTATCACCCGGTACTAAAAGAACTCCTAGGGCATCCAAATCTAGACCCGGTGCCAATGTTTGCATTGGTACCGGGTCCAATTTATTTGGTATCTATGTGCCGGACGGATGGAGGGTTATCTGCTAGTGCGAGGTGCCATCACGTTCATCGATCCCTGCTTGCATTGATCGTGTGGATGTGGCAGCTAGTGGCGAGATATATACAAAGAGAGGGGTGAGATCGAGAGCACGATGGCATGAACGGAAAAGGGAAAAGCCGGATCCACATAGAGCTAGTGCCATCTTTTTTGTGGGACCGTTATTCACAGGCCACACATTTCCAAAGCAAGTGTATGAAATAGCTTGTAGCTGACTACTCCCTTAGTTAATAATATACTACGTTAAGCATTCTAAATTTTTCCCAAAGTATAGTTACACTGTGAGTTCCAAGAACTTTCCATTTCTAATGCATACATTATCTCCCAAAGTATAGCAGACGATGGAAATTTTAATCCGTCGCCATTTGCTCAGGTTCCTTCATCCATTTCTCCAAACGTACGTCTGGCATCACCAGCGAGAGCACATGTGGCCTAGAAGAAACATCCATCAATGGGGAAAGGAAGAGCACCTATCCTTTCACAACATCGTGGAGAGAAACTAAGTCCTGAACCATCCACGATGGCAGCACCCAAGCCGCCTCAATGGGCAGTGTTCCCCAACTCCCTCCTCGAGAGGGGAACGGATCTGCCATGGCCGAGCCCGAAGCGAGGGCTTGTATGACCGAGCAGAGAGGAGGCCGATGAGGATAGCTAAAGACATAGCTTGCCCGAGTGGGGGCCGGCGGCCAAGGCAGTGGCGGAGGGCCTGTACCACCACCCCCCCACCGTCCATCACTTACGACGATAGCTACTAGGAAGAATATAGAGATTTGGTGCGAACGGATCGAGGATGAAACGTACATAAGGAATCAACAGCACCGTCACCTTTCTTTCCAACGGCACAAAAGAAAAAGGGCTGACGACGACGAGTGACAACGTGAATGAAACCGATCAAAGGCAGCGAGGAGGAACAGAGGAAAAGCAGTACGCGACGCGGCACCTTTTCCTTGCCGTTCCTCCGTCTTTTCCTTTCCGCCCGGACCGCGCACGGTGGGCCGGTGGCATGGTGCACGCACGAGTACGCGACATTTGCCGGTGCCTGCCAGCAGCGGTTGCCGCACCATCAACCACTGGAACGAGCTGCAGTCACAACTGCGTGCATCGCTGCAAGCAACGGCAACCGGCAACCCAAGTTGCTGGACCCTGGCCGGACCACTCTACTCGATGCGCGCGGCAGTTGAAACCCAGAGCTGCAGGAGAAAGTCTCATCGACAGGCCTGACCCTGTTTAATTCCACGGTCTGTCCATTTTCTTTCTGCCTCGAGAACCATGTCAGTTTATTTTTTCTCTCTATACACGTGACCCAATACATAAACTTTTATTTTTCATTCTTTCACCCGAATTAAACAGGGCTAGGGTTGGTGATGGCAGGCCAGGCAACACGCAGTGACAGGGTTGGTGATGGCAGGCCAGTGCTCACCTGCATCTTTTGCTCCCATGACGCCTCCAAAAACATGGCCGATCTTTAGGGATGGAAAGTGGTACGTGGAAATATCCGAATTCGTATCCGCAAAAATATTAATATGGTTATCCGTATTCGTGTCAGATTGCTAATATGGATACTAAATGGATGTATCTCAATTCGTTTCTCACTATTTTTCTCTATCCGAATCCATATCCGTATTCGAAATAAATGTGGATATTCGACAATTATCCGTATCCGTGAAGAATAACGTAAAGTTAGCTTATGACTAGTGACTATTAATATTAATTTCAATATTACAAATGATATAAAAAATTAAGTTTAATAAATTTTAATATAATATATTTTTTAAATAAATATATTATTTTGATGTAGTCTGAACATGATATATTTGTTGAAGTAAATTATTTTTAAATACTTTATTTTATTTATTTATTGATGTAAATTATTTATATACTTTAATTTTATTTATTTCTTGCTAAATATCAATAGATTTCTTTAAAATATTATTTTTTTTCTAATTTATTTTATTATTTATATATTTATTTATTAAAATAAATATGGATAAATATGTTATTTTTGACCAGCTATCTTTGTATGCATGGTCATACTTTAATCCCTACCCTTTTAATGATTTTGTTCTTCTAAAACCATCTATAAACAAATGGAGAATTACTATCATGCAAATCGAGTAGATATCCGAATGCGAATTCGAATTCGAACTATCCATTTTGCATTCACATTCAAGTATATTCGAATTCGAATTCATATTCGTCTAAAAATATAAATATCCGACTAAAAATATCCGAATTCTATCCGTATCCGCGCCCTTTCCACCCCTACCGATCTTCCCTGGAGTGGCCACCGCGTAGCAGCTACAGGCACCTGCATTAACGCCCTGCCCCAACCGCCCGATCAGAAGTCAGCGCTTCAGATAGACTGTTCTATTGGTTACTCCTAATTACTCCTTCATAAACTCTCTGTCTCTCTCTGCATGCGTTGATATGCGAGGGGTTTGGATCCACCCAACCGCCGGCCCGTGCAATTACGAATTGCGAAACGGATCATCAATGCCAATGTCGATTTTTTTACTGGGTTCACGAAAACGTTGAGATTTTAATCCATGGAAAATACTCTATCAGAATTCAGAAGAGGAGCCGCCGGCAAACAGAGCATCTAGAAGTCTCAAAGAAGCAGAGCAAAAACAGGGGGCACCATGAGAGAGAGAGATTGCATCCGGATCAAGAGACGATGCCACGGTAAAAACAGGAGATTAATCCTTTTTTTACATCATCAGGAGTTCTGGACTCTTGTAAATATTCAACAAATGAACAGAACGAACGGTTTAATCGGCCTAATTACTCGGCCGGGGTTAGTTGGCGAGATCGCCGGAGCCGGCTCGCGCGCCGCGGACGGCGGCGGCGACGGATGATGCGGTCAGTTGGCGGCGACGTGGATGGCCGCGTTCTTGGGCGCCAGGCAGACGGGGCACACGTCTGCCCGTGGCTCGCAGGCCTTGCACAGGCAGAGGTGCCGGCACGGCAGCAGCAGCACCGACGCCTCGGCCGCGCCGCACGCTCTGCACCCCCACTTGCTCGCCGCCGGGGACTGGGACGACGTGTACGCGCCCGCGCCGGCGTCCTCGGCCTCCACGAAGCAGCGCGACACCGCGTCGTCCTCGGCGGCGCCGGAGTCGCCGAAGCCCTCCTCGGCGGGCAGCGCCAGCGGGGCCGCGCCGACGCCGGCGGCGGAGCGGAGGAGGAGGGCGTCGAGCGTGGCGCGGAGCCCGGCCGCGACGGCCTCGNGCCCAGCTCCGCCTCCTTCTCCCGCAGCAGCCGCGCCGCGCCCGCCGCGGCGGCGCGCGCCAGCGCCTGGCACTGCCGCTTCCGCGCCTGCTCCAGCCCGGCCCGCATCCGCTCGCACTCGGCGCGCACCAGCGCGTCCACCTCCGCGCCCTGCCGGCACAGCTCCGCCACCAGCGCGTCCGCCGCCGCAGCCGCCGCGGTGACCGGCCGCCCGCTGGTCGACGCCATCGCCGGCTCCACCGTCCGGTTGGCGATCGCCGCCGGCTTCTGTATCCCGGGGATCGGCAGCAGCGCCGCCGACGAGGACGCCACGCGCTGCTCGGCACCGTCCTCCCTGCCGCGCTTCCGCGACGGGAACGCCACCGCGCCTCCCACGCCGTTGCACGTCAGCTCGCTCTGCGCGGCGCTGACCACGCCGGCGGCGCAGTCGTACTGGCAGCCGCCTTTGTTCCCCGCGGCGGCAGACAGGAGCGCGCCGTAGTCCTTGAGCGCCAACATCTGCTCGTCGGCCAACACGCCGCCGCCGTAGGGCGGCAAGCAGCCGGCGAGGAGGCCGCCGAACTGCGCTTGCACGGCCATACCGTGAACTCTTCTACTAGGAGGAGGGAGACTGGGAGAGCAGGGGAGAGGCGACGAGATCAAGGCTCAAGATCATGACTCGCCGGAGCGAAGGGAAGAGGAGGAGGTGCCTGGAGCTATATAAGGGGTGTTTTGATGCCGTTTTGCAAAATAGAGATGTATTGGACCGTGTGTAGAGAGTGAAAAAGTGCATTGAAAAACACGTATTTTATAAAATGGATGGCAAAAGGGTGAACTAAACATCCCCATAGTGCGGCGCAGGGCGGAGGTGGCGACGTACGGTTACCAAGTGCCGCAATAATGGCGCGCCAGCCGCAACGGCCGAGACAAAGCTCGGCGTGGTGGGCCCCACCCACGCCCGCAGCTCGGAATGCGTGTGCTACTGCTTCTAGAGGCGTGGGTGCATGATGCCAATTATTCAGTGACCTAAAAATAGTTCGAATGGATTTCTCATTGTTGCGAGTTGCGACACGATGTTTATCTGAGCATCATCAAGTTGGAAAATATTGTGCTGAGTTGCAGGTGTGAGGTGTCTGATGGCAAGCCAACAGTTCTGACCATGAGGAGATTATGGGTCTGTTTAGTTCGGTTGAATTCGATTGAATGCACTGTAGAAAAACGCATTGGGAATCGAAAAAGCAGAGAGAGGGCACGTTGTTCAATGGAATGTCTTTTGGTTGAATTGGAGAGAACTAAACAAGGCCTATATAATTCCAATAGTTTGTCTACTGCTTATATAATATACATGAATAAAAAAATAAGTACAATACTAAGCTTGACCAGATGGATCTACACATATCTAATGATCTATTCGTAATATATTCTGCTGATGGAATCCACTAAACAACATTATGTATGGATCCGTGGTCTTGAAAGTCTCCTCTGAATTGCCCATTCAGATTAATCTATGTTTAATACTTATTTTTGTGTACTACTATAATGAGTGCATTGTGATCTCCTCCACTACAATGATCTATCAGCCTAGCTGGGTGGCACAAGTTGGACTGAATATTGGGGAGACATGTGCATGTGTGATGGTGCCTATCCAACCAAACCCAAAACGATTTGTCAGATCAAACGCCAAATCTTATCTAGCTAAACAAATCCAGCTAGCAATGATGCTCGATGTTTCCTTAAAATGGATATAGTTTATATATATGTGAAGCACTAGGTGGGCTATCGTCCCAATTAATTTAGAACATGGTTTGGACCACCAGGGGCAATAATATTCTGATATGCAATTATGTACTTATTATTTTTAATTAGTTGAAACTTCAAGGCATATTAATTATAAAAATTGGAATTAGTGAATTTTGTAGGACATAACGTATCCTTATGTGGATATTTAATTATTTATGCTGTACAGTTAGTCTTGATTAATTATTAGCCAAGCAATGTTTCACTTAATTATTTCTTAATTTTCTAGATTTCTTTTTTACTTCCAATCAACATGGATACTATCATCTGCTCAATGAGTGATTCATGTTTGTAGAGAGTGAACTTGAGAAAGCTATAAGTAGATTTAACATGTCAAAGACTCGCATAGAACTATACGGTTGAGAAATAACATAATAAAATTGCAAATCTATTAGAATACAATGTATTACAGAACTACATATTCAGTACGCAGGTGTGTCGTCGCAAATTAATCACAAACCTTCTAACAAATATTACTTAGCACCAAAAAAAGGAGAATTCCATCAAATCTTAAAAACTTTCATCATGTTAGGCACCATCGTATCAGTATTAGAACCGACAAAAGTGGGAAAAGATGTTTGGAATCTATAAACTCCTCACTAAGAAAATCATCATTGGCAGACCAACCAAATCTCCCCAATAGACGACAAACTCAAGCTGGAATAGACCTAAATTAATCAGATCGGAAAATTCCTACCTTTCTCTACTGAGTAGATGTCATTGTAGCGGCAAAATTTGTACTCCCTGTCTGCCTCAAATGCATGCATTGTACCTCCCCGGCTCAGCCACACTAATATAAACTTTTCTTGTGCCTTGCTGTTGAAGTACCTTCATACTCCACTAATCCACACAACCATTTAAATAACTCACCATCTAATTTGACCCGAAAGCTTCTCCCCACATCGCGATCCAAGAAAAATGTATAATTACATATGCAGATGCCTTTGATGGTCGTCATAGTTGGCAATCAGTTTGATTCGTGTACGAACCCACAAAGGCTCCATTATAGGAAATTTCCTAACAACACCCACACTGTCATGCATCGATCATCGCTGTCGTGTGTGTTTGGACCTGAACGCACGTTATCAGAAATATTCTTGATCTGAGATGGATCAGCCCAAATGACCTATGTGCGTGCGTGCATGTGCACAACTGCACGTACGAAGAAGTCCCAAACTTTTTCAATCATTCTGAATTCCATAGCTTATCTTATTCTGCAAGGTTGGATTAGTTGCTGGCACTCTTTCCATTACGACACACACCTCAATTATGTGGAGGGCGAGATGATGATGATGATCATTATCGACAGCGCCATGAGAGGTGACCTGACCTGTTGCTGCTGCTCATGATGCTTAGTTTATGAGCATGCACATTTGTACATTTGTATATAGGCTTGATCAAGGAGATGGAGACCGTGTCAGGCATGTGGATTGAATAATTGAGAAGGAAACGGCAATGCCGGTGTGGCAGCTTGCTTTGAAGCTTCAACGGCGCTTTTTAGAACAAGATTTGGCAGTATTAGCTGGTATTAGAAAATGAAGTAGGGAGATGATGGTGAGACGCGACCAGCACACACACGCACAAATGTCAGCATTTTGGATGAACAGAGACGGGACGAAAGCGAAGTATGGACAGCATTATAAGAACATGATGTTCAGGATCAGGTGAGAAAGCATGTGCACACGCTGTTTCTGAAGAAAGCAGTGTTTGGTAAAAAGGTGCTGATGAAGCAAGAACAAAGAGAATCTAGATGTTTGATTTGTGTGCGTTTACTTCTTGTGTCTACCAAAGGTGGCGTTGAAATCAGAAACGGTACCACGGTCCAGCATACATGGCCCAGTATGCAGGTAGCACACGTACATGCATGGGCTGTTCTCGATGGAGCACACACCAAACCCGTGACCACCAATCCACATGTGTCAGACAGATGTTACACCTACCGCGCGTGGATTACTGTACCACCATCAGGGCGTGCACCGGCAGGTCGGTCACTCTGTCTCCCCGGCCAGATCTCTAGTTTCCCCTGTCGATGTGGGCCCACGAGATGGGCCTGTGAACGTGGACGATTCCACACATTGTTTTATTGTGCCGACAGGTACCATAAAATGGTTTATATTATACCTTATATGTTTCTAGAAGGGTAAAACTTATAAGAGTCGAGGGTGGAATATTTTACTCTCCATTTCAAATTATAAGTCATTTTGTTTTTTCTAGATACATTAGTTTTACTATGTATTTGGATATAATGAATATCTAAATTCATAGCAATAGCTATATATCTAGAAAAGCAAAAAACGGCTTATAATTTAAAATGGAGGGAGTATTTCACTATGCTATTAAGTAACCATAATATGCTCATGGTGGAACTAGTTAGGGACAAACTTTGATTCTTTCGGACGAAACGTTCCGTTGAAAGTAATTTGTTGGACAACTACTAAATCAATCGTACTCACAGTCAAGTGAGTTGAGAAACATAACTATTAGAAATTTATGAAGTTAGGGCCCATAGATAATAATCAAAATTACAAACCTTGCTCTATCCCTCTAATTTATTAAATATTCTTATGAATATTCGTATGAATACATACTTAAATTTATTCGGTTGTAATGAAAGCAATTACTTTATATTACACATTTTTGTATCCATACTAATAGTTTTATTTCACTTTGCATGGCTCCTCCATATGTGTCCACCAAATATTTAGGTGAATCCTTAGTTTGGATTACGTGTTTAACATGAAAACTGGTATTTTACTTCTTATATACATGCATATATGGCATATATGGAGACATAAAGTTAGTATTTTATACATTAATAATGATATAAATGCGCAATTTATAGCTACATATATTTTTTATTTTGAGCCACTTTTTAAAATGGCAGATATAGAAACTTTAGATGCAGTTTTAGGTTACTATCAATAATTGCATAGGTAGGAAATTCAAATTTAAATTTAGCGGGTTACTTTATATTATCTTTTAAAAATGGGATAGTTAGGTAATTCAGATGAAGATCAAGGATACTTTATAATTTTTTAATTACAAATTTAGCGTGTTACTTTATATCATTCTTTATAATGAGATATGTGAGAAACTTAGGTGAAGATTAGAGGATACTTTATATATTTTCGTTATTGTAAATAATGGTGGATAATTTAGATATATGACAGCCGATGATCTTTATTCTTCTAGGTTTGGGCAGCCACAATGTGTCCAAAAGCAGTCCTTATGACGTCATATAAGTACCCATAAACATTGTGCAGGTAGTCTTTATAGCAGTCCATAGTTGCAGCTACCCATAAGCTTAAAGACCACCTATAAGCAATAAAATAATGAATGCATCTCTCATTTCTCTCCCCTCTTCTTCTCTTCTTGCTACCTCCTTATGTTATAAACATTGTGGAACGAGAAACAACTATTGACCACTTATGTGGGATCCATCTATAAAGACCACTTTGGCAATATACATTGCCCTTGCCCTAGTCTTCTTTTCCTTACACTTTTAGTGGGGACCAGTTGATACATTTTTCTCTAATTAGTAATAAAAAATAACATAAGATAAGGTGATCTGCGGTGTTGCCCCCTCCACCAGCATTTCCATTCCACGTGTCCTCTTTCCCTTGTACTAGTACGTGTATCAGACCTGACCAAACGGGCACGGTACAACAACAACATCGGTCAAACATGCCCCATAATCAGGCATGCACACATCCGGTGCATGCGTATAGCTGGTGTACGCTTATTAGTGAGTATATGGGTCGCAAAATGCAGGCTCATTCACTGACGAAGACACAGCACGCAGACGCAGCAGGGCATGAGGCATGAATAATGCATGCGTCGTCGTCCATGCTGCAGAAAGACTGAAAGGGACGCCGATCGGCTGGTCGATCGATCGGTAACGTCGTCGGTGACGCCCGATCGATCATCGATGTGAGACCTGCTCGCAACGTATCCATCCGTCGTCGATCGTTTGTTTTTTTCTTTTTTTTTGTCGAGGACGCGCCTAAACGCGTATTTCATTGAGGAAAGTAGTTTTACAAGGTCGTCGTCGTTTGTCATCGTCTTTTGGACACAGATTGTCAGCTCATAATTTGGTTGTATTCACACGCCTCATCACGCACACATCCGCCAGCGCCCAACTGTTTCAATCTCGCGATGTCAAAAGGATGGAGAAAGGAATTAAAGGCAGAAGACCATAAAGGCAAAAGCTAGCAGAAAGAAAAGAGCAAAAGATAGGAACCCATATGCAAGATGTTGATTCTACTTGAATTTTGCAGAAATGGTCTACTGCCCTTGAACAAGACACCCACCGCATTGGAGTGGCATGCATGAGAGTGCATGGCGTTAGCTATTAGCAGATTTTTTTTTTAGGGGAGCTATTAGCAGATGTATGGTAGTTTATGGCTCGGCTTGTGATGGAACCTTGATTACCCACGCTGCCTGTCAGGGCTGGTGCGAGGGGGGGGGTTGTGGGGGGGAGGTTGGGTTGCGACCGTGGGTCATCCCGTTCATTCTACAGACAATTAAAACAATCATAGATAAATGGTATCCTAATCTTATCGATAAGCAATTAGTATACAAATCATACATAAATGACATTCTAACCTTACTGGCAAGCAATTAGTTAAATAGGCAATATTTTATTTAAAATAGCTTTCTAGAAACAATTTTTATTTAACATCTACAATAGCTATGAAGCCGATCAAAGTAAAAGAACGTTATTGATATATTGATTGCATCTTTTATAAATTTTTATGATTTTTGAAACCATCTTGAGTGTAAATAACTCACCTAAAATTTTAAACATAGTTTTTGGAAGAAATTTTTATTTAAAAACTAAATTTACTATGACATTAGATCAAAACGAAATGGGTCGCTTTTGATTTATAGCATCAATTTACAAAAAATTAATATGTAGTGAAAGTGAAACCAGGGGAATAAGGTAAAGAATACAAATTAATAACAAAAGATTTGGTATGTCGACCATAGAAAGGATAAAATGAATCTTCCTAACTTTCATAAGGTTCATGAAAAAATGTGCCAACAATACAATATGAAATCATTTTATTAAATTTCACCATGTAATATGTCCTGTCAATGTATTTATTTGGTATTTGAAGTTGTTAAAATATCTTTTTTCATTGGTTACAAAAAACAATTTTTCTTTATAGAGTAGATGGTTTGTGCCAATTTACACATGATTTCCAATTTGATGTTGCCATTTCTCGACTTAATCTATGGATGATTCAAACAGCTATGGAGGTTGTCAATTTCCCTGTTGGCAAACGGGTCCTTCTAATGCTGTAGTAACTGGCAGGAAGAAAAAAAAAATATGATGGGACAACGACGGCAGGGAATTTTCGTACTGGCGGTAGCTACTCATTTCCTTGTCGGTGTCACATTTCAGGGCTGACTTTCTAAACCCATGGAACATAAATCTCCCTCACAGCACTATACCATCAGGGAAATTAATCGACCGACAAGCAAATTTTATTTTTCCTGTCGCTCTATCTCTGTCGACAATTTGCATATCAGTTAGCAACTTCCCTGTTGGTTTTCTAATTATCCTATTGGTTTGACGTATTTCCTTGACGGTTTTTAACCTTAGGGAAATTCCGTTTACATATGTGAAGCGATTAATCAGGGTCAAACTTTGATTCGTTTGAACGTACTCTTCCACCTAAAAACAAATCATCCTAGAAAATCTAAGATAGATTAAGAAATATGTATTTATTAGCCATATATGACACTAACTGATTGTCGCAAGCTCATGCGCACAAATGGAGTAACATAATGACTTTTTAACAAATTTTGGATCTTAGAATCACTTGTCTTTTTAGACTTCGGAGTTGATAGAGATTGGCTAGAGAATGGCTCCGTTGGCCAAGGCACTTAATTAGGGTTTGTTTTGGTAGAGTTCAATCTAATTCGGATTCTCTGTGGGAACTGATTGTCTAAGAGAAATGATTATGTGGTCAAAAGTGATTCTTCTTGACTCTCGAACATAAATTCTCAAAATCAGGATGGAGAATCACTTCAAGATCAGGAGAACCTACTATTTTCAGTTCCCGCCTCTTAATTCATTTATGAGAAAACCACCCAAGAATCAGCCCCGTTTGGCCGAACTCCTACTAGTACATTCCGCTGAGAATCACGAAATATATGGCAAACAGGACCTAAGGTCAGGGACGGAGCCAGGATCAAAACAACAGGATGTGGCCAAAAAAGTTACATCATAAATTTTTATAATGCTAAAGGCTAAACCATCCTAAATATGAAAAATTTTCAATACAAATTATGTAACATAGCGCAAACTTTTTGAGCATGGGGGGGGGGGGGGGGGGGGCATGGCCCCTGCCAGCCCCTCCCAGGCTCCGTCCCTGCCTAAGGTGGATGTCATGATGACCACCAGGCACCAGCATTTCCATAATTCAATTCCATATGTTCTTTCGGTCTTTCCACCATATCAGACATGGCCAATATTGTGGCACAGTACAGCAACACAGTCCGCATCATCATCCGCCAACCATCAAAGGTGAAAGACCAAATAAAGCATGTATGGGCATGCACATCCTCACATCCAGGCCTTGTTTAGTTCAGTCGAATCAATCGAATTTCCTGTAAAAAAAGTACAATGGGAAGCGTGTCCTATGAGAGAGGACACTTTTTCAATACGTTACTTTTGATCGAATTGGTCAAATTCGCTACAAGCCCCAGTGCATGCGTAAGCTAGTGAGCAGTGGGTCGCAAAAGGCGGGCTCATCAGTTTGACTGACGGAGACTGCACTCAGCAGGCCATCAATGCATCATCGTCCATGCGGCAGAAAGATGGAAAGGGACGGCCGCCGGTGGTCCGTCGTCGGTCACGCACTAATCGATCGCCGATGAACAGCGGATGTGACCTGCTCGAAACGCGTCCATCGACCATCGGTTGCCATCTGCTAGGACACAGACACTGTCAGCTCGTGTTTCGGTTGGATTCACACGCCTCACGCACATGGCCCCCACCAGCCCAGCCGTTTCGATCTCGCAATGTCAAAAAGATGTCGAAAGAATTGAAGGTGTGGAAAATGAAGGGAGGAAAAGGATCAAAAGCTAGCAAAAGAAACAAAAAAAAGAGGATGTAGAGAGTGATAGGGATAGGGCTGTTGATGTGATTCCATGACGCATGCCGGACTAAATTCTGGTATGCTTTTCTCCTAATTAACACGGATAAAACTAAAGGCCAGATCAAGTGACGCGGTGAAAGTGAAAGTGTGAAACCAGCTGGGGAAGAAGGGAAAGAAAGAACACAAAGGAACAAAAGCTACCTTACTTCAATACTTTTGCCTGCCCATCCGGCCATTTGCCTGTCCTCTAGTACGCATGTTAGTTTGTGCTGTCGAGTACTCCAAATGCTACGAGACATGTTAGGCCCCACAAGTCAGGAGATTTAAAGTGCAAAAATACAAATAAATCGCTTGTGGTAACCAAACAGCACTGACTTAAAGTGCAAAGGACTTATAAGTCCATAAGTAGCTTCACCCCAACTTAAAGTGAAATAAGTCACTCTTTTCCCCCTCCTACCCCGGGTGGGATCACGGACAGGGACATAGGATAGGAGTAAAACAGTCTTTACTCACTGACTTATAAGTCTCTATAACCAAACACAACTGACTTAAATACAACTGACTTAATAAGTCAGGGACTTATTGAAACCAAATCAGGGCCTTAATCTAGTTTGTCACAAGGCCAGGGACCAAATGCTAATCTAGTTTGGCGTTTAAAAAAAAGAGAGAAGAAAGCAACTCCTGATTGCAAACTCCTCCACATCGACCAGCTTTAAAGACAGATGCGTACAAAACCTGCCTTACATCCTCGACGTCACGCACGACCCATTCCACTGTTTCGTACGATGCGTACGTGTTCACGTCAGCTTCTCATATCTTCTTCTTCGCAGAGGGCGACAAGTCGTTGTCGTCACGACGTCACGCCTTAGCTTAACCGATGGCCATTCCCAAGACACGCATGCACATCGATCCTTGCATGCATATCCGTATTTTCGTCAGCGTCTTTGTTGTATTTCTTTCATTCTTTTTTGTTTCGATAGATGCCATCTCGATGATGACTAGCTCGTTTGTCCGGTCGATGGAGCCAGGTTCAGTCGACGTGATCCGTGACCGTGAGCCATTTGGAGTTCAACGCACGCACGGGACAACGCGCGGAAAACCTCGCTCGACGTTAGAGCATGAAAGGGACGGTGGGCCACGAGATGTCTGATCCCCAAAGCCTATGTAGCAACCTACACACTAGCAACGAGCTAGGGGCATGCCACCCTTAACATAAGAATTTGTCCTCGCCGATCGCCACCACCGCTTCACACAGCTCTCTCTTGGATTTAGCAGTTACTGGTAGTCGGGGATGGAAACCAAAGGGATAAAGATGGAGTTCGGATACGAATACAAAACGAATGGCCCATACCTGAATTAGTGATATATATATATATATATATATATATATATATATATATATATATATATATATATATATATATATATATATTATATATATATATATATATATATATATCTTCCTGGTTTGATTACCTAGCCAATCAACTCGTGCTACTGCACGGGCTAGCATTTCTTTCGACATAAATATTAATAATTTTTGTTTAATTTCATGGTTCACTATCAATGAAATTTGTGTTTGCTGTTTTCTTGTACGTGTTGATTTTCTAAAAGTTAGTGGCTATATAGCTTCACGTAGACGCTTCAAAAGAAGGCTCCAATTAGTAATAGTAAGATAGAAAGCATATATCCATTGTTTTAGCTCGTTAAAAATAACATATTTATCAATATGTATTTGAATAATTAAATATATCAACAAAAATTAGACTATAAAACTAATATTTTAGTAAATCAATTAAGAAGTAAAAATGTCCTACGTAATTTACATCAATAAATAAATAATTTAAAGTATTTAAAATAATTTATATAAACAAATGCATATGTTCAAAATAAATCAGAGTATAATATTTATTGAAAAATATACAATTATGTTAAAATTTCAGTAATTATACTAAAATGCTTAAGCTTTGTTTTAGTATAAATATTAAATTAATATCACTAGTCATGGAGATAACTTTAGTTTAGATTTCAAAGATGCAGGTAACAGTCAGATATCCGTATTTTCTTGGTATAAGGACCTGGATCTGGACAGAGAAAACTAAGTACAAGAAAGGATTTGGATACATCCATTTTATATTAGTATCCATTTTAGAACGGACGGTGTTTTAGCGAGTAAAATTACGGATAATCTGGATACTACTATCATTTCAACCACACCCAGGGGCGGGCCCAGGATTTTAGACATGGGTATTTGAAATTTTTCCAAAAGTGGCCAAAAAAATCATCACAAAAAAATGACAGCTGAAAGTATGGATTTTAATATGCAAGTACCAATATTGAATGATCTATTTTCGCAAAAAATAAATACATGATCTAAAATTAATCATAACTTGAAATCGTTGAATATTATATATAAATAATAGATGTACTAAATGTCTGAATGTGAATGATTGTTGTCTCATCTTTGCGGTAGCTCATTCTTAGAAAGACCTCAAATCAGTAGTAGCATGACCACTGTTCCTCTTTATTTTTGCAGACCTACAAAAGTTTAAGTTCAAGCATTGAGAAACTCTATACTCGTCACAAACATTTGCAAATTGGAAATCACAATTCACAAATTGCTCACCTCAATTGACTCTGTTGATGGTAAATCACCAAATCAGAGATTAAAAGACGGGAGGAACAGCTGCCTGGCGGTCAGCTAGTGCCGGCGCTCGGTGGGCTGCTCACCTGCGCCCCTAGGCAGTGGACAGTGGGCCCTGGCGGCCTGGCCGCGCCGCGCCCCTACGGCCGCCGGGCACTGGGCGCCGGACACCCCGCCGCCGGCCACCGCCGCGCCGTGGGCACGGGGCACACGCATGCCAGCGAGGCGCCGAGGGCCGAGGCCACATGCGCTGGTGCGTGCCTGCTGCCTGGTGCGCTGCTAGCTGGCCGCACCTTCGGCCCTCCGCCGCCGCTGGCTGGCCGCTGACCGCCTGTCTGCTGCCGTGGCCGTGGGGCCCTAGGGGCTAGGGTTTCTTCGACCGCGCGCGTGCGGACGAGGGGAGCTCGGGATGGGAAGAGCGACCGAGCGAGCCGAGCCGAGGAATTGTCGAATTGAGGAGGGCCTTGTGCTGCGCCGGTGCGGGCTACTGGCCAAATGGGCCTCCTGGGCCGTAAAGGGTGGAGAGGTGGAGGCCGGGAGGCAGTTTGTTTCCGAGTTTGGGTCGAATGAGTATTGGACATTATTATTTGTTACTATTCTTTATTTTTTCAGTATATACACATATTATACACTATACGTATAAATTTTTCTTGCCAAAATAATGAGTATTCAACTGAATACCCTTGAATAATGGTGGGCCCGCCCCTGACCACACCGGTGTACTGTGCGCCCTTGTAATAGGGCCCTGTTTAGTTCGCGAGCTTTTTTCATCGCTACAGTAAATTCGAATGTTTGATACTAATTAGGAGTATTAAATGTGGATAACTGACAAAACCCATATCATAACCACCGGGTGAAATTTTGAGACGAATCTATTAAGCCTAATTAGACCATGATTAGACAATGTTGTGCTACAGTAAATAATCTCTAATGACAGATTAATTAGGCTTAATAGATTTATCTCACGATTTCCTGTCCATCCACGTAATTAGTTTTATAATTAGATCATGTTTAGTTCTTCTAATCTTCAGTTTAAAATTGCTACAGTAAATTTCGTAAAATTTCTCACCGATCTAAACAGGTCTAGATGGTGCGCTTTTTCTATGTCGATTTGGCATAGTGACAGGTGGCAGCCATAGCACTTGCACGGTTGCACCCTGCATGGGATGGGATGGGAAGCCCTCTGCCCTGCAAGCGCTGTGCGCCGGCAGGTACAGTTGTACCGACACACACATCCTCGCTCGCTCTGGCTTATCTTCTTGTCAAGCCCGTCCCTTCCTGTCGACCAATAATCGAAAGAGATGACGAATTGAGAGACCCGCGGCTTGCGTGTGCATGCACGCCCAGGATTCCGTTTCGTGCACGTACGTATAAACGTATATTGTATAGCACAGGTACGTACGCCGCACAATGGTGCGCGTGCCCCACGCCTAGCTTGGCCACGTGGGACTTGGGAGCAATAGAGACATGGTACACGTTTGGCTGTCGACCGTCGCGGTTGTTGTAGCATGCGTGTAGACAGGAGGGCATGGGGCGCTGCAGCGCTGGCACAGCGCATGCAGAGGTGTAGCGTGAGCCAACGGTAACCTACGTCTACGTGTGCATGCATGACGATGCATGTGTCGATAGCTGGTGTGAGATTTCCGGAGGCAGGCACTACACATGCACGGATGGTGCTAGCTGCAGTCGCGTCATGCAGATCGATCTTGCACGCGCGTGCATGGAGGCCACGCCGTGAGTCCGAACCAGCGAGGTTGACCCAGCAGCAGCTGGAGCAAGGAAAGGAAAAGCCTCAAGGAACCGTGTGTTACTTCAGCTAGCCACGCATGTCGATGGCGCCTGCGTACGTGCGCGCGTGCGATCCCATAAACCACCGTCTCTCTGTTTGGCTGTCGGTGTGCTCTCGCGCGGTTGCGCCGATGCTAAGCATGTGCAGGACCGAGGATGGATGGGCCACACCTGTACTCTACTGTCCGTATATACATGCACAGAACAGGTCAACAGGACACTGCTGTTGAAGATCAGGACGATGGGTACAGTACAGCTGTACGCACGAACGCATCGCACATTCGCACATGCACGGGACACGTACGCACGAAAGCATGCAGTGCAGTGTAGGCAGGTGCGGCGTACATATGCGACTATGCGTACTAGGACCGTAGTACCCATGCATGCGCAGCCCATATAGGTGCTGGCGCAGACTCGCGTGGCCCGTCGTCTCTGTCGCCGTAGCGACTCTGCATTACCTGGCTGCATGCTTGCCAGATCTACCTTTGCCGGGATAGATGGTGGGATGCGGTACAGTGTCCAACGCCGATTATTGACGCCACCTCGATCCCATCGCGTTCATGCCGTGCCGCCCCCAGCCCTGCACGTCTCACGCATGCCTGCCTGCCGTGCCGTTGTGTACGATGCAACCCTAGCCGGACTAAGGGTCCGTTTGGTGGAGCTCCCGCCTGCTCCGGCTCCGGCACTGTAGCAGCGCAGTGTGTCAGAGGAGCCGGAGCGGGGGGAGCGGAAAAACCCAGCTTCGGCCGCTCCTCCGGTGTCAGTGAGAGAAAGAAAGTGGAGAGAGAAAAGTGGATTCGTGCTACAGTAACAATACAGTAATGCTACAGTACTTTGTCAGAGGGAGCTGGAGCCGGGTGGAGCTCCACCAAACGCACCCTAAATAATCATCTTCAGCTGATGTGCTCCCTTTAATTACGTCGTGGTTGCTACTAGTTGGAAGCAGTCGTACACCGTCCACGTGTAAAAACTAAAAAGGGGACGCTTTCCGTCGAGGCGACAAAGGGGCACCGACTGAGCATGGCTCCTGTCTCTTGGTCTTGCGTGCGTGCGTGCGTGCCAGTAGTACGATGACGATTGCGCATGCGCGTGCTACCGGCAACGTCCGGCGCGGCCCATCGATGCCCCACTGCCGGCGGTGCTCCACGCCGCTGCCTGCTGGCTTTTTGTCGCGTTGCCTTGCGTGGCCAGAGCCTGTGCCGATCCTCGGGCCCTCGGCCACGCACGATGCCCGCCTGTGATAAAATAGAAAATCCTTATATACGTGGTGATGGATTTGTCTTTACGAAAGCGGAAAAGGGTTAAACAAGTGTGCGGACATGACGTGTGTGCCGCTAGTCCCGGTGTACGGGCGCCACCGGACGGACAAGGTCGACCAGAAAAAAAAGATAATGCTGCCTCGCCGGGGTGGTGCGGTGCCAAAAAGTCGATGATGCAGCAGAGCTGGCCGGCAGCGGCTCGGAAAGCGACGCCGGGAAAGAGATCGCCGGATCTCAAGGCTCTCCCCCCGCTCCACTAGTTTACTCCTGCAACCATCATTATCGCTAATTAACCGGTTAACTAATCCAGCTGATCAGAGAAAAGGTTTAGCAGACCGCATCATGCGTTCACACCTCCCTCACACCTGCTACGTTACCCCGATACGGCTGAAGGGCCACGTATCACGTGTCGGAGACGTTTCGGATACTGATACGGCACAGATACGTCGTTGAAACGTCTCTGCGGCGTATCGAAAAAAACATAAAAATGCTGCTGTTTGATACGTGGGCCAGACACGTATTTGTGCAGTTTTGACGATACGGTCCAGCCCATGAAGCAGCACATGCCTGGCTGGCTTATCCCTTCCGTTCCTGCCCTGCAGTCAGCAGATAGCATATACGCATACAGCCGCCGGGCAGCCCGGCCGGCAATCCGCCCGAGCGCTGCTTCTCGCCGGCAACGAAGCCGCCGGCCATCGTCGCGGCACACACGAGCTCCGCCCAAACGCAGTCCACAAACAAGCCCCCGTCAAGGACCAGCAAGGTCGTCAGATACGCAGCACGCACGAGCGCCGCCGCCACTGTCTGCCCCCGACGAACCTCCACCTCCAAGCTCCAGGCCTCCAACAGTCGCCGGCATTCAATCTTAGTCTTTGGCAACTTTCCCATTCTCGATACAGGGTTCCTCTGGATTGATTTCCTCCCTTCCATTTTTTTTTCTATTCTATTCCTCGTCCCAATTTTGATCCAGTTACTTGCTCTTCTTTTCTTACTGTTATCAAGTAGTATATCAATTGTTATGTATTGCTATTTATTTATTAATTATTTTTGAAACGTATCGGCGTATCAGGGTTTTTGGGTGACATGTCGTATCCGCGTATCCGTATCGGTCTCGATACTGATACGCGTATCGGTATCCGGTAACATAGCACACCTGCAGCCGGCGCCACCCGCGTGGCCCACTCGCCCACGGCGGCAACGGGATCCGCTTGTCCCAGTCCCAGCCGCCGTTGGGGACGCACTCCCGCCATTATTGCGCTGCGGATGACGGCGCTACTACCTGCCAACCCTAATTTCCGGCAGCCGTACATGCGTGCGTGCTCCGTCGATCCTCGTCGTCGCCTTCCGCCGCGAACCCCGCGCGCCCGCCTTTTGTCCGTGGCCCCCCCCAGCCAGGCTCCCACCACCGCTACGCTACTGCCTCCACCCACTCACCGAGTCACCGTCCATGTGGCGTCGACACATCCGCGCTATATAACCAACGACCTCGCCTCAATCCACTTCACCTTCAGACCTTCCTCTCGTGATCTCGTCCAACTCCTTGCAGACGCCATGGCCGTGCAGCATGCGCGCTCCGCCGGCGGCCTCGCCGGGTGCCTCCCGCTCCCGCCCTGCGCTGGCGGCGGCGGCAGCGACCTCCTGGTGGAGGAGCAGATGCGTGCTCTCAAGGACTACGGGGCGCTCCTGTCCGCCGCGGCCAACGACGGTGGGTACCCGTACGGCGGCGCCGCGGGCGTGGCCAGCACGGCGCAGAGCGAGCTGACGTGCAACGGTGGCACGGTGGTCGCGCCCTCGCGGAAGCGCGGCAGGGAGGACGTGCTCGAGATGTTCTGCGCGGCGGCACCATCGGCGGCGCTCCTGCCGATCCCGGGGATGCACGAGGCGGTTCCCGTCGCGCAGCAGCTGCCACAGGCGCTCGCGAGCCGAATGGCGCGGTCGGCGACGGCGTCCACCAGCGGGCGGCCCGAGGCTGCGGCGTCGCTTGCCGGCGCGATGGCTACGGAGCTGTGCCAGCAGCAAGACCTGGACATCGACGCGCTGGTGCGGGCCGAGTGCGACCGCCTCCGCGCCGGCCTGGAGCACGCGCGCAAGCGGCAGCGCCAGGCGCTGGTGCGCGCCGCCGCTGCGGGCGCGGCNTGGCGCGACGTCGCGCGCCGCAACGAGGCCGTGGCGGCGGGGCTCCGCGCCGCGCTCGAGACCCTCCTCCTCGGCGGCGGCGGTGCCGTGCACGTCACAAAGGAGGAAGAGGGCTTCGGCGACTCCGGCCACGCCGCCGCGGCGGACGACGCGCATTCCTGTTTCTTCGTAGAGACCGAGGCCGCCGGCGCGGGCGGGGCCACATCATCCTCGCCAGCGAGCAAGTGGTCGTGCAGGGCATGCGGCGGCGCTGAGGCGTCGGTGCTGGTGCTGCCGTGCCGGCACCTGTGCCTGTGCAAGGCGTGCGAGCCCCGGGCGGAGGCCTGCCCCGTCTGCCTCGCCGCCAAGACCGCCTCCATCCACGTCGTCGCCGACTGCTGACCGCCGGAGCTCGCCGTTGCGAGTCATGTTGGCCAACTGACTGCAGAAGTGTAATTAGTACTAGGCCGTTGGGTTGTTAGATACTGTACTTGGATGAATTTTGATCCCCTTCATTTGCACCTCTCTTTCCATGAGTTCTGATGTGATGAGCATGAGCATCTGCTGCTGCTGCTGCAACTTCCTCTGTTTCTGCCCTGTTTTTCAGCCGAGTCCTTGCTCTGCCTTCACGTCAGATGCATCAACCGCTCGGTAGCCCGTCGCAGCTTTCAAAAGCCGGAGCCGCATCGAGTTGTGCTCTGGTGATGCTGAGATCTTGTTCGGTCAGTCGGAAGCCTTGGGTAGCCTTGGGTGACTGCACTCGCTGGCGCTGGGTTTTCTCTTTCTTTCCTTTTGTCGGGTGAAAGATAAATTAGAGAAGCGTAGAGTGTTTTTTTAGATCATAGGTGACTCTTAGAGCTCCCTTACAACTCGTATCTCTAAGTGACGAAACCAGCGGACGTGATATGGCCTCCCATTGGGCCACGTCGCTCTTTTTTTCCGTGCCGTGCGATGATAGACGGCCTTACATCGGTCGGTTGAACCAGGCTCCAGCTCGTGCGTTTTCATGACCCTTCCCGAAACATTCCCGGCTACGGCGTCGGTACGCTCGCGCGAACAGGGCGTAGCGATGCGGACTGATACCCCTGCCACGCTAGCGCTTTGCCCGTGCTCAGTGCTCTCGTGGTCACAGGCGGTCCATGTGCATGGTGAGGCATCTTTCGCCACACTCGGCCGTACATGAGCTGAGCAGCCTTCGTCAGGGTCACAGCCGCCATTGCCGTGAGGGCCGCTCATCGCTGCAGGGCCTGAAAAATGCAAAGAAGTCCAACGTCAACTTCACACGGAGGAGTGTGTGCGAGCATAGCAGCCGCCCCTGCTCATCCAAGTAAGAGTAATAGCACGCGTGCATCTACACAGGTGCAACAGTGCAACCGAGGCATCCTTCCCAAATGATGCATGCAATGGAAATCTCTGCGGACCATGCTTACCTAAAACTCCAGCTAAACACATCTAGCGCAGTGTTCGGTTCCTGGGGACAAAAAAAATTGTCCCCAAAGAATCTTGCATGCATGGAGTACTAAATGAAGTCTATTTACAAAACTTTTTTCACAGATGAGTGCAACTTTGCGCGAAATCTAACGAGCCTAATTAATCCATGATTTGCTACAGTAATGATACAATAATTATCCTCTAATCATGTAGTCAAAGGCCTCATTAGATTCGTCTCGCGAATTTGCCAGGAGGTTGTGGAGGCAGTTTTGTAAACTGACTTTATTTAATACCCCTAATTAGTGGTCAAAGTAGGGATCAAAAAATTGATCCCTACATCCGAACACTGCCTAGGAACCAAAAGAGAAATACCTGATAACTTGAGTCTTCTTTGCTCTGATGAAATCGACAGCTTGCATCAAGAGGATGCAGCTCATTTGCAGATATGAGACATTGAAACCTATCAGGCAGCTCAGCATTGGACCCCACTATTCCTATTAACTACCAAGTAGTCATGATTCATGTTGAAGATAAAAAAAAAGTAAACAAACATACTGGAAATGGGCAAAAGGATAGGATTATACACTAAAAGAGATCAGGGGTCAACATTCGACAAATTATTCTATCAAAATACATGGAATGTGTTTTCTGTGCAACATCTATATCTTATTAGAATATATTACAAGACATTTCAAGAGCGTTCCATATATACCATCTTCATTGAACTTACGTTTTTTGTCAACCTTCAAATAATTCACATGTTTGTCAACCTTCAAATAATTCACATGTTTACTTGCTTTTAACGTAACGCTCAATCTTGAAAAATGCTAGAGAACTAGAAAGCTAACTACATAAGGACTGGGCTTGCTTCAAGAAGGGCGCGGCAAAGCCGCGCCTATGTTTCTAGTTACAATCCGACTCTTCAGGACAGACATTGCCATGGTTCTTTAGGTACTATATATCCATATATTACAGACATTGCAATTGTTATTTTTTAGGTAATATATACATATATAAATACACCTGTGCGCAGCCCGCTTGATCTTGTACGGCTTACAAGAAAATTGTTACGACCACCTCATGGAGACACAAGTCGTCTTCATCGGCTGCCTTACCGTGCTGTTTATCTTCTTCCCCTTGTTGATGATGACGAGGAAGAGGCACCCCGTGGCGGCGGCAGCGGTGGCGAGGGCTGAGCAGGAGGCGTGGCAGGCGGTAGCCACGAGGATAGAAGCTGCGGCGGCGAGGATAGAAGAATCGATGGCGAGGATAGGCGCAGTAGCAGCGGGGATAGAAGCACGGGCAAATATGTAACCGTAAGATATTCAATGACGAGTATGGAGGGCGGATAGTGCTTTTACTATTGATAAACTTCAGTTGCTGATTAGTACTTTATATGTTTCTTCGTCGACGTTTATTGTTGCTTAATATGTTTTACATCCTCCATGGCAAATCTAGAATTGGGGTGTAGGGTTTCCCTCTTTTTCTCCTTTTTCCCTCTCTTATCCTTTGTCCTTCTCTTGCTCTAATGGAGCTTCAGCCCGCCTGGCCCTCCTTTAGATTCACCGCTCCACCCCCACCTCTGCATGTGTGTTTAACATAGGTTTTAAGTTGAAAACTTAGGTTGAACTATGTTTTGGCATGGAACTAGATATATTCATTGTTTTGTACATACGTGTATACGGGGTTTGTACGATGGCATACATCATGCCACATACCTGATCGAATTAGCGTTACATACCAGAAGTGGGTAATACAATACTTTGGAGTTGGCTCGTCATTCGTCAACTACTAAGAGCAGGCATCNCTCCACCAGGCCGCCGCCGAGGGCCAGGCGTGGCGCGACGTCGCGCGCCGCAACGAGGCCGTGGCGGCGGGGCTCCGCGCCGCGCTCGAGACCCTCCTCCTCGGCGGCGGCGGTGCCGTGCACGTCACAAAGGAGGAAGAGGGCTTCGGCGACTCCGGCCACGCCGCCGCGGCGGACGACGCGCATTCCTGTTTCTTCGTAGAGACCGAGGCCGCCGGCGCGGGCGGGGCCACATCATCCTCGCCAGCGAGCAAGTGGTCGTGCAGGGCATGCGGCGGCGCTGAGGCGTCGGTGCTGGTGCTGCCGTGCCGGCACCTGTGCCTGTGCAAGGCGTGCGAGCCCCGGGCGGAGGCCTGCCCCGTCTGCCTCGCCGCCAAGACCGCCTCCATCCACGTCGTCGCCGACTGCTGACCGCCGGAGCTCGCCGTTGCGAGTCATGTTGGCCAACTGACTGCAGAAGTGTAATTAGTACTAGGCCGTTGGGTTGTTAGATACTGTACTTGGATGAATTTTGATCCCCTTCATTTGCACCTCTCTTTCCATGAGTTCTGATGTGATGAGCATGAGCATCTGCTGCTGCTGCTGCTGCAACTTCCTCTGTTTCTGCCCTGTTTTTCAGCCGAGTCCTTGCTCTGCCTTCACGTCAGATGCATCAACCGCTCGGTACCGTCGCAGCTTTCAAAAGCCGGAGCCGCATCGAGTTGTGCTCTGGTGATGCTGAGATCTTGTTCGGTCAGTCGGAAGCCTTGGGTAGCCTTGGGTGACTGCACTCGCTGGCGCTGGGTTTTCTCTTGAGAAAATTCCCTCTGTGCCACTGGGAAATGTAACCCATTCCCTATGTGCCATTGGAAATTAGCTCATGAGCTCTATGCCATTGGTTGTAATTTTTGATTCCTTGTGTGCCATTGCCGTCAAAACCAACTAACTGAGCTGTTAAACTGGACGGTGAAAAGACAATAATGCCCCTGTGTAACACCCTAATTTTCATCACAAGAAATTTTAGAAACATTTTCTGAGTTGTCTAGGATTTATTTAAGGTATAAATAAATTTCTAGGATTTAATTGGAATAATCTAGGATCTTATCAATTTTAATATCAATTCAAATAATTAAAGTCACAAAAAGTTTATTGTTGCATCATGCTGGTTGCATTGTTTATTGTGTTGGCATTTCAAATTTGGATGGAGTTTATCAAAATTCAAATTTGGATTGCTATAGTTGAGTGTTTAGTTTTCTAGGAACGTTTAGGCATCAAATAGGTTTCTCTGGGAATTTTTCAGAATTTTCTGGAATTTATTCCTATTTTTCTAGAGCTAAATCTTTTTCTCAAAGCTTCTAGAAAGTCTTTCCACGAGCTCCAAATATTATATTTGGGTTTCTCGTGTCCATATCTATCTCCAAGAATTTTCTTGGTATTTTTGGGATTTTCTGGATATTTTTCGTGCATTAAATACGAATCCACCCTTTTTCTGGATTTATTTTTGCGCAGAAAATGTTTTCCAGAAATTCCGAAAATAGGAAAATAATCTCGAAAATATCTTTGTCCCGAACCCTACCTATATATATATTGCCGCGTTCGTCTCGACGCGCTGATTTCAGATCTAAAATCTTTTTCTCGGGTGGACTCTCCAAACTCCGTAGATCTGAAAGTCAAAGTTGGTCTTCGTCGAACTCCGGCGAGCTTTTCCGGTGAAACCATTGACTTCCGGCGAAAACCGACGCCACCACGGAGTTCCTTTCGTCGAGCTCTACGCCGTGGTGCAGTGGATTGCGCGAATCAGATCATCTCCGTCGTCTTCCCCAACTCCGGCGACCTTCTCTCCAACTCCGGCGAGCTTTTAAATCACCGACCATCATCTTCGGCCGTTGGTGAGCACACCATCGTGATCCTTGTCCCGTTTCTAATCTACTTTGCTATTCTTGCACGAGTTTTGTGCCTCATGGCCCTGTTCTCTGATCCGTATTATTTTCCTGTCCTTATCTGTACCTGACGCAGCTGAACTGCGCCGCCGCCGTCGCCGACCGTCGGTCCCGGTCATCGCCGTTCTGGTTCCCTGTTGGTGAGCAGCCCCACGACCGGAGGTCCTGCAAGGCCAGCAAACAGAGCCAGTAGTCCCGTGAGGCCGTGACCGTGAGTAGAACCTTCCCTTTGTTACGTGAGCCGAGCCCTACCGAGTTGGTCTGTTTGTTACGTGAGTTCAGAAGCAACAAAGAAGAAAGGTAGTTTCACAATCTAGCCCCTGAAGGAGTTTGTAAATAAGTTACAAAGTTATGTGTCTTGTAAATATTCTGGCAAACCTCCTAGATAATCTCTCTTTTTGCACATAAATCCCACCCGAGACTCTTTCATAGCTAACCCTGTTCTTTCATCAATTCGCGAGCACTATTTACTGTGTCTTGAAATTCTTATCTGCTAGTCCTTTTCGGCTATAGTTAATTACGACTAGATCCCTGCAATCTTGTTTTAACCATATCTCATTCGTTTTAGCTCCGTTTCGAGTGATTCTTGCGCTCACGTGATCCTTAGGACTTGTACAGTAGTTTTATTCTGTTCTTTTGTACTGTTGCCCATATTTGGTGTATTGTTTCTTATTTTGTTGTAATGTTTTCTTGTATGTGCCCCTGTGCTGCGTTTAGACGGTGCAACAGTTGTGGTGTTCAAGAATTGTTTGTGGAATTCGAGGAGCAAGCTTCTGAAGACTTGAGCAGTACCATTTATTATTTGGATTTAAGGCAAGTGTATTCTTGATCATATTCTTCAGTCCTAATAACCAAATGGCATGCTCACATTTAATAGCTATGCTACGCTTGCATGCTTTAATATGATGGGTCCTATGTTAAGGATTGACTAGTTTTATTTATCATTCCTTGTCAAACCTTGGGTTTATATTTAAATGTTGGGTAGTTGATGCTTAGTTGCTTTAATTTGGGAATGGTTACACTAAGATCCAAGATAATGAATTTGTGCCATCATTTATTCATGTCACTATGCATTTTGATAATAAGACCACTTGTGTTAAATGGAACATGGAGTGACCACCCAGGAAAACAGTACAACCACAAGGACTAACGGGCTATGGTCTTGGCTAAGTAACTAGAGGATCTCAATGTTGTGTGGAGGCACTGCTTGTTTTGGATGGGGCTGGTTGCTACCGGCAAGGTTTGTGTGCAGAGGCGCGGGAGAGGAAGGTTTTCCTTCTAGAGACCTGCATGGTAAGGGAGCACACACACATTGAGAGATTCTTTGGAAAGGCCTCGCTATGAAACCCAGTACTTTGTTCACGTGGTGTGAGGGGAGTACATGCCTTTGGCAATGGGAATCACGACTTGTGGTGAAAGTGTACAACCTCTGCAGAGTGTTAAAAACTGATATATCAGCCGTGCTCACGGTCAAGAGCGGCCTGGACCCTCGCATGATAATTTAAACTTGAAGATGAAATAAATTGGATCATTCATGCATTGGGTATGGATATGGTTTATGGTATATATTTATGCTTAATTGGGTTGGTATACACTTATACCTTAGTAATTATGCTGCTAATTAAAATATGGCCAACTAAAGTGCTTAAGCTAAATTAAATAGCCAGCTATTCCTTGTTAAGCCTTGCATGTCATTTGTTTTTGCCCTACACTTGCTGAGTACCAACCATAAGTGTACTCAACCTTGCTTTATCTGCGGCTCAGGCTAAGACAGGAGAGCCTGGTGGAGTATTTTGGAGTTTTCTAGGCGTACGTGTTCCCCCAGTCAGCTGCCTGTGGTGAAGTGTTGAAGATTCGCTGCTAGTTATTCGCTTCGCGTGAGTGTAATAATATTCTTTAATATTATTTACGTTTTGCATTGTCTTTTATATCACTGATGAAGTCTCATATGTGTGTAAACTTGATCCTGGCGCACATATGATAGTCATCTGGTTTTGTCCTTAAAACCGGGTGTGACAGAAGTGGTATCAGAGCTGTGTTGACTGTAGGACGTAAGCCTAGAGTAGTAATGGTCGTTTTTAAGGTCTTAAATGTTTTCTTCTACTCGCCCTACCTTGTCCGCTCCAATCTTTGTCTAAATTTGTTGTTTCCCTTCAACCTTGACTCACCTTCTACTTCATTCTTAATCATCATCCCATTTTGCACTCGTTTCTATTCCTCCTCTAACCCATAGATAACGTTTCTCTATAGCCCACAGAAACATCATTGTTCCCATTGGATGTCACCATTAATGAGTCTTCTCTTACTAAGTATGAATTGTTGGAAATAAGAGAAATGGATATCTCGGAGACACAATCAGTCATGCTTTATCTCAACACAAGGATTAGGAAATCAATCCCTCTAAATCCATGTCACCGTTAGTAGAGTCGTCGTTGAGGTCGATGCTTAGTTCTGGTGTAGGATTGTTTGCTTTGTGCTTGTTGTGTGCTAAATGGTTGATTTGGTTCTTTGTAATGAGTGTGGTGTTTTTGTGGAGTGATGACCACAACTACATCTTATTAAATCAACTAAACCATTAGATAGTTGAGTTTTGTCTTTGTTCATGATCTTAGTACCTAGGTAAGCTCCAAATCCATCTTTACCATATCTAATCTTTAATCTCTTGTGCACAAATTCATTCTCGTCACCCCCGATACAGCAGTACGGTTCAATACATATCTGGAGCTACAAGACTCCGATTAATGTAAATCCAGTTGTATTAGTTCCATAACTTCATAAGTTATTTTCTGGAAAGGTTTTACGATTTTTTGGATTATTGGACAGAGAGATAAATGACTCTTTGTGGGATACAGAGAATCTGTTTCGGTAATCTGACATAGTCGACTTGTTTATTTCATATCTTTAGTTACAGAGCTCCGATTGACATGAAACCAGTTGGGTTAGTTCCAGAATTGGATAATCTATTTTTTTTGGAAGAAGTTTGCGATTTTTGGATTTTCTGAGAAAGAGATACCTGCGTTGTATTGGAGTATACAGGATCTGTCCTGATCACCTGACATAGCTAGATTGTTTTCCTTATATCTTTAGTTCTCGAACTCCAAATTAGTTTATTCCAGTTGCAATGGATTTATAATTTCATAATCTATATTCTGGCAACGTTTTGCAATTTTTGGATATTCTTTCTACAAGTTACATCAATTTCATGAAGATGGACAGAATCTGTCCAGAACTGGAGAAAGTTTGCTGCAACTCATGCTATCTTTATCAATCTTGTTTAGCCACTTTGATGATACAAGTGCTACTGTTGGAAGTTATATCTTTGTCTAGATCTTGAACATATTAAATCTATCTGCACCTATCTGAGTTCTCTTTTCTGTCCAAGCAGATGGTGAAGACTAGATCTGGTGCTGGTGATTCACAACCAAACTCGAGTCAGAACCATAAGTCACCTGCAGCAATGGATCAGTTTCTAGCTACTCAGATTCCAGTGTTGAATCAGTTAGCTAACACTATGGCTAATTTTCAAGATCAGAAGAATCAAGCTCCACCACCACCACCAAGAAACAAGCATAAGGAATTCATGCGCCATGAACCTCCTACATACTCTCACTCCGCTGAGCCTCTTGAGGCTGATGATTGGCTCAGGACTATGGAAAAGAAGCTTGAGATTACTCAGTGTTCTGATCGAGAGAGAGTTCTTTATGCATCAGGAAGATTAGAAGGTGCAGCATCAGATTGGTGGGATTCATTTTGCTATGCTCATGCAGACTCAGGTAATATCACTTGGCAGGAATTCAAGGACGAGTTTCGATCATACCATATTCCTGCAAGTGTGATTAAGCAGAAGAAGAAAGAGTTTCTCAGTCTAAAACAAGGAAGGATGTCAGTGATTGAGTACCGTGACAAGTTTCTACAGTTGTCACGATATGCACCAGAAGAGGTGGCTAATGATGAGAAGAAGCAAGATCTCTTCCAAGATGGTTTGATTATGCCTATTCGATATATGTTGTTTGTGCATACCTTTTCTACCTTCGACCAGCTTGTGAGTAAGGCACTCTTGGTAGAGGACATGAGACGTGAGATAGATGAGAAAAAGAGGAAGTTTGATGGTGAGAAACACATACAGGCAATCCGCAACACCCGTTATCGTCTTGTTCGACAGACTGCAGTGCAGAATTATCCAGCCCAACAGGATGACCATGTCACACAAGCTCGCATATCGCAGAATCACCCTCAGCAACAATGTCAGGGCTATCAAGCAGCAGATCAAGAGGTGCCAGCAGTTTCCCATGTCAAGCCTAGCCGATCAAAGGCTCCACGTACAGTAATGTGTTTCCATTGCATGCAAAAAGGACATAGCTTGGATAAATGCCCAAAGAAATATCCGCATTTGTATGGTGGGAACAAACCAGTACATGCTATAGTACAATCTCGAGTGGCTAATGGTCAAGGATCTACTCAGATTAACAGGAAGCAACTTAACTCTGTTCAGGTGAATGAAGTAATGAGTATTTCAGTTGCAGATGTTAGAGTAGTCTGTGATTATCCAGATGTGTTCCCTGATGATTTGCCAGGAATGCCACCAGATCGAGATATTGAGTTCCTTATTGAGCTTCAACCAGGAACTGCACCTATTTCCAAGAGGCCATATAGGATGGCTGTTGATGAGTTGGAAGAACTGAAGAAACAACTCAGAGAGTTGTTGGATAAGGGATTCATACGCCCTAGTTCATCACCTTGGGGAGCACCAGTGATCTTTGTGGAGAAGAAGGATGGAACACAGAGAATGTGTGTTGATTATAGATCGCTCAATGAGGTGACTATTAAGAACAAGTACCCGTTGCCCAGAATTGAGGATTTATTTGATCAGTTAAAGGGAGCCAAGGTGTTCTCTAAGATTGATTTGCGTTCAGGGTATCATCAGTTGAAAATCAGGCCATCAGATATCCAGAAGACAGCTTTCACTACTAGGTATGGGTTGTATGAGTATACAGTAATGTCTTTTGGTTTGACTAATGCCCCTGCCTACTTCATGTATTTGATGAACAAGGTGTTCATGGAGTACCTGGATAAGTTTGTTGTGGTTTTTATCGATGATATTTTGATATACTCCAAGAATGAGGAAGAACATGAGTAGCATTTGAGGCTAGTACTGGAGAAACTCAGAGAGAATCAGCTGTATGCTAAGTTCAGCAAGTGTGAATTCTGGCTAAAGGAAGTATCCTTTCTTGGTCATGTCATTACGGATGGTGGTATTGCAGTTGACCCAAGCAAAGTTATGGATGTTTTGAAGTGGGAGCCGCCTAAGAATGTGCCAGAGGTTAGAAGTTTCCTTGGACTTGCAGGGTATTATCGCAGGTTTATTGAGGGATTCTCCAAAATAGTGAAACCTCTTACTTCACTCTTGGAGAAAGGAAAGGAGTTCAGATGGACAGCCACTTGCCAAGATAGTTTTGAAGAGCTTAAGAAGAGATTGACTACAGCCCCAGTGCTAGTAATGCCAGACATACATAAGAGCTTTGATATATATTGTGATGCATCTAGACAAGGCCTAGGTTGTGTTCTTATGCAGGAAGGCCGTGTCATTGCCTATGCATCCAGACAGTTGAGGAAACATGAGCAGAATTATCCTACTCATGATCTGGAGTTAGCAGCAGTAGTCCATGCTTTGAAAATCTGGAGACATTATATGCTTGGTAACAAGTGCCAGATTTACACTGACCATAAGAGTCTGAAGTACATCTTTACTCAGAAGGATCTCAACTTAAGGCAACGCCGTTGGCTAGAATTGATTAAGGATTATGATTTGGAGATACATTATCATCCTGGTAAAGCTAATGTGGTTGCAGATGCCTTGAGTAGAAAAGGACATGCTAACACACTTCTGACTCATGAGATGCCTGATGAACTGTGCAGAGAATTCCAGAGATTGAATCTTGGATTTGTTGCTCACACTGGAGTTGTGACCATGGAAGTGGAACCAACATTAGAACAGGAAATTAGAAAAGGGCAGCTTGATGATGCTAAGATTAAGAAAATCAAGCAGCATATGGTAGCAGGAAAAGCACCAGGATTTAGGATGGATGAAGAAGGTACAGTTTGGCTTGGGGACAGGATATGTGTGCCTGATGATGAGGCTATGAGGCAGCTGATATTGAGGGAAGCACATGACTCAGCTTATTCTATTCATCCTGGGAGTACAAAGATGTATCAGGATTTGAAAGAAAGATATTGGTGGTATGGTATGAAAAGGGATGTAGCAGAATATGTGGCTTTGTGTGACACTTGTCAGAGAGTTAAAGCAGAACATCAGAGGCCAGCAGGTTTGCTACAACCATTAAAGATACCTGAATGGAAGTGGGAAGAGATCAGTATGGATTTCATTGTTGGTCTACCGCGTACTCAGTCAGGATTTGACTCCATATGGGTGATAGTGGATCGCTTAACCAAGGTTGCTCATTTCATTCCAGTGAAGACTACTTATACAGGAGCCAGATTAGCTGAGTTGTACTTTGCTAGAATTGTGTGCTATCATGGAGTGCCTAAGAAGATTGTGTCAGATAGAGGTACTCAGTTCACATCCAGGTTTTGGAAGCAGTTGCATGAGTCTATGGATACCAGGTTGAATTTTAGCTCAGCATATCATCCCCAGACTGATGGTCAGACTGAGAGAACCAACCAGGTATTGGAGGATATGTTGAGGGCTTGTGCATTGAAGTATGGTAGAGGTTGGGATAAGAGCTTGCCTTATGCTGAGTTCTCTTATAACAACAGCTATCAAGCAAGCTTAAAAATGGCCCCTTTTGAAGCATTATATGGAAGAAAGTGTAGAACTCCATTGTTTTGGAGTGAGACAGGAGAAAGAACAGTATTTGGGCCAGACATTATAAAGGATGCGGAAAGGCAAGTTCAGATCATCAGAGAGAATTTGAGGACTGCACAGTCTAGACAAAAGAGCTATGCTGATACAAGAAGAAGGGAATTGACCTTTGAAGTAGGAGATTATGTGTACTTGAAAGTGTCACCAATTAGAGGTCTACGCAGGTTTAAAGTCAAAGGTAAACTTGCACCTCGCTATATTGGACCCTTCAAAGTATTAGAAAGAAGAGGAGAAGTTGCTTATCAGTTAGAGCTGCCAACACAGTTGTCAGATGTGCACAGTGTGTTCCATGTATCACAGCTGAAGAAGTGTCTCAGAGTTCCAGAGGAACAATTGCCTTTAGATGAATTGAATGTGCAGGATGACTTGACTTACATAGAATATCCAGTGAAGATATTGGAGACAGCAGAACGAATCACCAGAAGTAAAGTGATCAAGATGTGCAAAGTGCAATGGAGTCACCATGCAGAAGATGAAGCTACTTGGGAAAGAGAAGATGAATTGAAGGCAGAATTTCCCCACCTCTTCGCCGATCCATCCGAATCTCGAGGACGAGATTCATTTTAAGGGGGTAGGTTTGTAACACCCTAATTTTCATCACAAGAAATTTTAGAAACATTTTCTGAGTTGTCTAGGATTTATTTAAGGTATAAATAAATTTCTAGGATTTAATTGGAATAATCTAGGATCTTATCAATTTTAATATCAATTCAAATAATTAAAGTCACAAAAAGTTTATTGTTGCATCATGCTGGTTGCATTGTTTATTGTGTTGGCATTTCAAATTTGGATGGAGTTTATCAAAATTCAAATTTGGATTGCTATAGTTGAGTGTTTAGTTTTCTAGGAACGTTTAGGCATCAAATAGGTTTCTCTGGGAATTTTTCAGAATTTTCTGGAATTTATTCCTATTTTTCTAGAGCTAAATCTTTTTCTCAAAGCTTCTAGAAAGTCTTTCCACGAGCTCCAAATATTATATTTGGGTTTCTCGTGTCCATATCTATCTCCAAGAATTTTCTTGGTATTTTTGGGATTTTCTGGATATTTTTCGTGCATTAAATACGAATCCACCCTTTTTCTGGATTTATTTTTGCGCAGAAAATGTTTTCCAGAAATTCCGAAAATAGGAAATTAATCTCGAAAATATCTTTGTCCCGAACCCTACCTATATATATATTGCCACGTTCGTCTCGACGCGCTGATTTCAGATCTAAAATCTTTTTCTCGGGTGGACTCTCCAAACTCCGTAGATCTGAAAGTCAAAGTTGGTTTTCGTCGAACTCCAGCGAGCTTTTCCGGTGAAACCATTGACTTCCGGCGAAAACCGACGCCACCACGGAGTTCCTTTCGTCGAGCTCTACGCCGTGGTGTAGTGGATTGCGCGAATCAGATATCATCTCCGTCGTCTTCCCCAACTCCGGCGACCTTCTCTCCAACTCCGGCGAGCTTTTAAATCACCGACCATCATCTTCGGCCGTTGGTGAGCACACCATCGTGATCCTTGTCCCGTTTCTGATCTACTTTGCTATTCTTGCACGAGTTTTGTGCCTCATGGCCCTGTTCTCTGATCCGTATTATTTTCCTGTCCTTATCTGTACCTGACGCAGCTGAACTGCGCCGCCGCCGTCGCCGACCGTCGGTCCCGGTCATCGCCGTTCTGGTTCCCTGTTGGTGAGCAGCCCCACGACCGGAGGTCCTGCAAGGCCAGCAAACAGAGCCAGTAGTCCCGTGAGGCCGTGACCGTGAGTAGAACCTTCCCTTTGTTACGTGAGCCGAGCCCTACCGAGTTGGTCTGTTTGTTACGTGAGTTCAGAAGCAACAAAGAAGAAAGGTAGTTTCACAATCTAGCCCCTGAAGGAGTTTGTAAATAAGTTACAAAGTTATGTGTCTTGTAAATATTCTGGCAAACCTCCTAGATAATCTCTCTTTTTGCACATAAATCCCACCCGAGACTCTTTCATAGCTAACCCTGTTCTTTCATCAATTCGCGAGCACTATTTACTGTGTCTTGAAATTCTTATCTGCTAGTCCTTTTCGGCTATAGTTAATTACGACTAGATCCCTGCAATCTTGTTTTAACCATATCTCATTCGTTTTAGCTCCGTTTCGAGTGATTCTTGCGCTCACGTGATCCTTAGGACTTGTACAGTAGTTTTATTCTGTTCTTTTGTACTGTTGCCCATATTTGGTGTATTGTTTCTTATTTTGTTGTAATGTTTTCTTGTATGTGCCCCTGTGCTGCGTTTAGACGGTGCAACAGTTGTGGTGTTCAAGAATTGTTTGTGGAATTCGAGGAGCAAGCTTCTGAAGACTTGAGCAGTACCCTTTATTATTTGGATTTAAGGCAAGTGTATTCTTGATCATATTCTTCAGTCCTAATAACCAAATGGCATGCTCACATTTAATAGCTATGCTACGCTTGCATGCTTTAATATGATGGGTCCTATGTTAAGGATTGACTAGTTTTATTTATCATTCCTTGTCAAACCTTGGGTTTATATTTAAATGTTGGGTAGTTGATGCTTAGTTGCTTTAATTTGGGAATGGTTACACTAAGATCCAAGATAATGAATTTGTGCCATCATTTATTCATGTTACTATGCATTTTGATAATAAGACCACTTGTGTTAAATGGAACATGGAGTGACCACCCAGGAAAACAGTACAACCACAAGGACTAACGGGCTATGGTCTTGGCTAAGTAACTAGAGGATCTCAATGTTGTGTGGAGGCACTGCTTGTTTTGGATGGGGCTGGTTGCTACCGGCAAGGTTTGTGTGCAGAGGCGCGGGAGAGGAAGGTTTTCCTTCTAGAGACCTGCATGGTAAGGGAGCACACACACATTGAGAGATTCTTTGGAAAGGCCTCGCTGTGAAACCCAGTACTTTGTTCACGTGGTGTGAGGGGAGTACATGCCTTTGGCAATGGGAATCACGACTTGTGGTGAAAGTGTACAACCTCTGCAGAGTGTTAAAAACTGATATATCAGCCGTGCTCACGGTCAAGAGCGGCCTGGACCCTCGCATGATAATTTAAACTTGAAGATGAAATAAATTGGATCATTCATGCATTGGGTATGGATATGGTTTATGGTATATATTTATGCTTAATTGGGTTGGTATACACTTATACCTTAGTAATTATGCTGCTAATTAAAATATGGCCAACTAAAGTGCTTAAGCTAAATTAAATAGCCAGCTATTCCTTGTTAAGCCTTGCATGTCATTTGTTTTTGCCCTACACTTGCTGAGTACCAACCATAAGTGTACTCAACCTTGCTTTATCTGCGGCTCAGGCTAAGACAGGAGAGCCTGGTGGAGTATTTTGGAGTTTTCTAGGCGTACGTGTTCCCCCAGTCAGCTGCCTGTGGTGAAGTGTTGAAGATTCGCTGCTAGTTATTCGCTTCGCGTGAGTGCAATAATATTCTTTAATATTATTTACGTTTTGCATTGTCTTTTATATCACTGGTGAAGTCTCATATGTGTGTAAACTTGATCCTGGCGCACATATGATAGTCATCTGGTTTTGTCCTTAAAACCGGGTGTGACACGAAGTGGTTCAGAGCTGATGTGATGTGGACACGTCATATCCATCTTCAACCTCACCTCCCGCGCCTGTGCTCGCGCCGAGGTCAGCGCCGGCCGGCCGCAGCGCCGCCCGCGCTCGAGGGGCCTCCGCTCCTGCACTGAGGGCCACGCCAGCCGGCCGGTGCGGCGGAGATCCGCGACCCCGTGCGCAAGGCGCGGGTGTGGCTCGGCACCTTCGACACGCCCGAGCAGGCCGCGCGCGCCTACGACGCCGCCGCGCGCAGGCTCCGCGGGCCCGGCGCCACCACCAACTACCCCACCGAGGAGCCCAAGGCAACTGCGGCGGCGGCGGCTGCTCCAGCGTCGAGCGGGAGCGGGAGCACCGTGCTGTCCGAGGACGCGTCGTTGTCGTCATCCTCCTCCTGGGACTCCTCGCCGGCGGTCGCGGCGCCCCCGTCGCTGGACCTGAGCCTGGCCCTGCCGTCGACGGCGGTGGGCGCGCAGCCGTGCCAGCTGTTCGTGGCGCCGGCGCTGCTGCAGTTCCTGCCGCCCAAGTGCGAGGAGGAGCAGAGCTGCTCGCGGTCGAGCTCTCCCTCGTCGTCGGTGGTGTTCGACGCGGCGCCGGCGGTAGGCTTGGGGCTCGACCTCAACCTGGCGCTGCCGGCGGCCGAGATGGTGATGTAGAGATAGGCTAATTGTAATTGATCAGTTAACTGACAGTGGCTTAGCTCGTTAAAGGCTCCATCAGAGCCAAGCTAGACCTGTGTAAATCGG
>CM014277.1:55249349-55264761 GCA_004135705.1 Alloteropsis semialata
TGGACGCACGTACCCTAGTAATTAAGGTACGTATGTGTTGCCCAGTGACGAAGGGTACGGGGCTGTTTGGATTTTGCCCCTGGTTGCTCTGCCAATTTAAACCTGGGCACGCCAAAATATTTTGTGGAGGATCGATTTAGCTGGTAAAGAAACCACGTACGATGGGTTCACAATGTTAACAAAAAATATTGATCAAACATTATGGATACGTTGTGCAAACGGTCCCTATAGTACTAATAATCCACAACAAAAGTTACCATGGGCAACCCATAAGAAATTAATAAACAAATATTAATCTTTCCTCACTCTACATATATCTCTCCAAGCTCATCAAGCTTTGCTTTTAAACGTGCCCGACTTGCACGCGGACACACACGTTCATACGTCCTACTACCTTTGTATCGGAATATTTGTTGTCATTGACTTTTTTATTACAACTTTGACCATTCGTCTTATTCAAAACATTTTGTATAGTTCACTTATTTTGTTTGTGAATTTCTTTATCGTTATATGTACTTTAAGTATGACTTGTCTTCTTACAAGTTTGCGTAATTTTTTTTGAATAAGACGAAATGTCAAATATTTCGATACGGAAGTAGTATATGTTTTTGCATTGAATCATCCCTTAATAGTCATCTCTAACCCTCAACAGCTACTACGGTCTACGTATAGCCTGCTTAAGTTGGATGCTAGATGAGCTGGATGTGAGAGAAGGCCTAAAAAGGACCTAGCTATCGACTCCAAGAGACCAGTTCCACGCTGGCAAAAGGGAGAAGAGAGAGAGAGAGAGATGACATCAATTTTTTATTTTTACTTATCTGATATTTTTCTTGAACTAGAAGAACATAAGAGACAACCAAAAAATAATTTAACCCAATCGGATCTAAGGTGTGATCTCTAGAAAATCATGAAGATTCAAAATTTTTAATATTAAAGAAGTGTATCACCCACTAGTTTGCACACCCAAAAACGTTATTTTTGCTCATATTATATGTACATATTTTTTACATGTCTTATATTATATATAAGTTTCCACGAAGGTTTTTTGGATTTTTTAAATAATTTGCTATTTTCTAACAATTAAATGAAAAATTAAATGAATTTGCAGGTACTTATTAAATGAATTTGTAGGTACTTATTTTTAGTGATTCTAATTTAAACTACATCTATCTCAAATAGTAAAAAAAAATACTAGAAAAATAGTATTTAAGGACATATGCCCTAGGTTAGACCATATCCAGAAAAAAGATGAAGAATTAATATGTTTGCTATGGATAATTAGCACTTTTAATTTATACATTTAATTCTATAATAATAATAATATCTAAAAATTATCCTAAAATTATAAAATTGTCATGAAGTCCTTTTTAGGTGTATAACATTCTGATAAAAATTCAATGCATTTCAAAAACTTAGACTATATATTGTTCACAAAGACATACATTCCTCACACTTTTTAGTATATCTTAAGGCAAACTTTGAAGTTTGTATACCCCAGAACATTATTTTTGCTAAAATTACATGGAAATATTTTTTACAAGTTTTATATTGCATATAGTTTGCCATGGTGGTGTTTAGAAGTTTTTGAAATTATTTGCTATTTGTTATTAATTAAATGATTTTTTAGCACTGATAAATTAATTTTCAATATGCCTAGTTTTTATTTTTCTATTAGTTTTCAGATATTTTTTGTAGCCAATAGCATGCACGGAACAACCACAAAAATACAAAACCCAATTGGATCTGAGGTGTTGTATCTAGAAATTTATAAAGATTACAAAAAGTTAATATAAAAGGATTGCATACCTCAATTAGTCAGAACACACGCGAAACAAGAGATCACGGCGAAGCATGGACAATGTAACAAGTGCAAAAAATTACGGCATTGAAAGAGATGGTGGCTAGTTCATAGGGGGCGCCTCCTACGCTGGTAATGTTTTTTGCGCCCATTTAGTCTTTTTTTATCTCAGATTTTGAAATTATTTTCACAGCCGATTTCTCAAAACGGGCTGTGAAAATTGGATGTGAAAATCCGATTTTTACTGTACGCTAAACACTGTCGCCTCCTCTGCAACCAGCCGTGGATACCCCTCTAGAACCGGGTGTGATAATAATTTTGCAGCAGTGATTGGTCCAAACCGCATGCTTCCATCAGTGGTGCAAACATCGAAGCTCCCGTGCTTTGCGTACTGCGTTGCCTGTGTTGAACTCGAAATGGCATTACATATACGTGTGCTGCGCTCCCAACTCCAACGACCCGGCACGGACGTACCGGCAGTGGAGCAGGTCATCGTTCCAATGCGAAAACATAAAGAGGGCATACGGGCGAAGAGTTTCTACCGATTCCAGTCGTCGTGCACTGCCTCAATGCCTTTGCTCGGACGATCCATTGTGGTCTCACTCTCATGAGTGACGAGTGACGACGGTTCTCGATAGGACCGGGATATCCCGTGACGGAGCGCGCGACCCGTCACGGGCGTCGTCACCACCGCCGTCGCCTCTGGCAGCCGAAGATCCTCTTGCCTCTGGTACGTCCTCCTACCGTCTCCGCCTCCGCCTCCCTCCCTCCTCGTCCTTCAACGGCCTGCCGCCCACCCCATCCGCCTCCACCACCTCCCGCCCCCGCCCTCGCCCTCGACCCTGCCCTTCCTAACGCCACGTAGCTCCTCTCCCCTGCCTCTGGCTCCATCCAGCTGCCATCCCCCACCGCCCCCGCCGGTGGCGCCATCGCCACCCGGCGACTGTCTCCACCATTGGGCCGGCAGCCACACCCACACGCCCTCCTAATATAACTCTAACCCTAACCCTAAATCCCGCCTCCCCAACCCCAAACCCTAACCTAGCTCTAACCGGCCGGCCAGCCGCCCGCAGCGGCGCGAGGCGGCTCGAGCGGGTCACGCACTCGCGCTTCCGCGCGACCCGTCTGTTAATAAACTTAACGTTCTCAATGGTTCAGTTCGACTCTCAAGTGTCAACTAACTTTTCTGCGTCCATACGGACGTGTACATCCAAGACAGTGCAGAGGGCAGTAAGAGGTACACGGTGCAGAGGGGAGTAGTAATAACTGGGCAAGTGCTGACAGAGTGACAGATGAACTATTATTTATAGTGCAAGTTTTTCCAACAGATTACTTGGCAACATTTTTGTATGTAATAACGACACGAGGATTGTTGCGCCCTCAGCTAATTCCATTGGCAACCAGGCGGTGCTTTTACAGTAGTTCATCCATTTCTGAAGGCCATGCACAACAAGGTAACCATTCTGCAACGTTTTCGCTGTGAAGGAAAAGGAGGGACGGTGGAGGTTTTGTAGCCTCTCTGGTAGTCGATGTCTTGTCTGCAAGTGTGCCCTTGGTTACCGGTTAACGCCAAACTGCCAGAGCGTGCATGTTCCTTAAACTGTTCTGTGGTCGCTATCTAGCTTAGATTTCTTTTAATTACTTCAAAACTGCTGAACCTAGCTGCTGGGTAATGAAATTCGGGCAAGACCCGTTCTGCAAAAAAAAAAGAAGAAGAAAAAAGCTAGCTATCGGCTGGCTTGAGCTACACAGGTATCTGACGATCCAGCATGAGTATAGCAAACCATTGGTATCTTGACGTCTGTTGTGGGTCTTGATTTTTTGGGTGTGCAAGTTTCTCGATTATTCCTTGTTCCTGATCGATGCTTCGCAGGTAAAGGTAAGTTATCCACGCTGTGTGTTCCCTATTGTGTCTTCAATAAAAAGATACGAATGTCCCATTTCACACTGTGTTCCCTATTGTGTCTTCTACAAAAAGATACGAATGTCCCATTCCACACTGTGCCTCATCTACTAAATTATACAAAAATAATAAAAAAAAACTCCTAGCATTAATTAGTATTATTATCAGTAAACTCATGCTTATCCACCAAATAGTGCGAATTTAATAATGATGGATGATCACTTATCCTCATTTTGCATGTACTTTGTAAGATATAGAAAATCAAATAGTGACCTTTTGTTGCATTTATGTGTGGTCACTGTTTGATTGTTTGTTAATACTTGTAGACAAGTCTAAAATTAATATGACTAGTGGTCCATCAATAGGCCATTATAGTAAAAGTTTGGTATCCTTATCACATAAGGGCATTTATAGAAATTGTTTGATGCTAATAGGTTACTTCAAACAGTTAAAACAAAAATAATACCTTATATTACCTCAAATGGTTTTGTATAGAAGTTGGTTGTCCTAGGGGAATTATCTTAGTTACATGGCTACCAAATATGTCTAGATATGTACTATTTTAGATATTCTTTTGTCATTTATTATAATCTCACTCATTAAGTTTTAGATGTTAACTAGCAAATATGCCCGTGCGTTGCAACGGGTGATGATGACTCCATGGATATAATATCTCTCATAGTTCATGCAAATTTAACCCTAATCAACAAATTATAGGGACATGAATATTTTTTTGGATTTTCCTTATTATTTGATTTGAGAAATAATGAAAAGCAATGAAAATAAACAGATAAGTACTAAGAACATTTACTAAGTGCATACACATACATTTCTATCAGCAAATGGAACGAGGTACATGCTTAATTCCATAGTCGTCTCCAGTTTTGGAGAGCATATAGGATTTGTTGCAGATACTCATGAGCACAGACCTCTGGGTTTTTTTTGGCAAGGAAAGCATGGAGTTGTTTATATGGTATTAGCTAGCACTGTTGCATCTAAATAAAAATCACCTGTTGTAGCTACCTGCTAACTATAGTAGATGAGGCACCATGTGCAGCTGCCAACTGCTGGAGGTCTCAACAAAAAGTTTGCGTCTTCATAGATAGTGAAGGTACCACCATTTGTATCTCTCTCGTCTCCTGTCCCCCTCCGGTCATGCAAAGCCATGAAATTTACTGACAATGACAACTAACCACCAGCAACCATGACGTGTCACCTCTCTAAGCCAGCACCCGTTTTCATATATGTTATCTTCTGTGGGAACGAGTGACAAGATTGACAAGGATCCGCTCGGCATTGCGGCCTTGAAATTGGTCAGATGTAGTTGCCCATCTATGTTCTCATGCAAGCACCACGCCACTGCCAGGACCCGATCAGATCGTTCATCTGGGGTATCATCTTCTCTGCAGCATAGATTATCTAGGACAGCATGCTGCTGTTAGCCTCCATTGAAGCTTTTGATGGCCAATCAAAAATTAATAACATCGTTGGGTACTCGATAGTCGATCCGGCCCATGCTTGCTGGACATAATTGTTATCTCTTCGCCTGGCCTCGTGGACTTTGCTCGGGCCCGACCTCGTGAGCGCATACTACATACGATGCCAAGCCATTGCTTCTGCCCTCAGCTACGCATGGATTTATAAGCGCGTCACCATCAAGCTGAGTCCGTGTCAGGAACGGAATGCTGGCGAGCGTGACTCGAACCGGGGCGAAGGACAAAAAAAAAAGGCAGAAAACCACAAAGGATTTATTCCATGCTTATTTATTACGACGGACGATGGACGAAAATCTGCGGGAACAAGGGCAGAACGCACGAAGACTCGTTGCTTGCTTTATAAATAGGTATAGATTAATCTATCACAGATATTGTATTACGAGTCGCGTGCGATGATCCAATATGTACTAGAGAAATGAAAATCTCTAGACATTGATGGAAACAAGGGTATAGCTTGAGTTCCACACCCGAGTTTTGTGATTCACTTGTGTTTTCTTTCTCTGGTTGGTATACTCATCATATTATTACTGCTACTAACAACTTAATAAAATCGTAGATAGCTATCTAAAAACCTTTCTATGGAAACATTATTAAAGTAACTTCAACCACAAAGGATATACAAATAAATTCAATCTCCAAAAAGTTATATAAAAAGCATATCAAAAAATTTATATGAAAAAATTATACAGAAACATATATAAATGACTTATATGAATAGATTATGCAGAAAATATATAAATTTGCTTATCAATATGAATATATAAAAATAACATTTATTGAAAATAAAAAATATTGAAAATGAACTTAGATATTATTACTAAAAGCTACTCCATTTCTTACAAATTATAGCAATATTCAGATTTGTAAAAAGTTAAAGCATGTTAGGTTTGACCAATTTTTTTGTTAGAATATATCAATATCTATGTCAACAAAGTTTTTAATGATAAAGATATATGAAAACATATATTTTCATTTTGTTCTTTTTGGGTGGTGTTGATGTGAACATTTTTTATTTAAATTTGTCTAATCCTTAGAATGTTTGACCTAAAACAAACTATCAACTATCTAAATTTTGGTATTAAAGAGTATCTAAACATTTTTCCTAAAACTTTTTTAAATAACAACTGTTGTGAATTTATCCTAAATCTCTAAAAAAAATTGTTCATGTAGAGCATTAGAAGATCTCCACATTGCATCTTATAGCATACAAATAGATACATCATACCATCATCTATTCCTTGCAAAGATCCAGACGACTATTATAAAGAATTTGGGCCGATGCATACGATTCAAAGATGGAACTGGTTGTGCACTGAGTATGACATGACACTTGGGCAAAAAGATACTACTTCTTTTTGAACCGACACTATGGCCGGTTTCTACAACAAATGGTTGTGACAATAGCCAAGGAAAGCGAGAAGGAGGACTTGTTGCTTGGGCATGCTAGAGCTAGACAACACGTGTACGACCAGGAGACCTAAGACAATGACTCCACACAGTGATGTGATGTAGCATGGAGCCTGGATACAGCTATGGAACAAACAGATAATGAGATGCTGTCATTATCTATTCAAGAATGTATAAATATTGAGAACATTTGTGGACATTTGAACCTAGATTCTGAGACAATGACATTGCATGTTGCATGGTTTTGAAATTCTCAAAACCTCTTATATATTTTCTTATGATTTAAATGTGGATGCATGCATCGCATCCTATGTTTCTTGTCAACATGTTGTAAAGGACAATCATTTCATATCCTTCACATGAAACTGGTATAGAGAAACATTTTCATAGCCGGGTCAAAAATGGTTTTCATAGCCAGTTTTGATAGTTGACTAGAAAAGATCGGCATTGAAAATGAGTATTTCCAAAGCCCGGTGAAAAATCCAATTTTCACAGGGGCTTTGTGTTATAAATCATCTATAAGAATCACGTGTGAAAAAGATTTTGAAACCATATGAAAATATCAATTGGCAAAAAAAAAATTACACTATGATGGGAGCGCACCTGATGGACTCGCCACTATCTCTCCATCAGAGACAAAACCCATGACCTCTTGGTTCACATGTGCCTCCCCTAACCAATCCATCACACAATCACTTTTGAATGATTGTGTGTGTGTGTCGGCTGGTGGTGGGGCGGTGGGTGGCAATCCTTTTTGTATTAACCTTTCTTGATCTTCTAAAAATTTCTATAAGGTCCAACTAGGCTACATTTTTTTTATGGTTGCCCCGTACATGTTTCGTGTGCAAGTAAAAATATCAGAAGAATAATACAAAAATAAAATCAGCTTGCTGGAAAATGGAAATTGATTTATAAGTACTAAAAACATATTTAATCCATAAAAATAGTAAATTATTTAAAAAAATCAAAACTCCAACATGGCAACCTATATATATGCACTGTAACATATGTAGGAATATTTCCATGTAATATGAGAAAAATAACTAATGTTTTAGGGTGTGCAAATTTCACAGTTTGCTTTGAGATGCATGAAGAGCCTGAGAAATGTATGAGTTCGTGAACATTATATCGTCTAAATTTATTAAAATGTGCCGAATTCTTTATAAGAAGGTAATACACTCAATGCCAATTTTCATAATTGTCAGGTATTAAGTTTAGATATTATTAATATTTTATAAGTAATGTTGGAATAAAAGTGTGAATTATCCATATGAAATCTTTTATTCTTTCATATTTTTTTCTCAATATGATCTAAGCTAGGGCATGTATCTTTAGATACTATTTTTATAGGCTTGGTGAAGAATGATTTGAGACAATGTAGTTAAAATTAGAATTGCTGAGAATAAGTATCTAGAAATTTAATCATTAGAAAATAGCAAATCATTTAAAAAATTTCAAAACTCCTCCGCAGCAACTGATATGCAATATATCACATTTCCACGTAATATTAGAAAAAAATATGTTTTAGAATGTGCACTCTAGTGGGATTCACATCTTTTTCAAAATTATGCTTTAGAATGTGCACACTAGTGGGATGCACATCTTTTTCATTAAATTTTTTGAATCTTCATGATTTTATAAAGACAACCTTGTCCGATTAGACAACTATTTTTTTCTGGTTGTCTGTTATCTGCTCCTAGCTCAAAGAAAAAAAATTCAAAAAATAACAGAAATATAAAAATCGATGCACATTGTAGCTTAGAACTGGCGGTGAAAATACTATAATCATAGGTGATACGTGTTACAGACCGGCTGTGATAATAATTTTCACAAACAATTCTTGGCTGGAACCTACCATGGAAATTTACTCCATTTTGACAGCCGATTCCAGCATGTATCAAACTTGAGAACATTTTTGGTCATTTGGAGCTAAGTTTGGAGACAATGTCAATGCATGTTGTATGGTTTTTAAATTCTCATAATCTCTTATATACTTTCTTAGTATTTAAATGTGTATGCATGCATAGAATCCTATGTTTGTTTTCAACATGTTGTACAGGACAATCATTTCATATCCTTGACATGGTACTTGTATTGTGTAATGGTGATGGTTTGCCAACACTACTACAGAAACATTTCCATATCCTCAAGGAGTCAAACCCATGAGGCCATGACCTCTTAGTTCACGTGTGCCTCTGCTAGCACTGCACCATGTTCGCTATTACTTGTGTTTGATTGGGGATGCAATCCTTTTCTATTAACCTTTTTGAATTTTTATAATTTCTTAAGCGCACCATATAAAAGGACTCCATGCTAATTTTTGGGTTAGTTTCAGATATTTCTATTATTGTTACAAGTAAAGCTGTAAATAAAAGTGCGAATTATTCATATCAAATCTTTTATTCTTTCATATATTTTCAACATATATTATCTAACATTGGGCTTATGTATTTAGATATTATTTTGATAGGATTATTTAAGAATTATTTGAGATACATGTAGGTCAAATTAGAATTACTAAGAATAAGCACCTAAATATCATTTAATCATTAGAAAATAGTAAATCATTCAAAAATTTGAAACTTCTCCATGACAACTTATATGCAGCATATCATATGTAAATAATATTCCATGTAATATGAGCAAAAACAATACGAGTCTAAACTAGTTGAGATGCAGTTTTTTTGTATTAACATTTTTTAATCTTCATGATTTTATAGAGACCACACCTTAGGTCTGATAAGGTTACAAATTTTTGTGGTTGTCCCTTATATGACCCTAGTTTAAGAAAAATATTACAGAGATAATAGAAAAATTGATGTGTACTATAGCTTAGATCCAATGGTGAAAATGGTATCAGTACATTTGGTTTGTACTAAAAACTGACTCTGATAATTTTTTTCAAAGGAGGTTCATAGGCTCATAGCTCAAACCAGTTGTAAAAGTTGTCTCTTTTTTCACAACGGGTTCCAGCCACGAGCCAGCGGTGAAAACCCATTACCACAACTGGCTCCAATGGCCACTGATCCCACCAACTAACGATCCCACCTACTATGAAAATGGCGTCCAGAAAATTGGTTATGTGGGAGTGCAACTTCCACTACTGGAGAAGTCGCCATCGGTACCGGTTGGTAACCCCCTTCGGTACCGGTTCTGAAACCGGTACCGCGCATCCGGTACCAAAGGGTGCCTTTGGTACCGGTTGGTAACACCAACCGGTACCAAAGGCCCCTCCCACGTAGGCTACAGGGGAGGGTATTTGGTACCGGTTGGTCTTACCAACCGGTACCAAAGGGTGATTTGGCTATTTTTTTAAATGTTTGATATTTGGGTTAGTTATATGCAATTCGTCTACGCGTCATATGTCGTATGTCGTACACGATCTTTCACGCAATAAGATTGAAGTCGTCGCAATTGTCAATTGATTTTGACCTGACTTTGATTGCATTTTTCTCGAACATTCACATATAAACATTTGAGATCAGCCAATACAAAAGTTAGAGCATTTAAAAGTTGTTTACAATTTACGGCCAGAACTGGAAGAAGGAGCGGAAAGGGAGTCTAATTGAGCGATAGCGCGTCCGTCATGGTGGTACTCTCCGTGTGGATTTACAACTTGGTCCATAATAAATCCAAACAGTTGGTCCGCGATAGCTTTTGCTTTGTCTGTCATTGGGAGCTCTTCATGGTAAAACATCCTCTGCATTAATCACAAATGACAACATTCATTCATATAATAAATAAATTTTGCATACAATCATTTCTAAACAAGTAACTAATAATCATTCATTTATATAATAAATAAATTTTGCATATAATCAAAAAAATTCCTAACACATTCATTTCTAAACAATAACTAATAATCATTTCTAAACAATAACTAATCATCATTTCTAAACAATAATCAATAACTAATAATCATTTCTAAATAAAGTATATTCATGAAATAACAAAGTATAATAAATATATTCATAATAAATATACACTAATAATCATATTTCCATATACACTAATAATCTAATTTCCATACTAATAATCATTTTTTCATATACACTAATAATCTAATTTTTGTACTAATAATCTAATTTCTATATATACAAATAATCTAGTTTCCATATACACTAATAATCTAGTTTCCATATACACTAATAATCTAGTTTCCATATACACTAATAATCTAGTTTCCATATACACTAATAATCTAATTTCCATATACACTAATAATCTAATTTCCATATACACTATAATCTCATTATCCACTGGCAGACGTACCATGAGTTCTTCGTTAGTCGCTTTTTTGGGAGAAATAAAGCTATGGATCCACTGGCAGACGTAGTATCTGCGTAGATTCGTCCCTTGTTCCTGTCTGGCACACTAAAAGTGGAGAAGAATAAAGTTAGATGTAACAATTATATATTAGTGTGATTTTACGAGATATGCGGGTACACCAGCCACATACCGAAAAGTCCGTCTTCACATCCAATTTTTCTTTGAAATTTCCTCGAACATTTGCACGGAAAAGTGTCCATGCTTCGTCAATCAGGTCTAAAACTGCTTGGTAATCCCCTCGTGGTTTTCGCATTGAGTCCAAGACAAAAATTTGACCGGTGTTTATGATTATCACAAGGAGTATCCAGTGGAAGCTGTATATATATATATATATATATATATATATATATATATATATATATATATATATATATATATATATATATATATAAACACACATATATATATATATATATATATATACATGCATACGTATTGAGAACAAAGGCTTAAAGTTATACATACATAGAGAGAAGTACTAACTTGAAATTGTATGGCAAAAGAATGTATGTCTTGCTTCTTTGTCTCTCCAGGTACAAGTATATGTTGTCCACCGTGTCTAGTGGCTTACTGGATACAAGTACGGCATTTACCATGCATGGATCCATGAAGCCGACATCATCATACGATTTTTGGCGGCATGTATGGATCTCCATCCTACATGACAAGAATATATTGTTATTGTTGGAAATTATAATTAAGGAAGCAAGTATTGCAAGAATAGATCAGTGAAACAAACTTACACAACCCAGCAGCTCATCAATGAGAGGTCTATGGCATCTTGATGGTACAACATATACACATCCTTGAAATCCAAAATTAAGAGACTATGCCCACGGAAGTAATCACGGTCTTGTATCAAAACATTGAGCATCAGTCTACCCTTTTTGGACACCTTCATGTACCACTCATGAAATCAGAACGCTTGAGTGGGTAGGTACTTCACAGAAAATGGGGGCACCATTGCTTCGCCATATCGAAATTCTCAAGTTTTCACTGGTGTTGCCTTAGGAATTTCGCCCTGTAAAATTTGTGTCGGTGAGCGGCCCGTTTGCGCGCACAACTTCACAAGTTCTTCGTCGTCAATATCCTGTTGCCCTTGTGTCCTCCTAGCAGAGCTTTGACCAACTTGTTTCTTCTTAGGAGTGGCCGCCTTCTTCCCCGAGGATCCACTGCTGGCTTTTTTCTGCTTATCATAAGCCTTTGCAAGCTGGCGGTCGTAGTCAGAGGGTAAAAATCTCTTCTGATTCGCCGCGCTCATTGTTTTGAAAAAGGTCTTCACTGTCGGATCTATGTGTATCGGCTTCTCTGGCTCATCTGGTTTGAAATGCTCTTTGACCTGGGCTTCGACCACCAAAGCAGTTTTCTCGTCAGTTTGGTCGTAAGGTAACTTCTTCCTTATGGCGGCCAACTTTTCTTCTTCGGTAGGCTCTTTCTCCACCGTTTGGCGCTTCTGGCGAGTAGTCCGCCGTGGGGGCGCAACTTGGCGCTTTGGGGGATGCCGTGCTGGTGGAGGAGTAGACATGTGTGAGCCGGCATCATCCCGACCTGGAGGTGGCAGCTCTGGGTCATCCTCGTCCCTTCTTGAAGGTGACGGTGGCTGCGGGGGATCCTTGGGTGGGGTAGATGACGGCCCTTGACTGCCAAATTTGACGTAACGCTTGTTCCATAGAATGATACTGCCGTGGGCAGCATCCGCTAAAGTCTTTTCTCCGTCGCCACCTTGGATGTCGAGCTCCAAGTCATCATATCCTTCACAAATTTGCTCGACCCCCACCTTGCAGTAGCCACTTGGAATCTGTGCCCCATAAATGGTCTGCCCTTGCTCCACCGGATAAGCCATACCGTAAGCCACCTTAATGGATAGGTTCCGGCTTGGTATATGAAGCTCACATGGCGTACGCAGAGTGATTTCGTCCACTGGATAGCGAGCACTCTCGTCCCCGGCATCGGCAGGTGGGAGCTCCGTGGAAGCAACACTGCTGCGACGTTGGGAGGGCGGGCTAACACCATCAGCTGATCCACCAGCTGGTACAAGTACTGGTCCCGGCACCATCTGCCCTTGGCTCAGCAATGTCTGTAGCTGTCTAGACACCATGTCTGGGATGCCGGCCTTTGTCTCCCAAAGCTCTCTTTCCAAGTTTTCTACTCTTCTCTCCTGTGCGGCCTTAGAGCGGCTTCGACTCTTGTACGTGTCAATGTCCGCAGAGAATGCAACCTTTCACGGGACGACGCCGACACCTCTAGCTCGTTTGGGATGTTCGGGATTCCCCAGAGCCCTTGTTAGCTCGTCGTTTTCTCTGTCGGGAACGAATGTCCCATTAGCTTTCTCTTTAAGCACCTTAAGGATACCACCGGCCGCCTCTTTTAACTCATCGTTGTATATAAGCGACCCATCATTAAGATCCAGAGTGCCACCATGAGCGTAGTACCAATGCCTTGATCGCTCTGGCCAATTCATTGTCGCCGGTGTGATTCCCCTGGCAATCAAATCTTCTTCCATCTTGTCCCAGATAGGAATTTTCTTCTTATATCCAGTTGGTCCAAGAGAGTGGAAGTACTGTTTCTTCGCGGCATTGATCCTATTCTGTCGCGAGTTCTTTTCACCTAACTCCGACCACCTGTACTGCACGAACGAATCCCAATGACCCCTCAGCTTTGGGTAGTCGTCATAGTTGGGTGTCAGGTTCTTCTCAGCATATTTCTTGTACATGTTCTTCTTCCATGTTTGAAATGCAGTACACATCGTCTTTAGAGCCCAATTTTTTACTCTTTCCTCTGAACCTTGAGGCACTGTGAAACGTTCTTTCAGACTAGCCCATAGCATTTCTTTCTCTGATTGCGGCACGTATAAATGATCATCGCTGGGTTTCCACCTCTGCAGGCTGATGGGCACGTGGTCTCTCACTAGAACACCACACTGATTGGCCATCTTTATAGCAGTTTTATCTGGCGCAACTGGCCGACCATCTTCTGCCACATCTGTGATTACATGTCTGCCCTCTATCTTTTTGGTCGGGCCACGTTTCGTCGTCCTCGATGATGAGGACCCAGAAGGCTGTGAGCCTGAGGGCTACACGTACGAGAAAGAAATGTATCAAGATTTCATGCTTGAATATATATATATATTCGATATTGACAATATGTATATATATACCTCCTCGGCCCGAACACTTCCTGCAGCAGGTTCTTCCATGCCATCACCTGACATATTGAGGAATTGGCTGCCATCGTCACCACCTGCCTCCTCCTCGGCCACGTCGAGGAGGTTAGTGGCACGTGCACTGCCTTTTGCGATTGCGTCCATCATAAACATTTCGTTCATTTCCTCTTCCGTCATGGAATTCATCTTGGCACCTAAAATTGTATCAAATTCTATCTTATTCAATGAAATTACACTAATGATAAGACAATTTTGAGGATTTTCTATCAAATTCTATCAAATTCGATCAAATTCTATCAAATTCTATAAAATTCTAAGTAATTCTATCAATTTCTATCAATTTCTATATTATTCAATGAAATTACACTAATGGTAAGACAATTTCGAGGATTTTCTATCAAATTCGATCAAATTCTATCAAATTCTATAAAATTTGATCAAATTGTATCAAATTCTATCAAATTCTATCTTATTCAATGAAATTACATTAATGGTAAGACAATTTTGAGGATTTTCTATCAAATTCTATAAAATTCTATCAAATGCTATCAAATTCTATCTTATTCAATGAAATTCTATCAAATTTGACCAAGTTCTATCAAATTCTATAAAATTCGATGAAATAACAAAGTATACATGAAACAACAAAGTATAACAAAGTATAATAAAAATATTCATAATAAATATACACTAATAATCTAATTTCCATATACGCTAATAATCTAATTTCCATATACGCTAATAATCTAATTTCCATATTCGATAATAATCTAATTTCCATATACACTAATAATCTAATTTCCATATTCGCTAATAATCTAATTTCCATATACGCTAATAATCTAATTCAATCAAATTCGATCAAATTCTATCAAATTTTCATATACACTAAGATTTCCATACTAATAATCTAATTTCCATATACACTAATAATCTAATTTCCACATATACTAATAATCTAATTTCCATATACACTAATAATAATGTAAATTCTAGATTCATATTTCTATAGTGATATACACTAATAATCATTTCTAAACATTTTCTAATAATCATTTCTAATATAGTATGATTCATCACCATAACTATTTCGATGAATTTCTATCAAATTCGATTGAATTTATGACTATCAAATAATCCACAACTATTCTTTCTTATAAATATATAACAAATACATCATTAAACATAAACAAATACATCATTAAAAAAAAGGCGACGTCAGCCGAGCAGAGGCTGACGTCAGCCCTGCTCGGCTGACTCGTGTACGCACACACGTACAGGCCGGGCGCTCGTCGGGGTCGCGGGCGCTCGTCGGG
>CM014277.1:55268712-55282180 GCA_004135705.1 Alloteropsis semialata
TGCCACCGCATCAATTTAGCATGCTCTTTGTTTCTGAACAAGCGCTTCAGACATTGTATTATAGGGAAATACCACATCACCTTGGCAGGGACTCTCTTCTTGGGGGGCTCTCCCTCAACATCACCAGGGTCGTCTCGCCTGATTTTATACCGCAAACAATTGCAAACCGGACAGACATCCAAAGATTCGTACGCCTTACCCCGATAAAGATACAATCGTTGGGACATGCGTGTATCTTTTGTACTTCCAGTCCTAGAGGGCAAACGATTTTTCTTGCTTCGTATGTTGTTTCGGGCAATGTGTTGCCGTCTGGAAGCATCTTCTTTATCATTTTCAATATCTCTTCAAAACCTTTGTCAGACAAGCCATTAGTTGCCTTCCATTGCAACAGTTCCAGTGTGGTACCCAACTTTTTCTGGTCCTCTTTGCAATCTGGGTACAGCAATGTTTTATGGTCCTCCAACAAACGTTTCATTTTCTCCCGCTCTTTTGCACTTTCGCAGTCTTTCTCTTCATCACGGATCATGCCACCTAAGGCATCATCATCCTCATCTTCTGCAACTGCTTCACCCTCGCCCATTGCTGTATCTTTTGCAAAGGCACCGTATTGTGCAAAGTCCGGGATGTTGTCCTCACCTTCTTCATCACCTTCTTCAAAGAATATCCCCGCTTCGCCGTGTTTGGTCCAACAGATATAGTTAGGCATGAAACCACTCCTAAGCAAGTGTGTGTGAACCACCTTCTTCGAGATGTGATAATCCTTCTCATTCTCACAGACCTTGCATGGACAGCATATAAAACCCGAGGTCGAGTTAGCCTCTGCCGCGTCGAGGAATTGATGAACACCATTAATGAAGTCAGATGAGCGTCTATCCGCGTTGTACATCCATTGCCGATTCATCTATGTAAATATCATTTCAAATATGTAAATATCATTTCATGTATGTAAATATCATTCACAAAATACAACGAAAAATATGTAAATATCATTTGAAATATGAACATCATTTGAAGTCTCTAAAAATATGTAAATATCATTTGAAATATGAACATCATTTGAAGTTTCTAAAAAGATGTAATTCTAAAGAGATGGTTTTGTTGTTTGGAGCAGGTCAGGGCCCTCAGGGGCAGCTATTTGTAGCCTTTGTAGGCCGGTGAGGCGGAGAGTATCCGACGGAGCCGGTTGTTTCGCCGGGAAGAGAGTGCATACGAGTTGATTTGAGTGGTCACTGTAGCAATGGTGGACATGGACGTAACAGGCTCTCGCTCAGAGCTAGCAGGATGGTGCTACAGTAACCAAGGGCACGATGGCCGACAACCACATTCCAAAATCATCAACGTCTTACTTTTGCTCATCTCAAAAAAAAATTAAAGGAGTGATTTGCCTCAGATATGTTGTCTTTCATTTGACCTTGATCTTGGAGCATAAGAAACATTATAGGTGGTAAAAATATTGGTTCATGGTAGGCATGGAACCATGAGACACACCCAGCCCAACCATCACAACCGATCCGTTGCTTGGGCATGGATGTGTCTTATGGTTTGATGACAACTATGAGAAGCATAACTATACAATACAAGCTCAAGCTCAAGGTCATCATATGTTACCCAGCTAGAAAACTAGGTAAATCTGATATCATCATAGGCATGCCTAGAGTTGAATTGTTTTAGTTCAAGATATTTTTTTTTGACTGAACACCGTGGGGCAAAGCCCCCCGGCAACTTGATTATGTTTTAGTTCAAGATATTGACAACCATGAGAAGTAAAATTGAATTTAAAATCTAACTAAATAAGAATATCATTTATAATCTCAAAAATCCTAATAACCCTAAATATCAACGTCATTTGAAGCCTCTAAAAAGATGTAATTCTAAATTTCATAATAAACCTAAATATGAATATCATTTATAATATCTAAAAATCCTAATAACCCTATCAACGACTGGAGTGCAACTTCTATCCTTACCTAAAATGTTCACCATTGAAAATGTCGTGATTTACAGTGGGATACAGCGAGGCCACGCGCCCAAACAACGACGTGCCCGCTAAAATATTGCACGCTAACACTAATCCAAATCGGTTGCATTGCTTTCGTACACGTCGGAGCTTCGATATCTCCGTGCGGTTGCGTGTGCTGCAGTTGCAGTGCTCCAGAGCACGTATGCACGTACCGCTGCTGAACTCCAACTGCAGGGCATACATGCGTACGTGCTGCTAGCTAGGTATCACACGTGGGCGGTGGGCCCACCCGGCACACACGGACGGACACATGGAGCTAGTCATCATCGATGCACCATGAAAAACAAAAGAAAAACAAAAGCGATCGAGAAGAAATTAAAACAACTGGCGTGATCGATGACATGCATGTCTACGTGCATACGGCGGAAGTACACGAATGTGGTGCATGCGTACAATGCAAACAAAGGGACAAACAAGTCTCAGCTTCTTCACGCGACTGATTGAAGAGTCTGTACCGATTCTAGTTGTCGTACTACGTGCAAGCCATTACTTTCTTCCGCGGACGGTTCATTTTGTGGTGTACGACGCTTCTCGATGGCTCAGGATGTGGTTAGAACCAATAATATTTTTCTCAATTTGTTGAACGTCGTGATCTTTTTGTGAGGGCAGGTGTCTGGATTCTTCTTTGTGATGCTGCGAGAGTATGTTATCTATGCTCCATCGCCTAGATGTGTTTAATAAATAGAAATAGAGATGACCCATCCAACAAGGCGCCTCGTAGAGAAAAAAGAGAAATAATCCAAATTTTAAATAACTGGAAAACATATGAAGCCTTAATTAAGTGTCCTCTTTAGAGAGGGATATTTACATATTTGCCACTCTTATGGTTGGCACTCCTTCAGTTGCCACTCTTATAATGGCTCCTATATTTTTGCCACTCTCTTTTAGACGTTGATACATAATCGCCATTTTGTCCGATGTGGCACGCCACATCCGCGTTACAGCGTATCACTCGCGTGGCAAAGAGCAGGAAAAGACGCATATGCCCTTGCCCCCTCTCACATTAGCCCTTCCCTCCCCTCTCTTATGCCACTGACATGTGAGACCCACCGGTCAGGGTCATCTTCAACCTCACGTCCCTCTCTCTTCCCGGCGGCGACAGAATCTCTCGCTCTCCCAGCTCCCTCTATCTTCCTCTCTGTCTTATTCTCTTCTGTTCCCCATGAGGCCACGACAAATCGAGGCCAGGACCGACCACTCGAGCTACCCCGGTGTCACAGTATCCATACGCACTCTGTCAGAGCTGGGCCATGGCCCCAAGATCACCATGCCCGTCGACAACGTCTGCTGGTCATCGCTCGCAGCTGGGCCAGGGTAGCAACACCTCAGCTGCAATGCAACTGGGCGGCAATGGGAGAAGTAGCAGCAATCAAGATGGCAAGATCCCAGACACACTCCGCTCCAGTCCACGCCGAGGAGTGACAACAACCAGAGCTGGAGCTGGGAAGCATATCCCTGTCTGAACCAAAGGGAAAAGGGAAAAAAATATAGCGTATACTAGCAGAGGAGTAGGCACCAAGCTGAGCTCTGGTTGCTCTCTAGAAGCGAGCAGAGGAGTTGGCGCTGAAGCTCATGGACGGACGCGCCGCCGGCACGAACGGTGGGTCTGCCTCGCTGCTCAGCATCTGCACCACGGCGCGCATCCTGGGCCGCAGCGCCGGCTCCGGGCTCGAGCACGCCAGCCCCACCAGTAGCGCCCGCCGCATCTCGCCCTCGTCGAACTCGCCACACAACCGTGGGTCCACGACGTCCAGCACGCGGGGACTCGCCGCGCTCCGCTTGCCACGCGAGGCCGAAGTCGCCGAGCCGCGCCCAGAACGCCTCGTCGAGCATCACGTTGCTGGCACGGGAGAACCGGGGCCGAGGCATCGAACAATGCCTTGTCGAGGCTGCCATCCAAGAATGCCTGCAGAGGAGAGAAGACGGCAAGAGGTAGAAGACGACTGTGACTTGTGGGTCCCATGCGTTAGTGACATGACAGAGGGAGAGGGGATGGCTAACATAAGAGGGGCAAGGGCATATGTGTCTTTTCCTGCTCTTTGCCACACGAGCGATGAGCTGTAACGCGGATGTGGCGTGCCACGTCGGATAAAATGGCAAATCCGTTGCAACATATAAAAGAGAGTGGCAAAAATGTAGGAGCCATTATAAGAGTGGCAACTGAAGAAGTGCCAACCGTATGAGTGGCAAATATGTAAATATCCCCTTTAGAGAAGTGCGTGCGGTACAAGCTATTGTATAACTCTGAATTTATCTATGATAAAATTCCATGAATGGACTGCATGAGTAGTATAATTTTTATGGAAAATATGATCTCGTGTTATGTGTTATACGATAATAATTCGCACTCTTATATAATTGGAAAAAAAACTAAAACAACATTATATTAATACCTGAGATGTAAAATGGTATAAAAAATCATCGTGTCATGCTCTCTTGTGATTAGTACAAAGACAATAATACTCTTCTCCCAACTCCCAATCTTTAGCGCATTCTTGTCTACAATTTTAATGAGCATTTGATGCAGACATGTTGGTATTATAACAATATTGTGTATATGATTCAATGAATTGATAAAAATATATTCATGGTGAGCACTCGGGTATCAATACTCATTAAAGTCTATCTATTGTAAATAAACAATGTTTTATAAAAACTTAGTCCACATTATTTGGAGCAACACCTACAGAATCGACCATATTCATTCAGAAGTCAAAGATAAAACTTGTCTAATGATAGTTTTAGATAATTTTTTAGGTTTCATATGAGTTTAGTGATCTTCCTAGTTCTCTCGTTAATATGGACATGTTCTTCAAAGCTCATTAAGGTCTTCAAAACTATAGGGCCTAGAAATATTTATACATTTACAGCATTGTGTAGATTGTTATCACTAGAGTGATCTTCCTAGTTCTCTCGTTAATATGGACATGTTCTTCAAAGCTCATTAAGGTCTTCAAAACTATAGGGCCTAGAAATATTTATACATTTACAGCATTGTGTAGATTGTTATCACTAGAGTGATCAGAGGTCAATCCCATCTTCATGGAATTTAATGAATTGTGGATGCCCCTTGACCTCGATCAAATCTTCTAACACAAATCAACGACCTTATTTCTTTTGTAGCTAAACGCCGTCAAATGACAGGCTTACCATGGTGCGGTGAAAAATAGTGAATAAAGATCAGGGTAATGAAACAACAACACCTATTCAAGGAAAAAAAAGATAAAAAGTTGCTAGAATAGTGAAGCAGGTGCAAAGTTGGACCGATACTTTGATAGTATAAATTTGAGTTGACTATAATATGCTAGGTTGATTAGTGATTTAAATTCTGTATGATATGCAACTTTTCTGAGTTCAGTTATTTTAGCTTGCTATATACTATGTATTCTTTATTTGTTTCAATATAAGCAGAGAACAACCATTTTTACAAAAAAATATACATCATCTGGGCTTGATGGAGATACACTGTAGCAAAAATGTTCGGCATAATTAATTGATAATGTAGTTTTAAAGTGTTTTGCCCAGGCTCCAGAAAATGATTAGGTCCACCTTTTCTGGTCCATGCATGCTTTTCTACTGGTCCAAGCTCTATGCTTCCTGTGGTTCACCCTATGACAATCATTGTGGGCTCTTGAGTCATGAAAACTTTCAGCGAAAGCAAAATGCCGAAGGAAGTGCTAATGCACTAGTACTGGACCAACATTTTGTGACGCATTGTTTCTTCAACCTTTTTTATTTTGACATATGTGCATTTTCTAGCTGGTTTCCCTACTTAATGAAGATTGTCTCTGTTCATTCATTCATAGATCGTGCATCACTTCACATCTCACCAGCCAATTTGGGTCCTTATGCATACATGTATATGAGTCGCATGGGTAGTTCCACATTGACACATCTATTCCCTGAACTGCAATGATTGTGCATGGCGTGCCACTTGGGAAAAAGGAAATAATGAAACACCCAAAACCTACTCCATGGCATTAAGATAGAGCAAGGATATAAGTTAGCTATCAATCATCAGTTTTCTTCCTTTGCTATTCGCCTTTTCTACGAGGCTTGATCTAATTTTATCCAAAATAATTTGGGACAGATAAAGCTGTATGTAATCAATATAACCCCACATGCTTGCATAATGCTGAACGGTCATCCAATCTATCGATGGCCCTAGCCATACCTACATAAATATGTGCGTGTAACTTGTGCCTTATTCTTTGTTGCTTTCTTGGTCTTGCTGATTGCTACCTTTTGATTCTTTCCTGTTGTCTCCTCTCCATCTCTTGGATTATAACCTTTGTTCTCCTTGTCCTTTCTAAAGCTTCATGATGTGGATGACCCATTAGACGTGTGAATCCGCCAAACCCTATGCTAACATAGGTGACGGTGCATGCTAGTTGCTAGAGGAGAGCCCTAGCCCGTTGATATATTAGATGCGTGTGTATTAGGCTTTTTTTAGCATAGCGTGTGTATTATGCTTTGCAAGGTGGCGACCATATGTCACCTTGTGTGATCTACATCAGTGTGCATTGGCCAGCGGCTACCATACGTCTTCTCTTTCACATGTCCAGCTGCGAGTTATCTGTCAAATTATGTGATGGCAAAGAATATCCATATGATGGCAGGTTCTGGCAGCCCATTTGGCCAAGTCTGGTGATGATGCCGTATCCATCTTTCATTGACCCCACTAGACAACCTAGCAAGTGAGGGATAATCCTCTAGCCTAATCTCATATCAATGAAATGTGTTTGCAACACAACTTTTGCCGGCCACTACTATAAAACTCCATGGCTCCTACTGCATTCACTATCCCCCCATTATTAATTGGTCAAAGCACTAAGCTAGACTATATATCAAACACAGCTAGTTGGGCACCTCTGGTTACTTTTGTGGCCAAATAACATGCTCTTCAAGTAGTTGCATAGTCAGCACCTACAATATACTCAATAATAGTTTCTGAAAATGTGCACTCTGGTTGTTAGATTGCAGCTTTTAATGATGATAGTGTGTATAAGGAAATTTCCAAAATGCATACTGCTATTGCTGATTCATTTAGGAAAACATAACACCAAGATACAGAGTACATATACTAGAAGAAGGCAAAATGGTCAATGACAATGACGTTGTGTCTGTATCGATTCATGTACCATTTACTTTTCGCCCTAAAAGTCCATGGTTTTGTCATTAATTATAAACCTCCACTTCGATACTCAGGTATTTATACTATAGGTATTTTATTAAATTTTAATTTTTTCTTAATCAACATGTTTTCTAAGTAAATACCCAATTGATATTTTTGAAAAAACTAAATCAAAAAATTAGTTACATTATATGTCTCACTCAAAAAAGGAAGAAGATTCGATAATTCAATTTTTTCTGCATCAATCCAATATCATAAGACATATTCCTAACAAGATTACCATATCTTTTATGCTATTGTGTATAGCTTATCTGAGAAAAGAAAAAGAATTAATTGAGTCATATATGTATACGTACGTATTTGACGGTTCCACCATAACTCAAATAATTGCATGAGGTAGCCCTCCACTCTGCATATATTTATTAGTCGACCTTTTCAAGGAAACATCAAAGGTAGCATTATCTGATTGCTGGATATTTTTTTAATAGGATTAGGTTTAGACCTGGCTAGGCCCCATCATACACACATGTCTTACAAAAGTTGAATAATCCAACATGTGCCTACCAGCTAGACTGATGGAACATCTTGAGTGGATATCACAATTTCTTACTAAATATAACTGAATACTATAAATAAACCCATGTGTTCTGAAATGTCATGCATGGACATCTTATCACCTTGTCATTTATTTGATTTTATTTGATCATGCAAGCTGAATTATAAACAATATTACAGATAGGGTGTAGATCTATCAGATGGAACTAAGGCCATCTCCAACCCAATGACTAGGATGGTTTTCATAGAATTAAATGAGCTGCCAACTAGAATGAAAGATGATGTGGCAAGTGAGTAAAGGAAACTGGGTCTTGCATGAGACATGGTTTCTACACAATATCCAAGACACAATAAGAGAGGAGTGGTATTAAATTTGCATATGAAATAGTAGTGTTTGCATTGGAGAGGTAGTGTCTAGCACTAGTTTCTTGATGATGTGGAACTTATGGAAACTATGGGTAGTGTGTTGGGTTGGGATGGCCTAATAGTTTATTCACCGATCATTGGTAAAAATGCATCAACTAGTAGTTCAGTAAACTGCACTGCTTGCTAATGAAGATGCCTAATAAATAAAGATTATTGTGACATGGTCACATCACATGCATGGACGGTTGTAGATTGCCTGTTACTCTATTTTTTGGCTTCCTCTTTTATTGATGGAACGGAAAGTGTCACTACCTGAGGACCTAGAAAGTCTGGTCCGCCTCTTTGCAAAAAAGAAAAGAAAAGAAAGAAAGTCTGGTCCGCGCCTATGAAAGTGTTTTCTTAGAATGAAAAGACAGTAATGCGCTATTCTCACTATTGTTCATTGTCGTCCCCCATCTGTTTCTCCTAAATATCTCTTTATCGTTCCTATATTTATTTTTCATATCTTTCATCCCTTCAAAATTTGTTCAAAAGTTCCGTGGAAGCTTTCGAAAGTAAGCTGCCACATGCATTAATTGTTATTTCTCAATTATTCAATCCACATGGATGATGGGGGTCTTGATCTGCCCAATCAAATGCATCTAGGAATATGTAGCGCATGCCCATAAATTAATCATGGCCTGCAGATCAGGTCACCTCTCATGTTGTCAATGAGCATTATCATTTGGTAGTCCATCATTTAGTTGTCATCACTCAAACAGTTCCAACAACTAATCCAACCTATTGCAAAATGTAATATTTTGTAGACTGAAGAATAAATCTCCTGTGACTTTGTGCAGGTATTCACATGTACAAACATAGGTCATTTTAGTAGATAACGTGCAATTGAGGTTCATATATGCGACAACAATGATGACACCGTGGGTGTTAGGAAATCTCCTATATGAATGGATGCTTTGCTACGGGTGACAGAGCCAAATACTTTTGTTGCCAACGATCATGATGTGTCGAGAGCTTTCCAGTCAAATTAGATGAGTTTTTTTAATAAGAAATGATGGGTTGTTAAGTGTTTACAAAAGTACTTTGGCAGAGTGACTTTGGATTTTATTGTTTATTGGTGTACGAACTGGATTGGAGGAGTTCATTGCATTTGAGGCAGTAGACAACGGAACCCAGTGACATTATTTGATCTTGCCAATGGAGAAACATAAGGAATCCTCTGATCTGACTAGTTAACTCAATATATGGATTTTATATGGTGCGGAGATTTGGTCGGCCTACTTTTGTGTGAAAAGGTAAAATGGTCTATGCCAATGATGTGCCTCTTTACCGCTTTACGAGTTTGTGAATTCCAAACATCTTTCCATCTGTTTTGGTCCTAATAATGTCATGGATGCGCCTGGCATGATGAGCTTTAGATTTGCCATTGTTGCTCAATTCGTAACTCTGTTACTAGCAGACTATTTTGTATAAACGAATAATCTATACATCTGTAAAGGGAAAATAAAATATTATGCACTATGTAAATGTAGTATGACTGGTCCACCATGGGATAAATAATTGCACGTGATAGCTCTGCACACCACATATACATTTTAAGGAAACAGCAAAATCTGATGTTACTGCTATATTGTCGTTTCTGACAAATTATTTCGGTTTGGTTGGCTAGCCAGTAGCCACATGCAAATGTCCTGCCAATGCAAAATTCAATCCAATCCAACCTGTGCCACGAAGCTGATAGATCTGCAGTGGAGGAGCCCTGGACCAGATCACAGTGCATTTATTACAAACTAATAAATACTATAAATAAGTCTGTATGTTCAGAAGCGTCTTCAAGAGCATCTACCAATCTGTTGTTTAATTGATTCGATGAGCTGAATTATTATAAAATACATTATATATGTGTTTTAATTATCCTCTGATTCCTGATAAATAATGCTGGGGATTGTTAGAATGAAAAGTGAAAGAATGAATTGTATTCCTTGTTGAACAGTGTTGTACAGATATATACTAGCCCAAGAGACATGTCTGTTGGTGAAAGGGTGTCTACAGTGAAAAGGTGTCTATAGAAGAATACTATTGGGAGCGGTTACAGATATTGTAATTATCCTAATTGATCACTAAACTAATTAATCTTAACACTCCCCTTGATCAATTGGTTCTGTAGAAGCCTTTACTTGTTCAACTATTATAGTCTTGAATCTTTGGAAAAACCCTGTGGGAAGAAAAACCAAAGTATATTGATATACCAGGTAAAAACTCCTTTAAAACCCAGTGGGAAAAATAAGGAGAAATACCATGATATATATATATATATATATCAAATTGTGTCATTAATATGTCACCATGTGTTCATCATTACCTCATTAAAAACTTTATATGAGAAATCTCCAAAGAGTAAAACTTATATAAAGAAAAGAGTGTAATATGATGTTTGAAGTAAGTTATATTTAGAGAGATTCTCCCTCTGATTCTTGCAAGTCTCTAAGTCTTCTCATACCAATGCCCTCAACACATTTATGGAATGAAGAGTATGGTAGAGATTTTGTGAATAAATCTGCTAGATTATCACACGACTTAGTTTGCAAGATTTCAATTTCTCCATTCTTTTGAAGTTCATGGGGGTAGAATAACTTGGGAATAATATGCTTAGTCATATTACTCTTAATATAACCAGACTCCATTTGAGTAACACATGCTGAATTATCTTCAAAGATAATTGTTGGTGTATCTATCGCACCAATACCACATGATTGTATGATGTGATTTATCATTCTGCGAAGCCATACGCATTCGCGTGATGCTTCATACAAAGCTATTATTTCAGAATGATTGGTGGAAGTAGATACTAGTGTCTGCTTTGTAGATTTCCAAGAAATCGTTGTTCCTCCTTGTAAAAATACAAAGCCTGTTTGTGATCTGCCATTACGGGGATCTGACAAATAACCAGCATCTGTATATCCTAACAAAATTGGATCTTGATTTCTACCATAAAATAATCCAAGATCCTTAGTACTATTGAGGTATCTGAATACCGTCTTTACTCCTACCCAATGACGTTTAGTAGGTGCAGCACTATGCCTTGCTAATAAATTTACTGCAAATGCAATATCAGGTCGGGTGCTATTAGCAAGATACATTAGTGCACCAATGGCACTAAGATACGGGAATTGTGGTCCCAATATCTCTTCTCCCTCATCTTTTGGTCTGAAAGGATCCTTCTTAATGTCTAAGGATCTTACAACCATGGGAGTTTTAGCTGGATATGACTTGTCCATATTGAACTTTTCTAATATCTTTTGAGTATAGGCAGATTGGTATACAAATATACCAGAAGGGAAATGCTCAAGTTGTAATCCTAAGCAAAATTTGGTTTGACCCAAATCCTTCATTTCAAACTCCGGTGAGATTCCGGCTGACAATGCTGCTAGTTATTGTTCCATGTAATTTTAGTTTTTTTGCTTTATCTGTTTTAGTAATTGATTTTTTTTGAAATTGACTTTTTTGACTTTAAGTTTGACTGCTTGTCTTATTTAAAAAGTGTACAAATATAGTCAGATTTAAGTTATTTTTAAGAACTTTTATTAATAAAGCAAGCCATAACAAATGATGTGATATTTTGCACAAATTTTTGCATAAGGCAAGTAGTCAAATTTGAGGTCAAAAAAGTCAAACGAATTATAATTTGGAACGGATGAAGTACACAATGTATTTTAGTTTCTTACCATAATACTATATGTTCATAGAGGTCAGCATCTTGTAATCTATTTCCTCCTCAAGAAATATATTGTCTTGAGACATCGTCTGTCGTCTCCTTTACAAAAATGAAAATATATTGAGTTCGCCAAGACAAAAGTCACAGAATGCATTGCTTCTATCCATAAACAGCAGCTGCTACTCCATTTGTGCCTCGAAGCGGATCACCATCGACGTGATGAACACTACTGTCATGTGTCGGTTTCGCCCATAGCCCATCTTGGTTAAAGTATCAAGAGTCGCAGGCCCAGTGTGCTCAGACCGGCAATTGACACCAAAAATAAAAAATTCATGGGCCAGAATATTTAAGCTAGTGGGCTTCCATTCATGCTGGGCTTGACGATGGGCTCCATGGCTAGAGCAAATACTACTTGCTTCGGACTATCTCCAAAGTTTTTAAGGTTTGAGGCGTCATGAATCGATTGGTTGAATACAAATCAGAAATGGGCTAATGGACAAAGTATTGTCATATTCATATGCTAACTATTTTGCTGTACAAAATTATCAGAGTTTCTTATTTTTGCCACATTATTTGTCAGGCACTAGCTAGGTCTAGCTCATGGTGATCCCTGTTAAGATTAATTAGTTTAGTGATCAATTAGGATAATTACAATATCTGTAACCGCTCCCAATAGTATTCTTCTATAGACACCTTTTCACTGTAGACACCCTTTCACCAACAGACATGTCTCTTGGGCTAGTATATATCTGTACAACACTGTTCAACAAGGAATACAATTCATTCTTTCACTTTTCATTCTAACACGTTATCACGCACGCGCTTTGCCACCGAGTAAGGAACTCGCCGAGAAGGGGATTCGTCGAACTTTTGTCGGATCTCATCGTTGGAATCCCTGCAAGAACAGAACAGTAAGCATGACCAATCCCGTCGTTCCTTCAATGAATGCAATGGTAGACTACATTACCGATGTAGTGGAGTCCACCATCATCCGTGGTCAAGCCACCGGAGAACTCCGCCGCTACATGCTCCAGGGCGCCGTACGTCGTGCGCTCCGGGACATCTCCGACCGTCGCATCCCTCCTCGTCGCTCCCCCGGCATCCGCACTGGTGGCCCGCCCATGGTAGGTAGGAACACCAGAGCGACGACGCGTCCCGCGACGTCGCTGCCGAGAAGGCCGGCGATAATCCCTCCGCCCCCGCCGACACTATTGAGGCCGCCGCCGGTACTGCACCGGGAAACCACGCGCGGCGGCCCATTCCCGACCCCAACTCAATGCCTCAACTTGGAGCAGTGGCCGCCGGGCTTCGCCTATGACATTGATGTCATCCTGCCACCGCCTCCTCCACCGCGAGAATACGCCGCCGTCACGGCGGCTTCCCCGCGCCGGACTGGACTGCCGCCCGCGGCCGTCCTCGGGGCCGGCTTCGTCTCCTCCACGACTCCGGGGGAGGCGGCCGCCCGTCGCTGAACGGCGACACCACGGCCGGCGGGGATGATCTCGCCGGTCGGACTCCATGGCCGAATCGAGGCGGCCACGAGAGGAACGAGAAAAAGGGGCTCGAACGGAGGATGACGAAGGACGGAGGACGGAGCAGCGGCGACATCCATGGCGGCGGCGCTCGCTCCACGGCTGCGGCGCTCGCACCACGACGGCGGCGCCTCGCGCCCCGGCAG